>OY293304.1:77174581-77626026 GCA_958502075.1 Orchestes rusci | reverse complement strand
GGAAAAAAAAAATTATGACTAAAGTGGCCACGAGAAAATGCTGGGAAATATTTATAACTTCGAAATTTTTCCGCTAGGGGGCGCAATCAAAGCTTAAATATTAAAATTCGAAATTTCTCCGGAAATTCTCAGATTGAGGTATATCTTTATCAACATGGTTAGAAAACCTAGACAATTTCACGTCTTTTTGGTACAGGGCTCATTGACGTACCGATCTTTGTGTGAGTAGGGGAAGGTAGTGAAAGTGTAATTGTTCTAGTGGCTGTAACTTATAAACGACTTGTCCGATTTTGTTGCGTATAGGCTTGTTTGGAAGATAAATGTGAGTACTTTCGTATATCGTATCCAGTGATGCGTGATTGTCTCCAGAAAAGTTGCTAGAAGGCGTAATTTGAATCAAAATCTGTAATTTTCGTTTCACCGCAAAAATTTAAATGGTACGGTATAATTCTGATAACAGAATCGAAATGAAGATTAAATTCACAAAAAAAAAAAAAAAAAAAAAAAAAAACAAAAAAAAAAAAAAAAAACCTGAAAACATGAAATTTTACATAATTTGGACTAGTTATTATCATCAGAATTATACCATACCATTTAAATTTTTGCGGTAAAATGAAAAACACTGTTTTTAATTCAAATTACGCCTTCTAGCAACTTTTCTGGAGACAATCACGCATCACTGGATACGATATACGAAAGTACTCACATATATCTTCCAAACAAGCCTATACGTCACAAAATCGGACAAGTCGTTTATAAGTTACAGCCACTTGAACAATTACACTTTCACTACCTTCCCCTACTCACACGAAGATCGGTACGCCAATGAGCCCTGTACCAAAAAGACGTGAAATTGTCTAGGTTTTCTAACCATGTTGATAAAGATATACCTCAATCTGAGAATTTCCGGAGAAATTTCGAATTTTAATATTTAAGCTTTGATTGCGCCCCCTAGCGGCAAAATTTCGAAGTTAAAAATATTTTCCAGCATTTTCTCGTGGCCACTTTAGTGATCATATTTTTTTTCCTGAACTTTTAGGTCCAGTAGTTTCCGAGATATGGCCGGTGGCCACCCTTGCTGGGACACCCTGTATATTATTTTCTAGATTCATCAGAAGACTATTTAAAAGTTCTTGAAGAAAAGGAAACAACCGCAGAGAAAAGAAGCGTGAAAAGGGGAAGAAAAAAGAAAGGGCCATGGTTTAACCACATTTTTTCAAGGGAGGAAATTTGGAGATATATTTTTAAAAGTTTGGAAGAGGGGCTAAATTTTTGTTTGACAGAAATATTAGGTCACGTGCGAGAAGTGGTTGATTTTGATGGATCGAGAAGTCTTCTGCACAAAATCATTAGGTATATGGGCTTCAAATTTATAAAAATAGATGGACGGAAAATTTTATGCGAAAAAAGTCATGTAAAACGTTTAAAAATAACTTTTTTGCGAAAATATTTGGAATATGAAAATTCTAGTGAAAACATGGTTTTTATTTTTTTGGACGAGACGTGGATCTATCGGAATGGAAGTCAGATTAGAAAGTGGGTAAAAGAAGATGATCGCAGGATCACTAATATCGAAATTTGCAGCGAGGGCGAAAGGTTCACAATTTTTCATGCTGGGTACAGGGGCGGGTTTCTTTCAAATTGTGGGTTACTTTTTTCTAGTAAAAATAATGAGAGGGATTATCATAAAACAATGAATGGAGATATCTTTATGGATTGGGTTAAAAATAAATTGGTTCCGGATCTGGGCAAAATCAAACAGAAATGTGTCGTTGTGATGGATAATGCGCCATACCACTCAGTACTTTCGGAAAAACCGGTTACAAAATTTTCAAACAAATCGACCCTTTCGGCATTTTTGGTAAAACATAAAATTGAATGCAGTCCCGATTGTACCTGAATGCAATTGTGGAATTTGGCAGAACCTTAAGCTTAAAATTCTTGTGGTAAAAAGTACGTAGTCGACGAGTTTCTTCAGTCGCAAGGCTATGAAGTTCTTCGACTGCCCGCATATCATTGTCAGTATAACCCTATTGAAATGGTATGGGCATTTTGTAAAACTTATTACCACAAGAACATTACAAATTCTGAATTAGTCGGTAGTGCTAAAGTTTTACAAGTGTGGTCCGAGTCATTATCCAAATTCAGTATAGATATGTGGAATAATTGTGTTGACCATACAGAAAAATTAATTAGAGACGACTGGACAAAAGACCTGGGACATGAGATCCGAATGGGAAGAGATAATCAGACCTGCGAATTAAACAGAAGGATAGGACTGACTTGGGCTGCCTTTGGCAAGCTGAGACACGTATTAAAGTCAGATATACCGATGTGTCTCAAAAGAAAGGTGTTCGACCAGTGCGTTCTCCCGGTACTGACATATGGCTCGGAAACACATACATTAACACAGAAAACTGTTAATAAAATAAGAATAACTCAACGAGCCATGGAGAGGTCCATGTTGGGAGTAACACTGCGAGACAAAATCAGAAATGAAGAACTACGCAGAAGAACAAAAGTTACGGATGCAATTGAAAGAGTCACTTACCTAAAATGGAACTGGGCTGGCCACGTCGGAAGAATGTCGGACAACAGATGGACAAAGAGAATACTAGAATGGCGCCCCAGAGACGAAGCACATAGAAACAGAGGACGACCCCCGACCCGATGGACGGACGATTTGAGAAGGATTTCCCCCGAACTGGATCCAAGATGCCCAAGACCGAACAAGATGGTCTAGATTAGGAGAGGCTTATGTCCAGCAGTGGACGAGACAAGCTGATTAATGATGGACAAAAGACATGGTTGTGACTAGTATTAACGAAGTACCTCCTTTAATAATATCATTTTTGAAGACGATTCATCTACTGATTCTGATAATGTAAATAGTCATTATCAGAATCTGAAGATGAGGACTGATTTTCAAATGATATTATCGAAGATGTCTTTTGAAGTCATATCCTCAATAAAAAAAAATTTTCTGCCCAACTAGCACAACAATGATTTTCAACTATTGGTTCTATTTTGTTTTATAACTGCTTTATTACTGCCCTTCCAACACCATTTTGTTTTATATAAACATTGCAAGTAAAATATCTAGCTCTTGAGAAAGATTTTGCTTTATAATGTGTACTCGTAAGAACATTATTGGGGCAAAAATACAAAACAGTTTTACATGGTCTTACGACAAATTTTGATATTGTTTTATAAACGTTTACACAACAGATTCTATACGATATTTTTGCTTGTCGAACATAAAATTTGTTTTATAATATATTTATACCGGTATCATCTGATACAAGGTCATTCTTTTGCGAACGAATGAAATTATTGTATAACATGGAAGCCATATTTTTTGTTATTTTGGCAGCTCATCAGTGAGTCGGCCATTTTCAAAATTGTTACAAAAAAATCATTTAACCAATGATAGAATGCTGTGGATAACTATTTAGTATTTTATAATGATTTAAGATGAATCAACTGAATCATTCTATCACAATACAGTCCAAATGAAAAAATTTCATTTGTCAAAAAACATGCGATATTTAGCTTTTTAGTTATGTTGAGGACCATCCAAAAATACATTATTCTCAGTGGGTACAATTCCACAACAATACTTCACTTTTATGGTGTTGGTTAAAACAAAAAAACTACCCATGATATTATAATAACACAACTTTTATGAAACCTTTTTATTATAAAATTGTTTCACAGTACATGTTTTATAATAATTATTTCGTACATTTTTATAAAACTGTCCGATGAAAGCTTTGGAAGCCATAATAAAACAAATTGAGCAAATTGCTGCACAAAAGTGCGCCCTTTTTGTGTTTATAAGCTTTGTATAAACGTTTTTAGCGGCACTGTTGTTTCATAAAAATAGTCCTGCGTTAATGTTCTTAGGGCATTTATAAAACAGATAATTGTTAGTTGAGTGGTTAACACGTTATACCGCATAGCTGTACGTCTTATCATGATGAATCATATTTTTCCTGGGACTAGTTCGGCTAACCAAAATTACCTATATAATTATTGTTTAAATATCGTTTAATATCATAACATGGCGAATCATATTCGAGAAGGCAGACACTCTGTGGTAATATCACATGAATATGTCCCCCTCCCCACCAAGGGCCCCAGTCCACAGAGACTCGTCTTCCAGACCGCAACAAGCCGCCTGCCGTCACCAGCCAGTCCACAGAGGCTCGCTGTTCAAGCATCCATACAAGGACAGTCCATAGGGGCTCGGTGGTCATTCATCCTGATCAACTCTCAATAAAGCTACCAGTCAAACACAATGGCAGACAAGAACGAGCTCGACCGCCTTGCACTAGAACAAGAAAATGTGACGATAAACAACAGCAAAAAAGACTCACAAACTAGAAAAACAGAATCCTACATCCAAAAACATCTATGAAAACAACTGGAAAAATTATGGGAAGAACGACAATTCAATCAGAAAACTAAAGGTTTTCGAGCATCCCTAGAAAACCAAATCATATTTTCAACAAGTGTTTGCCAAATATGACGAATTCTGGACTTACTTTTTACTAACATGCCCAGAGACCGCAGCTACATCCACCACCCAATCTGATCCCCCTTTCTCCAGCAGCCAACAAAAACGGATAAAAATAAAAGAGTTCAAAATGGAACAACTGAAAGACTCACTTATGCAAATGCAATCAGAGTTGGAACAAAACAAAGCAGAGTATCACCACAAGCATCTTATAGAAAAAGTTAACCAACAATGGGATGTGATCCAGTACCTCCATGAAGCAATCTTAGTCAACGAAAAAGAACATGAAAATGAATATTGCACTCAAAACGTATTAGAAGAGATCTGCAGACAATTCGAACAAGTGGTTGACGATCTGACCATCAAACTCGAGCAAAATGTCATAGCACCGATTCAACAAGTACAACTTAATCAACCCCAACAGCATCTACAGATTCCAATGTTCTATGTAAAATATGATTTGTGACATTTTCAAAAACATCATCCATGAAAAATCTGCATTGACTAGAACAGACAAAATGAATTACTCAGAGACGGATGGGTACCTATCAGACGAGTGCACAGCAGTCGATCATGGCACTCAATTATATTTTCAGCTTCAAGAAAGTGAACTCCAACAGTGTATCCACTCCATCCGCAAAAGCTCGTCTGCTCTCCTGTCTCCATACGAAGCATTGAATCAAACCCGTCTTGCGTCATCGATGAAGTATACGAACGATCACTTCCCAGACATTGTCACATCCAACAGCCAACAGCACTGAACAAACGGCATACTTTGAAATTATGCGCAACGAATACTTGGATGTTCATGGCAAATTCTTCAACAGTCGCAGTGATATTCAACGGCGCGCCGGCATCCGGAAAGATTTGGTATTGAATACAACCGGAAAAATCCAAATACCCCAAGAATGCATCATCCAGACAAAGCCACATCTTGACACACACTAAAAGCGGAAGCGTTCCTGTTATAGGCAGTTACTCCAAAATAGTGTCCATCATCTTTAATGGCAGCCTGATCAACCAAAAACCTCCATACCAAGCCACCGAGCCCATACTCAAGCAAACAGATAGCTTTGGAGAGTTGATAAAAAAAGTAAGGGACCTCAAAGATCATCTCCATGACACGGTATGGCGTATGGCGTAGCGTTCATCAGCAGTATTACGACAATAGCCTGATGGTGATCCTAGCAGGATGTCGTGCAGTGAAACCGATCATCAGGAAAAGACAGAAGAGACGAAACCAGAAAGCGGACAAACAAGGCCAAAACGAAGACATGATGTCTCTACGTTCGTCCATCAATTGTGGAGAGGCGGCAGAATGTTTAATTGCAACAATCATACATCAAATTATTCTAACTATTACATAATATCACTATATGCATGTTTTTTACTTAGTATTATATTATATTTCAAGCGAAAAAAATAATAAAAGTTTATTGTTGAAATTGTTGGAAAACCCTAAATAAAGCATTTCGGTTCACCTGGTACACATACGATGCAGATCAGTTCATTTTTCGAGTACGTTATTAGTATCAATAGTGCCAATACTTCAAAACTAAAATTGATGTAATGCAGGCATTTAAAAAAAAAACGGACTTTAGACACAAAAAAAGCCATTTTACTGCAAAATCACACAAAAACGAACTTGAATTTGAAACTATTGTTCCTTTTTTAGGTTTCACTGACGACGGAAGCAGATTCGTTTTCGAAACGTTTGATATTGATAGGTTTTATTATTTACTAATAGAATTTTTTTCAGGTAATATGGAAGATCGGGTCTATAAACACTAGTTTGATTGTTATTTGATAGGGTGTGGCGAAATACCCCAAAAAATCTTCTAAATCATTGATGGGCCACAAAACTACAGGGCATATCTACTTGATATTATTTTGTTGAGTTTTGGTGTTTTCGGTAACCCAAACTAGTGTTTATAAACACACTAGTTTGATTGTTTTTTGATAGGGTGTGGCGAAATACCCAAAAAAATCTTGTAAAAAATAAAATCACTCAGAAAAATTCGGAAATTCGATTGTTCCAATGTTGTGAATCGAGGTTAAAATTTAATGTCAAACGCTTGACATTAACAAATGACGGTGATTTAGGGAATTTATTTTCATTACCTTGGTGAAAATAACGGTCAAATCGTCCGTTCTTACAAAATATGGACTATAGAAGGTTATACAATAACGGCCGGGTTTTCTTGAAACATTTAATAGTATATTATACAGTGTGGAACAGCCAAATGCAATAAAATCGATAAATAATGAATGGGGACGTTTTCGAAAAAACGCTTGGACTTGTCGATTGATATTTGTGGTTGTACATTTGTCCCAGCAAAAACATTTTATACAGGGTGTGTCATGTAGCCTTGTCTGATACCTTCTTTGTTATTTTGAATGCAACACCTAGTATATTATTCAATTCTTGGATTCTATACATATTTCATGTAGTTTATCCTCTACCTATCTTTAACTGTTTTGGAAATACGCTAAGATGGCCTTCACTCACTTTATCAAGACTTAAATCGGAGATAAGGATTGACTGTGTTCGAGCGAATTTATTTATTCTTATATCTTTTTTCAATAAATTTGAGAACACTGAACAATCCCGAAACAGTTGAAGATAGGTTCAAGACATTATTCATGAAATATGTCTAAAATTTTGTGAAGAATCCAAATATTGTATAATATATAGGTTGATATATTCACAATAACGAAGTTGGTATCAGCCACTGCTACATGACACACCCTCTTTAAGATGTTTTTGCTGGAAAAAGTGTACCACCAAAAATATCAATTGATGTGTCCGAGCGTTTTTTCTGATTATCCTCATTCATTAGTTATCGAGTTTATTCCATTTGGCTGTTCCACACTGTATAATAAGTATGGTGACTAGGTTATTACCGCACGAGTGTGAAAATTTTCAACCAAGCCGGTGAGGCAAGGTTTGTAATCATTGGAGAGCGGTAATACCTAATTACTATCCGATTTGTATACAGTAATTTATCCACAACCGTTCGGTGACAAAATATCCAAAACTTTACAAAAAATAAAAACTTAATAGGTGTGTTTGTTATCCTCCACTAGTGCACACGAAACTACATTTTTCTACCATGCGGCGTTTGTTATGCGGTAAGTGCAAATAGTGTAGAGTGTTTGTTATATCAGGGTAGGTTGCCCATTATTGCACTCGCTACCCCAGGTCAAGAGGAGGTGTGACAAGTGCAGCGTAGTGTAGAATAGGGTGGGTACCTTATTTCGTGTCTCTTGTAAACAAAACAAACCATGTCTTAACCTGACTTATAATAATAAACTGGATAATAAAGATAAACGAACAAAAAGGAAAATTTGCAGCAAAGAATCAGTGTGTATCTTATCTAATAAATTGAAATGGGTGATGAAAATGGTGAAAGTAAATGTATACAGTTATACGATAAAGACTCCGATCAAACATATGAAATCGTTTTATCCACTCAAGATACAAAAAGATGCGGAACTGGTAAGCTTTGTATCCATTTATATTTTTCATTCTTATTCAATTTCCTTTCCTGCTTAGATTTGAAATCCGCAACACTTCTCCTAAACTCTCAAAAATCAACATTAACAGAAATCACGATAATTATCCCAAGACAAGCTGCAGTGGCTTATCTGGTAGGGCATATGCTAGCCTAAATCCAACTCAACCCAACTGTTGATAGAGTATCAACTTCATTGTAGTTATCAAGATAATCCGTTGAATAAAGCTCTGCCAATGCGGAAACGCTTTTTGAATTCAATATCCGCATAGGCAGGTACTACGTCTCACAAAACTCTCTCTAAACAGTTTCGCTTCTGTTGCGTGTATTTGAAATATTATAACGGTTAAGCTGTCTTTAGAATCAGAACTTCAAGATGAGATTCATCATCATCATCGCAAACTTCAGACAATATAGTCCCAAATCCATAATACTTCATTTTTAATATTCGAATCATCCATCGTTCACAGTTGTTTTGTTTGTTTATTTTTTGGGTAATAATATCTGCAGAATCTGCACGAATGCGTTTGTTGGATCTCCTTAACACTGACAGGCATGACTTACACAAGTAGTCTGCACTACCCTGCCCTACACCGAAATAACAAACAAACCTGTCTCTAGCATCATGCCCTCCTTGACACATATATCTATTAACTCTATATGGAAACCGTCCCATTTGAACAACGAGCGACGCTTGATGCCAAGATGAGATAAAAGATCCCGCTGTACTGTATTGTTTTCGCTTGGTTTTCGCATGAGTCTATCCTTTTCTAGCGCCCGCATGGGGACCGTCCCCAGGCGATAGAAAAGGATAGATGTATGCAAAAAATATACAGTACAGCGGGATCTTCTATCTTATCCTGGCATCAAGCGTGTAGAATTGCTTTCCATATAGTTATTAATAGATATAATGATAAGCTGGCGGGAGCCGGCACAGCTATATCGTTCAGAAAAACATAATCCTCAAGGCCGGTTCTACAATTCAAGTATACTTTTGCCATACTCCATATAACCAATGATTATTATATAGTGTTATACCAAGTATTTCTTATTCCAAGGATAAACATAGATTGTAGAATCTACAAAGACGGTTGAAGTAACAATACAGGTATGGTCATGTGAACAGCATTCTAGGAACTGGCATGCAACACCGGGCCTAAGAATACAATCGGCAACCTATCGAAAAAACTAACTGACGAAGTATTGCGGCTAACGCTTACTCAGTAGTACATATGCAAGGACTGGGTACCTACGGTGATCCCTCAACCTGCAGACTGTGTTGGAAAGAGGCCTCACACATCATCTTCAACTGTGATGTTGATGCAACATAGGACAAGGGACCACTCTCCCATGAAAAACCTGCTGGTAAGATATTGGACCTGATTGAAGGGATAGAACTGTTCTGGACCAGATGCTGGTGTGGCACAATAGACGCAGTGCCAGTCGTGAAGAGATTAGCCCGTCCTCGCCTTAAACAACAACAAAAGATATCCAACAACTTTAAAATCATAATGAGTAACATATTTCCAAGGAAGGAAAAATAGTGAACTGGAGATCATACATTCTAGGATTATGAGTGATGAAAATACTTGAATTAATTCAACTGTACCACGACATTCTTCACAATCACTCTGATATTGTATATTGTATCATGTTTTCAACCCGCAAATTTGATATTGTTAAAGAACCATAATATTTTTGCGGGTTATGAACAATTAAATCATCAAAATACCGGTTTTTTGTTTTTAGCTAGGCAGTAGAATCTTAATTGACTAAGCAGTCCAAAACTCAGAGTACTGAGATCTGAAAGTTGCCAACTGAAGAATCCCACACCACTCTGCTAGTTTCAGTCCAGATCATAAATCAATGATGCCAGATTGATCAGTAGACCTTGGTATCCTCGAGGACAGAATATGATACACATTATTTTCAGATGATAATTACCTGATACTGCTTGCAGTAAATATACAGGGTGAGTCGGGAGAAATGCGCCAACTATAAGGTAGTAATCTATACATCAAGAAAAGAAGAGAAAACTGAAATGTTGATTCCAATATAATTTTTTATAAGCCTTGTTCGTGAAGCGTCAATATGACCACTGATATACATATTTTGATTGAAATAAAACAGTGACTGGAAATCTGTCAAGGCCGCGATTATTGTTCTGTTAAATTATAAAATTGATTTTGATTGCTTTTATTGATTCAATCAAACTCGAACACAATTCAAATGCAGAATGCCATGACATCGGCATCGTGGCAAAAAAACAGTTGGATAAATTCAGGAAGTTTATCTCCCAGATCTCCTGACTTGTATAAACTTTTGTTATTTTGTCGTCAAACCGGACAGACTATTTTCAATACGCATTTGAATTTGAGAATTTCATGTAAAGTAAAAAAATCCGTTGTCCGCAGGGACAGGGTGTTTATTAAGTTTGGGTTTTTTTTGTAACATGAGACAGGACTCAATAAAAGAAGCAAATCTCTCGAATATTTTTTCCTTTTTTTTTTCTTTTTTTATCCCCTATAAGCCCGCGGGCTGACGTGATGAAAACAGACCAAAGGTATTCATCATGCCTGCATCCAAACTAAGTAAACATTATTACGCCTCAAAAGAGATGAGTAGGTATAGATTTTGTTCGAAGACCGTGGCAATTTATTGTAAATTACATGAGATTTTGTGGGAGGTATTACTGATTTCTGTTTAATTATATCAAACGAAGATTGCCCGAAATGATCTCAGAAAGGTTCAATTTAGTTAATACACTATCGATTTTTTTGATTTAATGGATTAAACGTCTCTCAAAAGAGGTTTTTTTTGCAAAAATAGATATTGGGTTGCCTAGTTTGATTTTTTACCTACCCAATAAAACTTGAATTGTTCCAAAAGGTGATGTAATAAAAAAAAGGGCACATTCAAGAAAAAATGCTTGCACTAAGAAAATTTCAGACTGGATGAATCCCCTTTTAAGTCCAGATGATTATTTTCGAGCCTATGCCAATCTATAGACACAGCTTCTAGTAATGACAATTTAATCATTTCAAGAGCTATATTCTGTAAATCAGGTATCCATATCGCATTAAAATTATTAAGCATTACCCTGACCATCCTTTATCGCAAACACCTACACTTCTTTTGGACTCATCATGTAGTATCTAAAGTGAATTCCTATTTTTTTTTCATGAATCCCAAGAATTTCATATTTTATGAAGTGATTTGGTCACGATCTACACGAGATATTCTTTATGATACTTCAGAGGTACCTATATATATGTTTATCTACAATCATGCGATAACTAACGTATACCGCATGATTCCATTATACAAAGCACGATTCTGTATGTGGTAAGTACCATTATCGATCGCCGTGCTGTTATAATTTTGTCATCGCACGTTGTTATTAGCAACGTTTATTCTGTCAAGGCACATGATACTAAAACAAACAAGATATGATCACGCGCAGGTTTCGCTGACGTCATTGCGTGTCCAAATCTCAAAACTCATAGGTAACTGGGTTACCATGATACTAAAAAAAACAAGATAAACTCACGCCATAATCTAATAAGTCTCGCACGTCCCCCTCAGATGTCATCACGTGACCTACCTCAAACCTATACAATCAATGTCCCATGGGGACGTCATGCGTGAGCCAGTTCAAATTTCAATCAGCAAATGGTTACTAGGTTGCAGTATTGATGTTTTACATCTAACCTCACTTTGGGCTCGCAGTGACGACATGCGCGGCTTGGTTCTAATTTCGTCCAGCAATCGATCATATCTTGTTTGTTTTAGTATCATGGTCAAGGCATATATCTATTAATAACTATATGGAAAGCAATTCTACACGCTTGATGCCAGGATAAGATAGAAGTTCCCACTGTACTGTATATTTTTCGCATAAGTCTATCCTTTTCTATCGCCTGCATGGGGACCGTCCCCAGCAGTAACAGGTAATTATTATCTGAAAATAATGTGTATCATATTCTGTCCTCGAGGATACCAAGGTCTACTGGTCGATCTGGCATCATTGATTTATGATCTGGACTGAAACTAGCAGAGTGGTGTGGGATTCTTCTGTTGACAACTTTTGGATCTTTTGATCTCAGTACTCTGAGTTTTGGACTGCTTCGTTAATTTAGATTCTACTGCCTAGCTAAAAACAAAACACCGGCATTTAGATGATTTAATTGTTTATAACCCGCAAAAATATTATGGTTCTTTAACAATATCAAATTTGCGGGTTGAAAACATGATACAATATACAATATCAGAGGTACAGTTGAATTAATTCAAGTATTTTCATCACTCATAATCCTAAATCCGAAAATGTATGATTTTCGGTTCACTATTCTTCCTTCCTTGGAAATATGTTACTTATTATGATTTTAGAGTTGTTGGATACCTTTAGTTGTTGTTTAAGGCGGGGGCGGGCTAAGAGATAAGACTGGCACTGCGTTTATTGTGCTACACCTGCTTCTGGTCCAGAACAGTTCTATCCCTTCAATCAGGTCCAATATCTTACCAGTAGGTTTTTATTGGGAGAGTGGTCCCTTGTGCTATGTTGCATCAACATCACAGTTGAAGATGATGTGTGAGGCCTCTTTCGAATACAGCCTGCAGGTTGAGGAATCACTGTAGGTACCCAGTCCTTGCAATAGCCGCAATACTCCGTTAGTTAGTTTTTTCGATAGGTTGCCGATTGTATCCATGGAGTTTCTTAGGCCCGGTGTTGCATGCCAGTTTCTAAAATGCTGTTCACATGATCATACCTGTACTGTTACTTCAACCGTCTTTGTAGATACTACTATTAAGGGCCGAATCTACAATTCATGTTTATCCTTGGAATAAGAAATACTCGGTATAACACTATATAATAATCATTGGTTATATGTAGTATTGCAAAAGTATACTTGGATTGTAGAACTGGCCTTGAGGATTATGTTTTTCTGAACGATATAGCTGTGCCCACATATCACTCAATGATATGTGAGCTGTGCCGGCTCTCGCCAGCTTATCAACTTTGATTCTTCCTTCTTTTCTTGAGAGGCGATTCTATAATTCATGTTTATCCTTGGAATAAGAAATACTCGGTATAACACTAGATAATAATCATTGGTTATATGGAGTATTGCAAAAGTATACTTGAATTGTAGAACCGGCCTTGAGGATTATGTTTTTCTGAACGATATAGCTGTGCCGGCTCTCGCCAGCTTATCAGCTTTGATTCTCCCTTCTTTTCTTGAGAGGCCAGGAACTTAGATCAGCGTTACTCTGTTTTTCCTTGGTACCAAATCTTCTACGTTCTGAAGGCGATTTATCGCGATCGTCGATGTGAAGGATAGGAGTCTAGGGCATTCAATGCCACATGATTATACGAGAGAATGTAGATAATTCTGGTTATTGCAGCCCATTCTATCTCTTGTTGTCTAAGACCATGTTGGCCCTTTTTGGTATGATGATTCTCTCTAATGAGGATAACCTCGTCGTCTGCATAACCTTGGGCGTAGAAGCTCAGGTGATTCAGATTCGTGACCGGCAACGGGACAAACTCTTGAGGGCATCCTCGTCCCACTTTTGTCTCTAGAGTGTCATCGTGAAGGCTTACCTCCACTTTCTGATACTACCGCATGGTGTTTATCCACCCAGATGTGGTGTCATCTATGCAATACTTTGCAACAGCCTTGTCTATCGTATTGAAAGCCTTGTCAAAGGCACCTTCTACGTCAATAAAGGCGCTTTGGATAATTTCCCTGTTATCAAAGAAACTACATCCTCTTAACAAGGTTATGTAGCTCTGATTCACATGATTTACCGGTCTCATAGGCATGTTGACGTTCAGACAGGGGATGTCCAGCCAATGCCCCATTTAACTTTAGTCATTTGATACTTTTACCTTGAAAGTTTTCCGGGAGTTTTTGAAATTGGTGATTTTGTGGATTTCGAAGTGCTCTTTCCGAATTTCAACTCTGCCCCATTGTATCTTTGCAGCACGCGCCGCGATATTCGAAGAATGGTACCTAGAAGCAGTGCCCCTTAAAATCACCAATTTTCAAAACTCTCTGAAAAGTTTCCAGGTAACTCCTTGTTTTCGCACCAAATGACTGCAGTATTTGGTATGCCTATTGCTGATGAATTTAGCTGAGTGGACTGTGTTTTTAATGAATGAATATTTATATTTGATAAATATTTTTACCACAATTGGAGATAACAGGGAATCGAAACTATATGAGATTAAAATCATTTACGTATGCTCTCAATTCAGTTTTTGACACACTCTGTCTCATATTTTCTGGTGCCACCACTGTCGTGTTCAGGTAACTGTGTTCACATTTTTCTCCATACTCCCCGCCATATTATGTAATACAAACAATATAATATTCGATGATTTTGTGATGAACAACAATATAAGTCGTCAGCTTACTGCTCCTCTTCTGTTTGATAAGGTAATGGACATAGCTTATGTATTGACCGCTTCAATAAACCTTTGTACGTCTTCAAGATTGCCACGCGAACGATATTGTCAGCACCAGGACAGAGAACTAGATTCTAGTTTTCTGACCAGGATGTACAGTGGTTACTCTACCAAGCAATCACAGGGATGAACATGTTCGTCTTCAATTCAACATAACTGTCCCACCTCAAGATTTTGTTTCTGACTGGTCCACTTCTCACGCACTTGTAGTTGAGTGATATATTGTTGTGACCATCGCCTCCAAAAGCTCTGATATATTTGCTGCATAAGTTGGAACCTTGAAAGTTGGTTGGTCTTGATCCCATCAACAAACTCTGGATCTGGTGTAGTTGTTAGTGCTCTCCCAATAAAAAAATGAGACGGAGTTAATGAATTGATGTCATTAGGATCTGATGACATCGGATAGTGGTCGTGAATTCAAAATTGATTCGATTTGTACGAGAATTGTTGAAAATTCTTCATACGTTAGAATAACATTACTTATAACTTCAGTCTGACCATGACCAATCCATATCAAATACTATGGATTGGTCATGGTCAGATTAAGGAAACAGTTTCAAGATTTTCCTTTTTCACCGGGTGGATTATCCACGAACTTCTTGTAGACGATATGGCGACCAATGGTAGTAGTCTTTCACTAGATTGATGGGAATTTCCATCCTAAGATTGACAAATCCTGCCGATAGATGGCGCTATGTACTACAACAGTTAACAATATTACTTATAACCCTAGATAAATAAAACTTGACCGAATTGATATTTGACTCCCAAAGACCACCAAAGGTGGGAGAGAATTTGGAGGAATGAAATACCACTCAATGTTTTCTTGTGAAATAAATGAACTGATGTTTGAGGACTTGATTAAATTGTACATTTGTTGAAGTTCCTCATTTGAACCGACAAAGTTAGTGCCATTATCTAAATAAATATGTGGACACGTCTTGCTAAAAATCTTTTTAAAGTTTCTATGAACGCTTCTGAAGTTTAACTGCTGACCAATTCTAAGTGGATTGCCTTGGTACTGAAGCATATGTAGGCCTTGTAAGTCTCACAACCTCTTCCTTTTTTGTCTTTTAGTATGTAAGGTCCCGCATAATCCACTCCAGTATGTACAAATGGACTAGTAACAGTAACTCTTGGTTCTGGAAGATCTGACATGAGTCCTGACTGAGGTGTTGGTCTGAATCTGAAACATTTAAAACATTTTCTTGTGATGGTTTTGACTAGTTTAATTTCTCAAGTTAGCCAATATTTCTGTCGTATAGATGAAAGAAAGAGCTGTGGTCCTGCATGCAGTATATGTTTTCCATCTTATAGTATTGGATGCTTCTGATTGAAATCAAAAGATGAATATTTTAGTCGACCACCAACTCGCAATAATCCCTTTGCATCAATAAATGTGGTGAGGGCTGTCAACATATGTTTAGATTTCATTTGTTTATTAGACTTCACGAGGGTTATCTCCTTCGCAAAACTTTCTTGTTGTGCAATCTTGAGTAAACTGAGTTCTTATTTAGTATCAGACAAAGGGCCAATGATTCTATCTATTTTTGATAATCGAAGATTTGAAATAAATCTCAAGCAATAAGATTAAAACGCGAGTTAATTTCTTGTACGATGAATATCTGTCAAAAATATCACATTTGGTTTGTGTCAATCCGGAAAAACTTGATTTTTCTTTCCTTATCTCTGGACTTGGAAATAAACTGGACTTTTTGAATAAATTGAAAATAAATGAACTTTCATGTCAAAACCGGGACCAAAATATGAAAATGAACTCATGCAGTTTTTAGGCAATAAGCTTTCAAGCATAATTATAATTAACGATAATTTTTATGCACTTGTGCAATTACCCCCGAAAATTATTCCCGACGTTTCGGCCTTTGATTCAGGCCTTTTTCAAGGGTCAATTTCAGTGAGTGACGGTACATCAAAAAATGGAACATAGCATTACGGACACTAACAATGATTATGCATAATTTGAGATGAAACCGGTAAAATGGAGCTCACAATAATCATCAAAACGATAATTACAATTATTATTATATATAACGTCATACTGTCATATTGAAAAAAACCTGAATTGAAGGACGAAACGTCGGGATAAATTTTCGAATAAGTTATTCTTATTTCTACTGTCCTCATTCCCAATAACCCCACCACTTTTTATTGATCTACAAAGGACGCTAAGTTTTTAATAATTGACTTGTACTTTATTGTCTTCAGAAATAGTTCAACAATACATCACAGCACAATATGCATTCTGTGAAGCATCACTAAACCCATGGAGTTCACATCTGACTAAATTTTGACTTGACACAAACCTAGGGATCTCCAAAGTATTGAAGAAAATGAGTTGATTCTTGAAATCGACAATTGTTTTGAAATATCTTCTGGAATATCAGCATCCCAGTTGAGCTAGAGAATCCATAATTCTTGAATGATGATTTTCGTTAATACAGTTAATACAGTAGGTGCATGGGGATCGTATATCTTGGCAATGTCTGATAAAATTGAACGTTTTAAAGAGTTTTCTTTTTGTAAATCTGGAATTTTGAATCCTGAATTATCTTGAATTGGAAACCATAACACTCCCAATGTCTTCACGGAATCTCCTTCTCCTAAATTTAGCACTGTTAGAGAATCTGAATCTAATCCGGTCATCAACATAAAAGTCATTTAAGATAATAGAAGATTAACGAGGAAACTTATCTTGATTATCATGACCTAGCTGCTTCAGACATCTCATCGCCAAAAACGGAGCACTTTTGGTTCCATAGGTAACAGTATTCAGTGTCTTGATTGTAATTGACTGATTTGAATCTTCTTTTCACAATATTTTCTGAAATTTTCTATCATCAGGGGGTACTAAGACACATCTATACTTTTTCTCTATATCAGAAACTACTCCACACTTATGACACATAAAACGCAATAAAATGTGAAATATGTCATTCTGAATCGGAGGGCCTGAATATTGGATTGAATTCAACGATTCTCCTGATGTAGTTATAGCAGATCCTTCGAAAACAACTGTTAACTTTGTTGTTAGGCTGGAATCTCTCGTAACACCATGATGAGGTGAGTAGTAACCATTATCCAAATTGTCTGATTGGATATCTTGACTCATGTTTCCAAGCTCGTCATATTCTTTTATAAATAAAACATACTTTTGTTTGAATTGAATGTCTTTTCCAAATCGCGACTCCAAACTGAAAAATCTTCTGATAGCTAGAAGTTTTGAATCTCCAAGTTCATAAGGCGAAGACTTGAAAGGTGTGCATACCACAAACTTCCCATCTTCGTTTCTTGAGACCGTTTTAACAAAATGCTCTTCACAAATGTCGTTATCTACTGAAAGTGGACTTGATGAATCTATCTTTTCCATTGCCCAAAATTTTTGAATATTTGACTTTTGACTTTTGATTCACAAAACCTCCTGCCATCACAGCCAAAACATGTAATTTGAAGCACCGGCTTATTCTTCCCAAGAATGATTCATTTTTCTGTTAAGATATTCCAAAAGAAATTTGCTCCAATTAGTATATCTATAGGCTTGGAGATGGAAAATTGTGGATCTGCTAGGTTTATGTTTTCTGGTATCTTCAATTTGGAATGATCTATATCTTGAAGTGGAATATTATTTGAAATTTGAGGTATAACGTAGCAATGAAGATGATGAGAAATACTGTCATCATAAATAGATTCCAATAGTATAGTAATAGACAATGTGTAGTACCGACATTGTCTATTCAATTGTGAGGAAATTTTGTGAATTTCCACTATTGAAATTTTTGTATTGCTTGTTTTTATACGCAAGATTTCACATAAGCGGCTTGTTATGAATGAAGATTGACTTCCTGAATCTAAAATTGCTCTAGCTTTGTGGAATTTACCTTTTGAGTCCACAACGTGGACTGATGCTGTTGACAAAAGCACATAGTTTTTTGTTGACAAACTTGAATAATTGACCACCACTCCATCTGAATTCTGATTTCTTGAACAATGCAAATCTTGACTTGAATTTACAGATTTGTTGCTGAAGCTTTGAGATGCAGACTGGACATTGTTGATAACTTCTTTTTCATGATACTCTGATGATGTAGTTTTTCTTGAGTTGCCTTGTCTTGGAGATGAACTGATTGAGTTTGATGCGTAGTGATTTGATGAGGTGTGTAATAGACTGTTATGTTTATTTTTGCAATACTTGCATTTGCCATTATTACAATTTTTGCCAAAGTGACCATGACCTAGGCAATTTGAGCATAGCTTGAGCTGTTTGACTTTTTCTCAACGTTGCGGAACACTAAACTGAGGAAACTTGTAACAGTGAAAAATCCTATGATGCTCTGAACAAAGACTACATCCCTTGTTATTGATCTCAGCTTGAGATTGTTCCTTTTTGATAAAAAATGACACAATTCTTCTATCTTTCGTATTTCAGTGGACTTGTCTGTTGAATGTTTTGACTGAAGACCAATAATGTTTTTTTTTGCATCCATTGTTTCCAAGAAATCTGCTTTATTTTCTAGAAAAGTCAAAAAATCTTCAACAGTTTTGGTAATTCATTCTTCACATTTTGCTTCTCCCATTCGGCAATAGTTATCTTGTCAATCTTCTCACAAGTCATGTGAACCAGTACTGAATGTGAAAGTTGATGATCATTAGGCATTTTCAGATTACTTAAGGCATGTAAATGTTTCCTGACATTTGCTATTAGACTTCTCAGATGGTAAGCAGACTCATTGCAAACAGAATTTAGAGTAAAAAGAGCTTTGATGTGTCTATTTACTAAAAGATGCTTATTATCAAATCTGTGACACGGTAATTTCCAGGCTTCTTCATAACTGTTTTCCGAAAACTCCAAACTGTCAAGAATATTTCTCACGTTCTCACCCAATGGAGAACGAAGATAATGTGATTTTTGATTATTATTCAATGTCTTATTCTGATGAATTATCGTGTCATACATATTGATTAACCCCAACCACTTTTGGAAATCACCATTGAAAGTTGGCACTGAGATCGGTGGTGATCGTATAGCATCTGATGGTGAGGATGAACACATTGGCTGAGACTGAATTCTATTTGAAGAGCTGGTACTGATGTCATTACTTGGTACTAATTTTGTCAGTAAATATTTTGCTTTCGATGTAATTTCTGTATGCTGATTCAAAAAATCTATCCTCTGTGTATATTGTTCTTGCAAATCGTCTTCCAGGCAAACCCCTTCAATTTTAATTTGTGTTTCTTCAAATTCATCGATGATACATAGAAACTTATCAGATCTATATTGTAGGTCAAAGATCGTCTGTTCTTCAATTGTCATTCCACTTGAATAAGAATCATGGATCTTGTCATAGACTTTCATGAACCATGTCAACTTCTGCTTGACTGTCGTATCAATATTTTCATATCAGGATCCATGATGATTGAAATTATTGAAAACAGAGAAATGTCCTTGATATATAAAACTTTATGAAATAATGAATTATCCGTGCAAAACAAATGATTTGCGAAAAATGATTGTGATATCAACCAAGTATTATGTATTTACCACTTGCAATATGTGCGAATTGGGCGGAACTTACAATCCAAAATTGTTTGAAATGCGAGATGTTTCTCACAAAACCATCCAAAATTGTATGAATTGACAGACGAATGAAAGGTAATAGGTCATGTAATGTTACATATTTTAATCAAATTTGATAAAATGAACCGACACACTCTGCTACTGCTATCGCTGCTGTTTCCTCTGCTACCACTACTGCTATTGCTGCTGCCACTTCTTCTGCTGCTGTTTCTTTTCCCTGCTCTTCAATGTATCCGGTTCGTACGGACCAAAAAAGATGATGATGAATTTAACTGAGTGGACTGTATTTTTGATGAATGAATATTTGTATTTGATGAATATTTTTACTACAATTGGAGATAACAGGGAATCGAAATTATATGAGATTAAAATTGACACGTCTCTCAATTTACTTTTTGACACACTGTGTCTCATATTTTCTGGTGATATCACTGTCGTGTTCAGGTAACTGTGTAACTACACCTATAATGAGTTTTTCTATCGTTTTTAGCAGAAAGCTGCAAGTACTGATATGTCGATAAGACTTTGCCTCTCTGTGAGTGTCCCTTCCGGGTTTTGGGATTATTGCAGCGTTCGCTGTTCTCCATGTACTAGGGGTATATCCTAGGGCTTTCCAAGCTCGTGAAAGTTCACATGGGTGCGGGACCAGCTGTTCCAACCTTCGGTGGAAAAACGCAGGGTTTATACAATCTGGTCCCGGTGTTTTGTAGGTTTCAAATGTGCAATAGATTTTTTTTTTGCTGGCCATTGGATGAGCTGCCCTCCATTACGTTCTGATTGCCCAAAGAGGTAGTATCGTTTCTGGTTGGCGGTCTGATCCTTAAATACCGTTCATTTCTGATGTTTACCAGTTATTACTACATGCCACATGCTTACGGATGATTAATGATGATTTCCTAGAGTTTCCGATGATCAATCTAAAATGAGGTGTCGTTTGCACATTGATAACCAAATTGATTGATTCTCACCTTCATAATTGACGTCCGAAAAAATTCCTTGGGCCCCATAGCGTTTGCCCGATTTTTCTTCAATTATCGCCTAAAACAAACTTGTGGCTTTAATTAAACTTTTCTTCTGAAGTGCTTAAAAATGGTGACATTTGCATTGAATAAATGAATCTCAATCATTTTTATATCAAATTTTGATTGGCTTTGACCGATCAACAATAAAGGAAAAAAACTACATGCGCAATCTTGAACTTATATAGTGCGGCTCAAAATGTTCCCACCTCCTTCTAACTTTGGAAGCGTTTGTCATATGCGACGGAATTTTGGACACACGATATGTGTAGACGTTCTGCATTTTTCTTCATAGTTGTGACAGCTGAAAATGTCAAAACGACAACTGTGCGCCATTTTGAATGAAAAAATCAAAAGGAAACGGGGGTCGAGTGATACTTTATTTTCAAGGACCTTTGATTCTGAATACAACTGCCGAGTTTCAAGCTTCTGCTATCATTCTTGTTGATATGACAGCGTGTCAAAAATTGTTTTTTTTTTGTTACTTGATTAATACTCACCCGCAAGAGTTGACTTCTCCAAACTAAGAGGATATGATGAGGAACAGGAGATCTTCAAAATCAGCTATAACTTATTCTTTTGACAAAGACGGATTTTACCAAATGAAAAAAAAAAACTCCGTCAAAAAGATCGACTAATACCTAGCTCATTTTGAAGATCTTCTGTACCCCATCATATCCTCTTAGTTTTGAAATGTCAACTCTTGCTTTAAGTATTAATAAAGTGACAAATATGGAAGAAAAAAAATTGACAAGCTGTCATATCAACAGGAATGATAGCAGATGCTTGAAACTCGGCAGTTGTAATCGGGATCAAAGGACCTTCAAATCACCCGGCCCCCATTCCATTTGATTTTTTCATCAAAAATTGCACCCAGCTGCCATTTTGACGTTTTCAGCTGTCACTATCGTACCATATCAAAAAATGCAGATCGGCCTCACAAATGGTGTGTCCACATTTTGTTCGCATGTATCAAAGATATAAGGAGGGAGGTCTTTTAGAGCCGCACTGCATAAAAATGAGTGATGATATTTGCCTTTGTTCATCCTGCTATGGAAATAGGCGACGACGGCGACGTCGACATCCACTGCAAAAGCGGCGTGGTAGCCAATTCTTGTTTTAATCGCAGACAATAACAACTCTTCAGTGTCTATTTATTTTGCTTTTTTCAGGATTGTGTTCAAATAAATCAAATTGCATCAGTCACAATAGTATGTCAACTTTATAATTTATTCACTGTAGAGGATATACTTACATGGTAATTATCCCTAAATTATTCAAGACAATTCTTCAAAGGATCAAGTACAAAAATTGCCTGATCGTTTCTCTTGTCAACTATGCATAGTTCCCTTGGCGCGCTTTGCAAAAACAGACATGGAATTGTTAAATTTTACCAACAATACATTTAACAACGACACCATGGAAGTAAAAGTTCCTTGGCTATTTGATATCGATTTGGAAGACAGTAACTGGATAATTACTAGTTCGTTCATGATTTTCACAATGCAGACAGGTACCATATTTGTAACTAGATTATGGAATTGTTCATGTCACAAAAACTTGATGAATTTTGAATATTATGAATCAAGACGCCATTGTATATTACCGGACGCTGAAAGTCGCGATGATTTTGAGATATTTTTTTCAACAGTTGGTGAAGGGTTCCGGTACACAGGTAGACGTACCTGGATTTTTGAAATCAAGAGTATTTATAGGAAAATGTATCCCCTTTTGAAATATATAAAAATGAATATACCATTACATTTGATTTTTTTGGAAAAAACTCAAAAACATGCTACCATTTCAGTTAAAGCCATCTAGCGGAGACGGCGAAGGTCAAAAATTCAAAACCAAAAAAGTTTTTTGAAGTGCAGGTCATGCCTTTTCATATGAGCCCAAGCTCGTTTAATTCGGTCAAGCGGAACGGTAGAAATCTCCGTTTGTTTAATAAAACAATTGAACTTTCCCCACCACTTTATTATGATAGATAGAAAAAAAAGTTTCAGACAAAAAGTGTAGGTAAATAGTCAGTAAATCCGAAAAAGAGCTCATCGATATATTTTCATTGAACAAAATTCCATAAGAATCATATTTATCTGCTACTTGGGGTTGTTTGTCACGCCCCCTAGCGACCATTTCAGAAATTTGAAAATATTTTCCAGGTTTTTATCTTGGCCGTTTTAGTCATAAAATTTTTTGCCGCAAGTCTCTACGATGAATAGTTTACGAGAACTGGCACCCTGTCGCTGAAAATGAATCACCCTGTATGTACAATGTTTTTTTTTTGTGTGAAATTCCAATATTTCCATACGGAAATCAATTAAAAGTTTTAGATTAATCAATTCCAAAATGGTTTTTTACTTTTTCCACATTTAATGGGAAATTTTGAAGACAAAAACGGTTCTCTCTATACTTTGCTTTTGAAAAATACGTATCAATCTACCTGCGCAGAGAGTTTGTTATTTGAAAAATTATTAGAAAACAACGTGATTTGGAGCGATTAGCGGTCCCGTGGGCTTCTAAATTGAAAAAGGGTAGTTTTGTACTCTTTGTATAGTCTGAAAAGTGTTTGGGTATATAGAAAATACGCGGCAATACTGCCTACATTTCAAGGCTCTCAAGAATACGACTTATTTTGGTTCCCGGGAGTAACAGTTTGCTTTTACTCGCGGGAGCATTCCTGGTAACATTCCCGGGATTGCTCCCTTCACAGACATTCAAGAATTTGTCTCCAGAAAAATTGGCGAATCGATTGGCCAATTCCTTGAGGGTGGCGGATCAACCCCAACATGTCGTGGAACCAACGAACATTTCATAATAATATGGTCCAGATAAGGCTGAATTTTTTACCAGTTGTTCTTTGGTGACCTACGATCAATCAGAAAAATTGGCGGATCGACTGGCCAGTTCCTTAAGGGTGGCGGATCAGTCCAACATGTCACTGAAATATTGAACTTTTCATAATATGATTCAGTTAAGGCTGAATTTTTCACCAGTTCTTTTGTGGTAGCCTACAATCATCCAGAAAAATGATCGGATCGCTTGGCCAGTTTCTTAAGGGTGGCGGATCAACCATAACATGTCACGGAAATATTGAACTTTTCATAATATGATTCAGTCATGGCTGAATTTTTCACCAGTTGTTCTTTGGTAGCATACAATCATACATACAAATTGACTATGTCTTACTGACATATTTTAGCATTTTGATGAGAAAGATCAATCGATATTTAACTTTCTGTTCTATCAGGCTTTGGAATGTTGGAATCTGGATGTGTATCAATCAAAAATGAGGTCAATATTATGATGAAGAATGTTGTCGACATTGTTCTCGGAGGTGAGGAGAAGCGGAAAGTATCTCTACCAATAATCAATTATTGCTAAACGTATCTTCTATTGCTAGGTCTTACATACTGGATGTTCGGTTTTGGGCTGTCATTTGGCCGAAGTACGTTGAATAATGGTTTTATAGCATTGGGTGACTTTTTCATAAACCCATCAATGGACGATCCATTGAAAGGGGCAGTTTTTACTGCTTTCCTTTTTCAGTTGTCTTTTGCTACAACTGCTACAACGATTGTTAGTGGTGCTATGGCGGAGAGATGTAATTTCAAGGCCTACTGCATATTTAGGTACCCGATCAATATCACAGCGAAATAAAAAATATATATATATATATATCAGTTTTTTCAATACAGCCATCTACTGTATACCGGCTGGATGGCTATGGGGCGAACACGGTTTCTTGAAAAAATTGGGGGCTGTAGACATAGCGGGATCTGCAGCAGTTCATCTTCTAGGGGGAAGTGCAGCTTTTGCAAGTGCTTTGATGTTGGGTCCACGATTGGGCCGATATGATGGAGATCAAGCGGGACCACTACCCCTAGGTGAGAAATTGGCAGATCCAAAATAGATCTGATAGCACATTTATTATTCAAGGAAACCCTGTGAACGCAGTGATGGGCTTGTTTGTTTTATGGTGGGGTTGGCTAGCATTCAACTCTGGAAGTACTTATGGTCTTAGTGGTGCTAAGTGGCATTATGCAGCTCAAGCTGCTGTTATGACTATGATGGCAACGTTTGGAGGAGGAACAGCAAGTATAATTTATACAATACTGACTAAAGGAGGAAAGATCGATGCCTTGGATATTATCAATGGGATTCTTGGATCTTTGGTAGCGGTCACCGCTGGGTGTTTCCTCTACCAGGGTAAGTGGTGGAAGAGAGTTCATCAATTGCATTTTCGAAAATACTGTAAATAATAAACCGACTCATGATTATTATCATCATTTATCTATTTACCAGAACAGATCTGTTTCAAAACAACCTTTCAAATCTTGTTTGTTATGTTTATCAATGAATTGATAAATAATGCTAAACAACGATCAGTGAGAAAATATGATTTGTAGTCATTGAATATGTTTAAATCATCAGGTAGATATGAATTATGAAAAAAAATAATTATCTTTAATATATCTTTATTTATCAATACCTACAGGCCTAAATCTGATTGGAATGTAATTTCAAGTGTATCTTTGTATTTTCATTAAACTCATCATTGAATTGACTGTATTCGTTGATCTACAGTAGCTTCAATATTTTCCAAGTACCTTTTGATTGATTTCTGTTTATTCTGATCCAAAAAACAAAGTTTTGAAACAAGAATAGATCTATGCTTGAATATTCTTTCAAATTAGTTAGAATATGGCAAGTGATGAGAATATTTTCGCGATTCCAAAAAGAAAATGATTCGTTCTTGAATTATAATGTTACCTTATTGTTATGCCCAATTGTGAACAGTGATCAACTTATTTGTGACTCTTCATCGCGAACAATTGCGAATTATCTAGAGGAGCCAGATGCGCGTTACTGGGAAAACTTGATTTGTTGAATCATTAGAAAAATAGCAATGTTACGCAAAAGTGTTTAATTGCAACAATTAAACATGTATTATCATCTTCACTTCTTTTACACAATGTACAAGCTAGGTCTAGCTCGTAGCTTACACTTGGTTTGGTTGAGCAGCGGAAAAGATAGACTTTACTGCCAGAGAGCAGCCTCATTCTCTGCTAAGGCCATGTTGGCTTGGGTACAGTACATTTGGTTGAGTAAAACAACATGTTGAGTGATTGTTGAATACTCCATCTATTTTAATCGCACTTCACAATAAATAGAATAGACAAGTCCATTATGACGCTGAACTTGACATTGCAATGGGATACGCTACTACGTGCTGAATCATGATTTTATAATTCACTGACCTGCGGAAGCCACACACCTGTTTGGTCCTGTAAACCATAATTTTAGCCTTTTGACATATGTGTATGACTTTTATCATGCTTTTATCTTTGTGTGAACCATATTATGCTCACTGTGTATTTGTACTATTTGTATATGAGTATAGTTACTCTTTAATAACTGAAAAGGTATGTTCTCATTACTCTACTTCATGTAATATTTGACTGATTGTGATTTCCTTTCAAACAGCCTTGATAAAGACCGAAATCATTGAACGGTCGAAACGTCGGCATTTTAGAAAATAAGGAGTTTCATTTGGTTTCCTTTATCCCACGAACACCGTAGATAGATAATAGAGTTGTAGAAAATAGGTTACGTTATAGAGAGTAGATTGATCGTATAAAATAGTATGGTTGAAAAAAAGACTAGAAAATAGTATATTGTAGTCCTAGGCGGTAAAGTGACATTTTTCCAAGAAGTTCTTCTTTCAGTCTGGAAAAATCCCTTTTTCTACGACTGTACGGTAATATCACGATTGTGCAATCGATATCGATTAGGAAACGTAGCACAGTAGAAGCACGGAAATGAAACCATTCCCTAACTGTTGCCATGAAAATGAGTGCAAACTGAATGGAAATCAAATGATCTGGCACCTCCGCCCAAAACAAAAAGTAAAATCGATATTAATTACACAATTGTGATAATAATTAGGAGTCGTAGAGAAAGTATAGTGTACAACTCACATGGAATGACCATTTCCTACTCGTATGAATGCTTGTTGCACAATATACTATTATCGCCGTGGTCTACACATTATTTTTCTGCTGACAATATATTCTACCTAACTGTGGATGATAGTATTTCCTACTCAGTTCAAAAGACACGAAATAGCTGATCATTAAGACATTGAACCTATCCCACATCATTTTTATGACCCAGAAAATATTCAATCTCATTGGAGCTTATCCCTAATTATTAATCTTCATCAACGATATAGCTTCAAACCGTAATTCGACAATTTACCTGGTAGCCAAGGCGACAATCAAAGCCATCCATCCAATATTTTCTACTTGGCAACACTTCTTCAGTCAGCTTTTAGAGCCAAGCCAAAATCAAGAGGCAGTAGTTATAACAAACGATGACATTAAAGTGTGAACTTGAGTTCGTATCCTAAATGTATAGGATTCAATCAACTCAGAATATAAAAGAAATATCTGAATAAAATGGTAATTCAATGAATATTAATTTGTAGGTATAACTTTTATGCTACAATCACATGAATTCAGGTAATAATCTTGTAACGCCATCTATTAGAAATAGTTGAAAAAACTTTTACCGCCTGGCCATTTTTCACTACTTTGTCGGCCTAGCCTTAGAAAGTCCCACTTTCTCGTTTCTTTGGCGTCAGTAAAATTCAGTTGATGCCGTGTCGGCAGAAAAAAAAATGACTGAATATTCACGAAATTAAACATTTTTCCGCCTCTCAACAATGGATGAACTCTAAGTCTTCGTTTTGGCATTGTTGTTTGTCCGCTTTCTGGTTTCGCCTCTTTCGTCTCTTCCTGATGACGCGTTTTGGTTGTATGCCATCCTGAGGTCACCACCATGAGGATGGCTGATGTCGTGATGCTGCTGAAGATCGCTGTGTGTTGATGAATGCTGCGTCATCCCGTGTCATGGATCCTATATTTGAGGTCCCTCTCTTCTTGTCTCAACTCTCCAAAGCTGTCTGTCGGCCTGAGTACGGGCTCGGTGTCTTGAAGATTATGGGTACTGCTTTGGAATAACTGCCTAGGACTGGGACGACTTCGCTTCTTTTGGGTGGAAGAATGTTCTGCTTTGTTTGGATGATGCATTCTTGGGAGATTTGGATTATTCTTGTTGTATTCAAGACAACATCTTCCCGAACTTCGTTGCATATTACAGCCACTGTTGTTGAAGAGTTTGCGATGAACATCCATGTGTTCGTATTACACAGTTGTTTCCGAAGGATGCCGTTTGTTCTGTGCTGTTGTATGTTGCAATGTCTGGGCTGTGGCCTTTCGTATATCTCATTATGACGCAAGACGGGTTGGATTCAATGCTTCGTATGGAGACAGGAGAGCAGATGAATTTGTTCGGATGTAGGTGGATACACCGTTGGAGTTCGCTTTCCTGCAGCTGAATGTATAGTTGAGTGTTGTAATCGACAGTGTGTAATCATTGGAGAGGTCCAAGGTCCAATAGACTTCGTTTCCTATCTTTGATGGAATGAGCGTTGCTTTTATCATAGTTAGCTCTGTCCCATCAACAATTGGAAAATGTACTTTAAAATGTTTGTTCTTGATGGCTAGCCTCGTGGATAAACCGGTTGAGATGATCTTTAGGTTGCTGGGGAGTTTTTGATTGGACTCCTGGATGATGGTGTTGATCACAGCTGGAGACATTACTCCATAAACTGTGCCTATGTTGAAATATACTTTGAGCAGTTTTTCGTAGTAGTCGTTGATGTCGCTGATGAAGTTGGTCAATATATGAATTTTGAGTGTATCCGTATCTATAATTTTATACCAGTTTCACATGTTATTTATGGCATCAATTCCTTGGTTCAGTCGTTTCTGGAAGTGTTTTGTCTGGCAGTTGGTGCTCTAATGAGCTCTTCCTGATTTGTATTAAGTGTGTCTATGTCTTGATATTCGGCGTCATCCGCACCAAACACTGCGGTTAGAAATTATCCAAATAGTCCCCTTTCACTTCGATGATGAACGCCATCCAAGGTTTCTAGGATCCATTTGGAGTGATTTTCCAGATTTTCCAAATGCTGAACAAGAGACGCGCACTTCGGACAAGTCCTTTAACAGTCTTTTGGACTATTCACACAGTTCACTGAATTGGCCAACGACAGTCGATACTTTTGATATATCTGTTTTGGTCGTGTTCCTGCCAAGTGATGTCTCAATTCTGGAGACTCCGCGGACCACTCTTGCTGATCCAAGGTGTTTCACG
Source organism: Orchestes rusci (assembly GCA_958502075.1). Lineage (NCBI taxonomy): Eukaryota > Metazoa > Arthropoda > Insecta > Coleoptera > Curculionidae > Orchestes > Orchestes rusci. The sequence continues at coordinate 77,596,685 of OY293304.1, read as the reverse complement.
TGCATGGACTCCATGTTGAGGGTTGCTTATTCTGATTCCGGTGTCTCCTGCCACAGCAGAAATGATTATGAATATGATTGCCAAAACGACCAGTAAGTGAGACTTCGATGTGGAGACATTGGTTTGCGTTCAAGCTGTTTTTTGTCTTCTGGCTGCTTCTTTATAGATGTGGAGTCATTGGTTTCGTCGGTCGGTAGAGGAATCAGTATGTGGATGGGTCTTTTTTGAATAGATCCTCCCGTCTTGTCCCTGATGAGTTTCCACTATTCTTGCCAAGGGCCATTGGTTTGAATTAATGATTTCTTCTTTGATCAGGACCATAGTTCTTATCGTCAAATTGTCGGCTCAAGTCGCTCATTCATATCTCTGCTGTAGCCTTGTTAGGTATTCGGTACAACATGCACTCCAAATATGCTTCTTGAAACTTTGCACTAGTCTCCATCGTTGGGTTAAAGTAAAGTTCTCAGTAGATTTTAGGTTAGGTAGCGCTAGTTATTCTACTCCTATGAGGAAGCGTCCTGGAGTTAGAGCGCTGAAATCCTGTGAATCTTCTGCTAGCGGGCAGAGTGGTCTTGAGTTGAGGCATGCATCAATTTGGTGCATTAACATTGTCAACTCTTCAAAAGTCAAAGTGCAATTACCAAAAACCCTCTTGAAGTGGTGTTTCATCGATTTTACACCTGCTTCCCATACACCTCCAAAGTGTGGGGCGGCTGGTGGAATTGAGTGCCATTGCGATCCTAGGTTGACGATTGTACTTCGCAGATATTGATCTTGGACCACTTCAGTTATCTCAATTGTCGTGCAGCTCCCACGAAAGTCGTATCATTATCGCTGTTAATATGGGCACAATGTCCTCGTCTGGCAGTGAATTGTCGGTATGCTCCTATGAATGCTTCTGTGGTCATGTCACTCACGACTTCCAGGTGGATTGCTCTGGTCGCTAGGCAAACGAAGGCAGCAATGTATCCTTTGTAGGATTTGAGGGTCCCGCGTAATCCACTTCTGAGTTTGAAAATGGTGGTGCTGGTGTTTCTCGTAGTTTGGAAGATGTCCTATGAGCTGCTGAGCTGTTTCTGCTTTGTGGCGGATGAATACAATGCATTTATCAATGACAGTTTTCACGGCCCGCTTGCCGTTGATGATCCATAACTTGCTTCGTATGTACGATAGAGTGACTTGGTTGCCACCATGGAAAGTCTTCTTGTGTGCATCCCGTACTATTAGCATTGTTAGTTGCGTATGGTATGGGAGGATCATGGGGTGCCGCTGGTCGTACGGTAAGGATGAGTTTTTGAGCCTTTCCTCGTCTCAGATTACGCCTTTGCTGTCGATAAATGGACACAGAGTTTAGTAGCTTGCTTCGTTTGTCGATGGTCTAGTTTTGTTGTAGGGACTTGTATTCTTCTGGAAATTCTTGTTGTTGCGCCGTCTTGATGATTGTTTCGAATGTTGTATGTATCTCTTGAACGGACAATGCTGGTTTTTCTCATTTTTTAACGAATCGACGGCGGTAGGATAGCACCCACACATGTCTGTTCTAGTTGTGACTTCAGTTTTGAGGCATATTGCTCTGACTTCTGCTTGGACGTCTGGAGTGTGGTGTGTTGTTGGAAGCTTGCCGGATTTCAACTAACTAGAAGCTTGCCACCACAGCTCTGCTGATTGTAGTTTGTCTGGATCTAATCCTCGTGAAATGATGTCGGCAGGATTATCCTGTGATTTGACATGGTTCCATGCTGTATAGGGTGTGTTCACAGACTCTGTTTGCTACGGAGGTCTGCCATCTCGTTGGGACACCCTATATGCTGAAAAGAGTGATCATTGCGTCGCAGGCAAATGTTTTAGTTAAGACAGTGAAACTGCTGCACATAGTTCCAATCGAGGGAGGGTTGTCCTGATTTTTGCTGGAGCTACTTTTGACTTCACTTCAAAGCAAAGCTATCACTTGTTTGCCTTCTTCGACTGTGCGGCTGTAGATTACTGCACCGTAGGCCTTTTCTGATGCATCACAAAATCAATGAAGTTCCACTTTTCTGTCTTGCTGAATCTCGGAATCTTCATTTTCTGTACTTCCAATATTTTGTCTTAAAATCGTGTCCATCTTGAAGCTATTTCTTTATCCACTGTTTCGTCCCACTCCCGATTTTCTAGCCAGAGGTCTTGGATGTTGAGTTTGGCTTGTATCACAATTGGAGATAGTCATCCCAAGGGATCAAAGAGCTTAGATATTTCAAATAAGATTTGTCGCTTTGTGTGTCTGTTGATCTTGGAGATGTTTATTTGGAACTCGAAGGTATCGTCAACTGGGGAACATAGCACGCCCAAGGACTTCTTGAAGTCATCTTGCGGTAATTCCTGTACTTTTTGATCTCGGAATTGTTCTGGAATGGACTGAAGTAAGACTGGTGAATTGCTGGACCATGTTCGGAGGTTTGAGCCTGCGAAGCTGAGCATCTCTAGCAATTGCCTTTGTAGCTCTATGGCTGTTTCTATATTGTGTACTCCGGATAAAATGTCATCGACGTAGAAGTCTGTTAGTGCTACTTGACTGGCAGCTGGAAATTTGTTGGCTTCTTCAATTGCGAGCTTCTCGAGTGTCTTTATGGCTAAGAGCGGAGCTGAGGCTGTTCCGTGAGTGACGGTGGTGAGCTCGTATTCGAACATTGGTTGAAGGTGTTGTTCTCTCCATAATGGAATAATTCGAATTTGACGGTATATGTCCGCACAGATTACAGTTTCGTGCTTTCTCCATGTCAGCTTTGTTTTGCAGGAGTCTTGGGCCGACGTGCATGATGTCATTAAGACTGATGTTGGTAGAGCTTTTGCACGATGCATCAGAAACTACTCGTAGTCTTGTTGTTTTGTTTGATTCTCAGACAACCTGGTGGAGAATTTGTCTTTGATTCACTTCCTGTTGATTGACTTTTCCTCGTTTGGCCTAACTCCAAGTGCTCTCTCATAAACCCTAAATATTCTTCTCGTAAACCGTAATTTTAAAAAAAATTCTTTCAACATTTATGAGTCTTGCTGCAGCCCTTGATTTAGAATGACCCAATACGTCCAGTGGTTGTTTGAATGGGATTTTTACTACAAATCTACCATCCGAATCTGGGCTTGTGGTTTTTTCGTAGAATTTTTCACATTCTTGTTCTTCTTTTGTCAGTTGAAGGGATTCTGTCATTCCCTCAATTTCCCAGAATTTAGTTGGTTGTTTTTCTTCTTCAACGTGCGTGATCATACTGAAAACTTGTATGTCTGGCGATCCCGAAAATATTGGTGCAGATTTTATCCATCCTAGTTCTGTGTTCTGTTTTAGGAGACCCACTGTCTTCTGGAGACCATTCATCATGATACTGGCTCGGTGGCTAGGTGTAGCTTGTTGACTGTATTCCTGGATCTACAGTAGCTCCAATATTTAATGAGTAACTTTTTGATTGATTTCTGGTTATTCTGATCGATTCAAGTTACCAGACTTATCAGAAACTTCAGAACAGCGTGACAAAGGTAAACGAAATAATAATAAGCGGGTGAAAGATTTTGGAAATTGTCGACCCAAGAGTGTTTACGAGAATCGTACGTTGGTATCTTAGTGGCGGAGGTTATATTTTATGCAAGGGTGCACATGTATTGATTGCTCAAAACCTGGTCACTTTGTGAAATTTTGTCGTGGAAATGGTTGTAGTAAGTGTGGTTCAAAGCATCATAGAATTTTGCATTTGAAGAAGCCTGCCAAGACAAAGAATCATAATGTGGTCGACGAGACCGTTGAAAGTAGTAGTGATACAGTTTTGTCTTCTTCGAAAGTTGATTCTAGTGTTTTGTTGAATGATGTGTACCGCTTTAGTGGAAATGTGTGATCAAAATGGTGAATCCGTTGTCGCTCGAGCCATTTTGAAAAGTGGTTCTGGAACTTGATGTATTACAGGGAATTTGTGCGATGAATTGAATATTGAAAAAGATCGTTGTAGTGTCCTAGTCGGTGACATTGGTTAAAGTTCTTTGGAGGTTACCTTCAAGTGTAACATTTTCAATAGGTCCATGCATAATCCATTTAATGTTGATATTGATCACTGCTTCGTTGTGCCTAGTATTACGGGTTTAATCCCTAGCTCAAAGATAGATACTAGTTTGGTGAATATTCCAAAAAAATATTTCATTGGCGAATCCATTCTTCTCCAATCCATGTGACGTAGATTTTTTGATTGGAGTTGTTCTTTTTTATCGTTTATTGGGTATCGGTCATATTTCGTTAGGAACAGGAGGTGCCATTTTACAAAAAACTCGTTTTGGTTGGGTAATATCGGGTCCTTTTCCTGTAGAAAATTCTGGTAAAAGTTCTACAAATGTTGTGTGTAATAGAGTTGATACGAAATACTAGGAACGCGTACGGCGGAACAGCTATCAGCAAATAATAGTCTGTAACAGGTATCGATTTGAAAAATACCATGTTACCGAAATACTCGTCAGTTCGGTTCGCAAGGCATGTACTTTGCAATCTTTGCATACGTTCGAGGATAAACCTGAACCAGTTCTGATTGAAATACCAGGTGTGTTTGTTATCCTCGACTAGTGCACACGAATTTACACTTTACTATACTGCTACACTCAGTGTGGCTTTGATTGTGAAAAGTCTGTTTTTTATGTTAGATATCTTCACTGAATTAATGTACCAACACGTTTGGTGATTCTCCTTCACTCACACTGGTAGCCATAAATTACACCGACCCTCTGCATTACACTATTTCACACCAATCCAACAAAAACACCTAATGATGAAAACTTATCATGGATAAACTTATATGTGAAAAAAAAACCAAATGACACTCAATTTGTAATGATATTTTCACTTTTTGCCACGTGAACCGGCAACGGTAAGGTACATATTCGAACTAAAATAAAAAAACGTGAATGGGAAAGCGATTATAAATTATCATGATGAATCATTATATCCGTCGTATTTTATGATATCCCGAATGCGAACAAGAAAGCAGTAAATTTAATTATTCAAAGGGTACGTATGGTCGGATGGTCGCCAAACCCCCTTACTTCGTGAATGTGAGGGTGAGTTACTTTTTTGCTATAAAATATCAAAACTATCGCAGTCAAAAATTTTGATTCACATGGAAATCGTGATTAACAGTTTTAACAAATAAAAGATAACACACTCCTAATGTGGACTCCTGTAACTCTTTTTGCTTTTAGGGTTAACAACAATTGACAAAAATACATTGTCATTTAAACTGTGTAACTTACGTATAGCAGAGAAACAGTTTTATTCTCCGGAATGAAAACTGAACTTCAATTCTAAGTTCTGAGAAAAATAAGTCGGGTTCATCTCGTTGGGGCATATGAGTGAGGTCACCAATTTAGAAGACCATGAGATAGCATATTATATGCCTCACCATGGTGTTTTGAAGGAGGATAGTTTGACAACAGAACTACGTGTTGCGTTTGATGGACAATTTGCACATTTTTTGGAAATATGAAAAATATAAGGATTAGTAAGTACTGATGCCATTGATGTTCAAAAAATCAACCTAAGACCTCTATTAATGTAGTGATCACCGATTAATCAACATCCAAGGCGTCACAGTGTACATCATCTATCCCCGTCTGGCGTATTGACTGTAATAACAATATCAATGATATATGTCAAAAGCAGCCGGATTTCCGGTATATGTCAAAAGCAGCCGGATTTCCGGTGGAGTCCTGCGCATGTTCGCCTACCAACGACTAAAATCCCTTCTTTTACAAAAAAACATCTCTGACCACCATGTTCGTTTGTTCCTTGTTCATTTCATCCTGCACGTTTCCAGAGTTTGGTCGTAATGTAGTGAATTAATAAATCCTGCATTATGATTTGTGAAATTGTAAGCTGTGGTCGATGATGAATTTCGGTATTTTCTCATTTATGTTAACCTTCTTTAGTTCAAACCCGCAATGGTGAGTTTTTGTACAAAAAAATGTCAATTGTATTTGTAACACGTTGTCATTTTTACTTTATAGAAAATCCTGATGAAGAGAAAATAAAGTTCTCGAAAGCTTGATTTAGCATTAAAGGGTTGTTTTTACTTCCCCTGGCCAATTTCTGACTGCATCCCCACTATATTGAGACTGTTTGTTCTTAACTAGTCAGTCAAGACTACCCATCCACTCTGTCATTTGAAAATGTATGCAAATTGTCCATTGTTCGTCCCCTTCTAGTTCTGGTGTTTCTTTGAATCAGTTGCAAATGGTTGGACCAGTGATTGGAAATGATTTGCTCAGTATATTGCTGAGGTTAAGACAATATCGGTTTGTATTTTCGAGTGATATCGCCAAAATCTATAGGCCGGTGCTGATAGAACCCGAGCGAAGAAAGATGCAGCGTATTTTGTGGTGGAATTCACTTGGCGAACCTCTCAAAGTATTTGATCTTAACAATGTAACATATGGGCAAGCATGTTCGTCGTTTTGAGCAATTCGTTGTGTAATGGAATTGGCAAATGAGTTTGAGGCTGTAATGCCTGATATTAGTGAGGTTATTAGGACATCGTTTTACGTAGATGATTCCGTGTGTGGTTCCGACTCAATTGAGATTGGAGCCTATCTTTTTGGATAGTGGCTGTTTCCAATTGAGAAAATGGTTTTCTAACGAGCCAAGTTTTTTGAAAACTATCGTGAATAGAACGGCAGATAAATTCAACATTCTAGAATTTGGTGATAAAGAACAAGTAAAGGATTTTGGTTTGACTTGGTCTTCTGCTTTAGACTCTCTTACATTTGAAATTTGAAATCCTTTGATGGAAAAGGCTACGAAACGCTTGGTTTTGTCTCATATTGGTAGACTTTGGGACCCTTATGGAATTTTGTCTCCTTACATGATCATAGCTAAGCTGATCTTGCAAAGACTGTGAATGATCAAGTCTTTTTGGGATGAATCGTTTCCCGAGGAATCGTATACTCAATAGATCAGGTTTATAATGAACCTTCTTGTTTTAATGATTTGTTGGTACCTAGACATGTTGTTTGTAAAAACTCAGTTTCGTATGAATTGAATTGAATTGCATGGTTTTTCGGACGCATCTGAAAAAGCATGTGTTTCTATACCATAATATTCTGTGGGAATATCAGTTCAATATCTCAAAGCGTCTTTGGAAAATGTATTAAAAACTGAAAATAAAATAAATATTTAACACCCTGTATCTTAAAAACCAAGCATTTTGAGACCCAAGTTTATATGACCTTTTCGACTTAAAATTTATCCGGAAACTTCCCCTTAAAATTATGACATACCATTAAGTAACACCCTGTATATTATATCTATTGATGTTGATGAAAAGACTATGGTTCGTTTCTTGTGTGCTAAGACAAAGGTCGCGCCGTTAAAATCTAATGACAGTGCCCCGACCGTCTAGAATTACAAGGAGGTCTTGTTTTGGCTCGATTGGCTAGAAAAGTTTTCGCCTCATCAAAGTTGACATTTGATTGGTGTATTTCTTGGACAGACTTATCCATTGTGTTGTGATGGCTCAATTATGAGGCAAATTTAAAAACATTTATATCCAATAGAATGGCCGAGATACAACAAATAACTGGATCGCATGACTAGTTGCAATCCGAGTGCATGATGTATTGTCTCGTGGTGTATATCCAAGTCAGATTTGCAATTTAGATATTTGGTGGTCGGGTCCAAAATGGCTGATGGAACCTGAAGCTTCTTAGCCAAAAACGCCCCGTATAGAATCTTTTACTCTATCAAGATGTTAAAATAGTTCATCGTCAAATTGTGTAGGTTGCTTGTGAGTTTGATTCATTTGTGTTAAGTGAATATTCTCATTAACGTGAATTAAAACGTGTAACAGCCTGAGTTTTGAGGTTTATATCCAACTGTTCGATTTCTAGACAAAATAGAAACATTAATTCGTTGCCTACCAAGGAGTTGGACGCAGCTGACCAATGTTTGGTAAAAATGTCACAAAAGATTTCTTTTCTCGAATATTACAGACGTTTGAAAGGCGGTTCAGAAATTGATCATGGTGGTGAAATATTGAATTTGAATCCTTTTATGGTAAATGGGGTGATAAAAGTGGGGGTCCGACTGCGCAACTCTGACTTTGATTTCAATAGAAAACATCCCATGCTTATCTCACCTGAACATCTTATTTGTAAATTTATTTGTGAGCTTGGTATCACAAATCAATTTACAATCTGCGCTTGTCATCAACGATTCGTCAGAAATATTGGCCGACTCTTGGAAGAAATTTTGTGTGTAGTACTGTTCGTAAATGCGTCAAGTGTTGTAGATATAATACTGCAATGGTTCAACCCATGATGAAGAATTACCAAGATTTCGTTTAACAGGTGGTAATGCCGTTGAAATTGTGAGTGTCGATTATTTGGGGCCATTACTAATTTTGGATAAAAAGGTTGTTCAAGTGCTACGTATGTTTGTTTGTGTGCTTTGCCTTCAAAGCAATACATTTGAAGCCTTTTTCTAGCTTGGATACAGAATTATTTTTTGCCACTTTTCGTCGTTCTATAGCGCGCAGAGGTCGACCAAGTCACGTTTATTCGAACAACGAGACCAATTTTGTTGGTGCCAAAAATGAATTTCAAGAACTTGTTAGCTTTTTGAGTAACAATAAAAATCAAATTGTTAAATCCGTATCTTAATAGAATATTCAGTGGCATTTTATCCCTGCACAGTCACTTCATCTTGGAGGTTTATTTGAGGCAGGGGATAGAATCCGCTAAACATCATTTAGAGCGGGTAGCTGGAACAGCTCATTTAAATTACGAAGAGCTATGTACAGGGTGTCCCACTAAGAATGGCTGTCGGCTGTATCTCGATGAATACTTCCCGAAATACAGTCGACAAACATTCTCAGTGGGGTACATTGTTGGCGCAAATTGCATCGATATTTAGTTCGCGTCCTTTATTCCCGTTATCATCAGACTCTAGCGAGCTAGAACCTTGAACTCCCGCCAATTTTTTGGTTGGGAAGAGCCTCGTTCAATTTCCCGATCCGGAGCTGATCAACGTACCAGAAAATAGGTTGTCTCGTTATCAGAGGGTTCAGCGAATTAAAGAGCATTTCTCGACAAGATGGCATGGAGAATATGTCAACGAATTGCTGCAGAGCACAAAATGGAAGCGTAATCTGTCTGATCTGAAAAAAGGATATCTGGTATTGATCAAGGAGGACAATTCGCCCTATCCAGATGAAAGCTTGGTCGTGTCATATCAGTGATGCAAGGAGAGAACAACATTATTAGAGTGAATAACCTGAAAACAATGGACGGTAATGGAGCGCTCTTTTTCAAACATTTGCCTTCTTCCCATCAAGGATGAGGTGTCCTAGTAAGAACTTTCAAAATTTTGATGTGTTGCTGGACTTTTTCGTGTTTAAGTGCACGCTCTTCAGGGTGGGTGCATGTTTGGGCCATCCTATGCCATTCTATTTGTAAACAGTGAACACCTCTAAACTTCTATTCCACTTTCCAAAATTCAAAAATCAAGCCGGAGACTCCTAAAGTGATAACGGAGAGAAAGAGTTTGTAATCTCAAAGAAAATCAGACAAGATGTTAGAACCTACAACACCGAAAAAATAAAAGAGGTCATAGAAAACAACAAAAGCATGAAAATCCTTAAATCGTCGCAACGAGAAGGTAAAATAAGAATCCACCAAATGAAGGATAAGGACGGAAACATACAACACGAGAGAAGTAAGATTATAACAACCATCCAAGAGTGCTGTAAGGAACTTCACTCAGCACCACATAACCAGGTTATCTAACAAAATATGAACATAAGGAATACAGGCTCTGAAGACATACCAGAAATCACCATCTCAGAGATAACACAAGCACTCTCGCAGCTTAAATCTGGAAGAGCTCCTGAAGAGGATGGTATTACGATAAAAATGTTAAGACTAGGGGGAGAAAAAGCGCTAAAAGCAGTAGAATGTTTTTTAAACAGACGTGTCGAGACGAGTCAAATCCCCAATCGTGGAAAAACGCACAGGTCGCCATACTCTACAAAAAAGTAGCGAGAAAAATTCAATAGAAAACTACAGACCCATTAGCTTGCTTCCACATCTTCTTCTTACAAAAATTATATCAAACAGGCTAACATCAGAACTGGACTCATATCAACCATAGGAACAAGCCGGTTTTCGAAAGAAAATAGACCACCTTCAAACAATCCACACACTCATAGAAAAATGTACTGAATACAACGTCCCATTAGACATGGCTTTTATTGACTACAGTAAGGCGTTCGACTACATATACCTGAGTGCGATATTTAAAGCAATGGAAAACGCACGAATTGATTCGAGATACATAAACCTGCTGGAACATATCTACGAAATTGCCATATTCCAAATAATAATCAAAGACGACATGATCACGGACAAAATAAACGTTAGAAGAGGCGTAAGACAGGGCGACACCATTTCTCCTAAGCTTTTCACTTAGCCATGAAAGATATATTTAAAACGTTATCATGGGAAAACAAGGGCGTGAATGTGGATGGCAAATATCTGAACCATCTAAGGTTCGCTTACGATATCGTCCTAAACGGCAACACACTCAACGGATTTAATGAAATGCTACAGCAAATAAAGCTAGCATCGAAGGAGGTAGTTATTTTCAGCCTACCATAGAGTTATCTATTATAGTCTCTATCTTTCGGATTGCTTATTTGTCTCACAGACCTCGGAATAACGGTTTTATCTGCAGAATAGGTGTGGGGACCATGAGCAAATGAATTAAATTCATCGTAATTTATCATCCCACCTTTTGTATATTATTATTTTTTATGTTTTTGATCAGAATTTTCAAGCGATTTTTGTTTCACCACTGTTATCACCACATTATTTTTGAATGAACACATATTGGAGGGAGTGTATGCTGTATTACATCTTGCATAGAGGTAGATAGCTATGTATTTACAATTATTTAATTGATGCCAAAATTTGACTTGACAAGTTAACTTCAATAGAGTAATGACTGAAGACACAAGTCCATAAAGGTGTCATGTAGCATATTCATTATTTTGAGTAAAACTTATTCTGAGGTTTTTGATTGGAACTTTTTTGTAAATGCGTGAATGAGTGAAGTGAATTAGGTATATCTGGATAATTCTATTAATACTTAGGTGATTGAAGTATCTACAAAAACTGAAAATCTGCAAAAATATCAGATATAGTTTCATATTATTTCATGATAACACATGTTTTACATTCAAAACATGATACTTTTATCAACTGGGAAAAATCTGTGAAAATATGTTACATAAAACCTTTATCCATTTTGATTGGTAACAAATTCACTACATATACACCCCTATCATCTCCATATCAGAAATTATTCAATGATCCAGATGCGGAGAAATATCAATCCAAAAGAGAATATCACTTGCACTTGAACTGATCATAATTTATAAAAAATAATAATAATGCCTGGTTTACATTGAATTTTACTTCGAAGTAGATTTGTAAAATTTCCGCTTGCTAAATAGTTATCATATGATACCATCCAAATTGAATTGGCGTGAGATTGACTTAGAACACAAATTCAATGTGGATGGAAACACATGATTCCCATTTGTCAAGCGGAAATTTGACAGTTTTACTTCTAAGCTCAATGTAAACCTTACATAAATCATACATCGGATTGTCTGTTAGCGGTGTCAACTGTCACCCGCGTCACCGGCTAAGACAAACGGATATTGGCCATATACTTATTATTAAAATATACCCACCGTAGTCCTCCCAAAGTGAAGCCAGATTCTGCCAAATCGGAAAAGACAGAAATATTAATTTCCCATAAGTATGTTTCATGTTTACTCACATATCACTGCACATGCCTCAATATAAAATTTCAGGATTAGTCGGTAGGCGGGTATATTTCAAGTCCGAATTTGGAAAACAACCAATAGGAAGGTACGGTCATCAGCTGTTTCCGATAATTTGAACCTAGAACAAAGACCGTGCAGCAGCGATGCCAGATTTAAAATCGCCAAGACTTTGGATCGCCGTAACGTTGAATTTGGAATTTAAAAACCGGAAGCCATCAAAATCACGATTTCAGAAGAACGTTTCCGCGTACAGCAACAGTCCTATTTCACTATATCATAAATTTGGCTGTTCAATATTCCACAAGGAAAAAGCTTAACTACCACAAAAATATGTGTTAATGGTAGATCTACCGTAAAAACGAGAGTATCGGCACCAAAGCGGCAGCATGAGATCGGCCCAAAATCACGAGAAACCTATAGGAAACAGCTTTTAGCACAATCGCAGTCTTTTCCAGATACACATGAAATACACTTATGAGGCATTGGTATAGGCTTGATCATTCCCGTCTTTCTCATCGGCTGAAAATCGGCTTCAGTTGCCGAACATTGATGAAATAGGGAACCCGAGGTATATTTTTAATAATACGTATACGATATTGGCATACAAGATTTCTCCCGTCCTTCTTTGAATAACACGACTCCATATTGCTCTATCCCACTCTTTGGTATTATGATGTTGGCGACATTGAATTTAGGCTGTATCTAAAGTTTTGCCCATAGTTTGGTTAGCTGACAGTTAAGATGTCGCGAAAAAACGAACATGGAATATCTGGGAGATACGGGTATCGGATAAAATTAACCATCAGGTTATCTGTTGGATATGTCTTATTTATCCCTTTGACCATATTATATGGTCGAAGATTTATCCCAACATAAAGATACCGGGCCTTACCGTCGAAGGCCAAGAAATAGTAAAGGTAGACGAATATGTCAAGTCAATATAATACAAGGGTAAATCAAAATGTTGCTTTTCGTCCCATCTTCAAAACACTCTGTGGCACAAATGACGGGGATAATTTGTTCACATAGTGTTTACTGTAATCTTAGATGTATTTCAAACATTTTTTTTATTTACTTATTCCATTTTCTCATTTCTCATAGGAGCTGAAACATTTCAAATGAAATGCTGATTTGAAGCTCATTTTTTTATATCCTAAGATTATACCCTATACCCGACTGAACCGCCATGATATGAGATTCGCTCTGATATGGTGCAGTCAGCGTATCTTTGATTTTCTCGTTCGTACACCCGCTCACGACCATCCGGCGACCCTGGATTCATGTGTGAACAGTACGGTACCCCACTTTTCCAACATTAGCTGGACATCAGTTTTTTACAAACTCAATAAAATAAACAGCACTTCATTAAAAATGTTGCAGCTTCTATAAGAAATGAGATAACGGAATGATTAAACAAAGAAAATGTGTGGAATTTAGATAACTGCAAACGCAATGTGAACAAAATTATCCACCTCAATTTTGCCACAGGCTGTTTTGAAGATGGGACAAGAAACCAAATTTTGATTTACCTTGACTTGACATCATTGCCAGCTGTGCTTTGGACTTCGGGCGTTGTCATGTCATCGTTCACCCACCTACTCATGCGCTAAAAAAACGATTTCCTGATGATCGGAGAACAAACCGTTATGAGTGTATCGTGTGCACCATACTGTTTTCCTTTACCTCACAGAGCAGTTCTGCTGAAGAAAACTTCTTTCCTAGCTTACCATATTTCAGTGACTGGTTTCTTCACTTCTGGCTTGTGTCTGTAGAAGTTACTCCGAACCCATTTTCCTTGTTTCCGGGGTTCATTTCAAAATATAAAAAATCAAAACTAAACACATTGCAGGGAGGAATTACATTTCAGTTGAATCCTCAAAGTCGCGATTATTATATTGTTAAATGATTTTCATTCACCGAACTAGATAGAGATAGTTCCGCATTCATATTCAGAACGAGTCTTCTCTTGTGTTGCCCGGTGATAATTCAGTTTTCGTCAGTTTCCGTTTCTTTTTTACGCCGTCATTCCCCGCATATCGAAACGATTTTCCGGTCTACGCTATTTGCTTTTCGGGCCGTATTTGACAACTTTAACCAACCTCGAAAATAAACAAGAAGCCCCAACACCTGAGCTGCCTACAATATAAGAAGACCCGGAAAAAAACTCGCTAGTCTGAACTCATATATTCAACACAATGGAAACAATAAGTTGCGACTCGCAAGCGGTGCAAATATCCGCTGGTATTGCGAATTTTCCGCGTTGGTGTGAGGATGCCTTTGATTAAACACTACTAGACCAGAAAACTCATTCAAAAAACATTATTTGTTTTGACGCCATTCGTGCAATGAGAATGACAAAGAAAGAGAGGGGTTGATATGATGTTTCGGAAACCATGGGATCTCTTCTCATCACTCTGGAGCCTATTCAGGGGCGAGTTCAGAAACGTCACACCCGGTGTGAGTGTGATCCAAGTGTCAAACACTAACCCTTCAGATACGGCAAGTCGTTTTACTTTTTATTCATCTGTGCTTATAAAGTGTCATACAAACAGTTTTTATGATACTTTATGAGCAGGGTTGGATAAAAAGCAAAACGGCTTGCCATATATGAACGGTTAGGGTTTGACATTTGGATCACACTCGCACCGGGTGTGACGTTTCTGAACTCGACCCAGCTAATGGCATTGCTCCTAGGTCAGTTGGACCTTGTACGTATACAGTCTCGAGTCCCGACGCAAAATCCGCCAAGTAAAAATCTGTGCAGGGTCGAATTCTTCCGCACGACTAAGAATTGACTGACTCTGGTTCTCCTGCAACATTTCATTGACAGCAGCGATGTGGTCCTGCTAGTATAAGATGTTGACGTGATGGTGTTGACAGATCGTTTTCCAAACCGGTCGTTCCGAATTCGGCCACTAAACATATTAAAGGCTCGACTTAAGGGACCGCGCGCGATGGTGGCACTAATGAGCACTCATTTTGATGTTGGTCTTTTATCATTTGGAAGTACTGCTTAGTCGTTTAACCTGCCATGTTGATTTGACTGAATAATAAATGATGAGTTCAATAACCGCCGCAAAAAAATGGCCTCCATTGGCTTTGTACTTCGGCTCGTCACAATTGAAAAACCCTATACTTCAATACCTTCAAATCCCAGATGAATCTTGCATAATTGACTTTTCAATACAGGTTGGGACGCTCTTTTGGTAGGAGCCATCGGGGCAATATTGGTATGTGGAGGAATGCCGTTGATTGATAAGGTATGTAAACATCTTCTCCCATCAACTCAGGAAAGATTTGAGACTGTACCTTTATAGTTCACATTTGAATCATAGTTTTGAAAGACTTCATTTTAACAATAGATAAGAGTTGATGACCCAGTTGGTGCAAGTGCTGTTCACGGACTTGGGGGAATCTGGGGTGAGTATGATGATACATTAGTTGTGGGTGTAGGGATGTTCCCCTTGAGAACTCATCCAACATGATCATATCAATTAACACATAATATGTCTACCTTCACGAATTCCGGAAAGATATTTCAAATAACCGAATTTGATGTACATGAAATCTATCGATGTGTTGTGAATTGATAACATTATTGATGCCATGTACTTTTCTCGCGAATTAGTTGATTATCTGTTTTAAAATATGTCAATTTCCAAAGGATTTTGTAATAATTCACAGGTACTATAGCTGTAGGCATTTTTGCATCGGATCCTCAACCACTTGATACAACTAACGGAAGAAGCGGCCTTGCAAAAGGTGACTTTCATCAGTGTCGTAATAGAGATAAATTCAAAGAAGTATGGGCCAGAAGCATCCTACTAAACAAAAACCGATAATATTGGGTACGTGCAAGTTGAAGCAGGTAGGCAATATGGTTTGGTATGACGCTTTTGGCCCATACTTCTTTGAATTTACCTATACGAAAGGACGATGTAATTTTAGTTTATGATTTGCAGGTGGTGGTTGGTACCTCCTTGGTGTCCAAACTTTGACAGCGACATGCTTTTCACTATGGGGAATAGCGTCTACAATTATATTATTGTGGGTGATAAATAAAATCATACCAATCCGTATGGATGTTCATGAAGAACTTCTTGGTGCTGATATTACTGAGCACCTTGTCAGACATTCTCAAGTAGTCTAATTGCCATTCTTATTTGAGGATACTAATCTAGAGTGCGTTTCATTAAAGGTTGGAGTATCAAGAGCATTATCAGCATTACGTGCAGTCGTTGATACAGGCAAAGCAGAAAATCTAAATCTAGTTGGAATGAATCCTGGACATGATAAACAAACAACCTTAATCAAAATATTGACTAGGAATCGTAAATACCGCATGTCTAAGATAGTGGAGATTGTCACCAAAAATCAAAACTTGGGTGAATTTACTATTTGATTTGATATAATATTTCTTTTGTCATGAATAACACGTGAAGTATTTATAAAGTAAATATTAGAATGTTGGTAAATTCTCATAATTTTATTCAGTGATAGTAATTGGATTTGATCGGAAAAGCTTTTTTTTTGGTACTAGCTATGGAGCTCAAAAATAGTTTTAACGTTTCACCTATGGAATATCTGAAGCAATGCTAAATAAAATAAAAAAATCATTTACTATTGCATAATACCTATTTGTAAGAAGACTCAAACTCACACTTGATGGTGTATTTCCAGGTGTTAAGATGGCGAAAGGTATAGTTCAGAAACTCAAGAAGAAAGATGCGCCAAAAAGAGATGCAAAAGTTACTATTGCCGAAGATGACAAGAATGATTCAGCTCAGGGTCCACACTTGGCATGGATCGAATAATCGACAACGATATTCATTGAATACACATAGACAGCCATAGTGAAGTTATTTTAACTGTCAATAGAAGCATTTATCCTGAATTTATTTTATTTATTCATTTGTTTGAGAGTAAATATATTATAACACGTGTGTCTTGTCCTGGATGAAAATGCATGACCAATGAGCATGCTGCAATGTTTAAATACAGTGTCTTTCAAAAGTCCCGGAACAGTTTAAAAAAATGTAAACGTGGCAACATTGCCGATATAACCATCGGATCAGGCATGTCCTAAAACCACCAAGTACTAATTTTTACTTTTTTTCTCGAGTCGTTTGTGAAATACGAGATTGTTCCGAGACTTTTGAAAGAAAGTGCAAAGTTGCTGTATTTCAAATAAAAATTTAATATTTGGAGGATTTAATAACCGAGGAGCGCTCAATTTATTGCAATAAAAATTGAATGAGATTTGCATTAAAAAAATAAGAATTGTTTACTTTATCTTAAAAATGTAGACGTGGCAACATGGCCGATATTACCATCGGATCAGGCATGTCCTAAGACCACCAAGTACTGTATATGATTACCTACTCAGATAAATATGGTTGGAGGCATGTTGGAAGATTAATTAATTCCGTCTTATTGTTTCCGATGACGTCTCTGTATCCCCTGAAAGAAGACACAAGATACAGCTACCTACATATTCTCAAACAATAATAATAAATAAGATCACTCACTGTGCTGGTCGATCTGTTGTCAGCAATGACTTCAGTCTCTGAAACGATAAAATTATTGGAGGAAGTATGAAGGTAACCAAGAGTTCAAGTGATATTTATTCAAAGTGTATGGTTTTCAAGAAAACTGAAAGTGAATCCTGACCTTATACACTTAATGGGACCAATAATGTTTAGAGAGGTCGATGTTTCAAATCATTTTATTTAATAAATAGCATATACAGTCGCGGAAATATGTATGGAGAGGCCCTCAAATTTTATAAAACTCTGATCCTGCATCAGTCATTAAAGAAGTGATGATGCATATAAAAACTCTGTTTACTTGTCCTGGCGATTTAAAAAAAAATGTCTATCAAATGCATGATAGTTAAAGGTTCATTATTGATGTCATTTTGGACAAGTTAAGTGTCGAATAACCCACTAGTGTGTTATTATCCAAAACTCACTAGTAACCAGTGAGTTATGTACTATAACTCACGTCTCGTGGCAAACAAACAAACAACCTTTCGCGTTCACGTGACAACCAAACAATCAATAACCTATTTTGACCAGAATGTAAACATGTCATTGTCTAGTCATTCTGACACTGAAACTTATATTTTTTAACAATTATCTCATTAAAAAAACGATTTCCTCCATTTGTTGGATAAAACATTCTATGGCACTCGTGCGTTATGTTTCACAAGTCACTTGAGAATCTATACCACTCGGCATATCGGCTTCGTTGTACAAATCTTTATCGCGTGACTTTCAATAAGCGCCCTAGTACCATAAATAACTATTAGCGCCCTTTTTTCAAGTTCAAAAATGCGCTACGTTCTTAACTTTTTTCTGTGTAATTTTTGTTAAAAATGGTTAGCACCATTCAAAAGAGGAGAAAAAGTTATGTACTTCCTGAAAATTTCATAATAATTGAACAAATGATAGTATAGCTCTAAAATTTTCAACTTGGCAAAAATGACCCATTTTGAATAACAGTGCTAGCCATTTTTATCAAAAGTTGCACAAGAAAATAAGGGAAAGTAGCCTTTTTTTGATCGTGAAAAAAAGGCGCTAAACAATTTTTTGAAAAAAATCACGCGGACCTTGAAACTGACAAATGGATTGAAGTTTTTAAATGCACCATCATATGTCCGCCACCGTAAATATAGAAAACAATTTTCTCTTGCAGATATCCTGCATAAAAAATATTGAAAGTATCAGATAAGTATCATGCGTTTTTCTTCGGGAACACATACTTCTATTTTCTTTGGAAGATTTCCAAAAAGATTATGGAATAATTTTTGATTTCTGTCCTTGGACCAGGTTGATTATTGTGCATCTCTTCGTATCAGTATGTGATTTGATTATCTACAAATAAAAGAAGGATTTTGGACCATATAAAGCGTTGAACATGTTTTGAAACAAGCTTTGTTTAAATTTGTATAACCATCTGTGCGAGAAACATCCGTTTATTAAACTTCTGATAAATTTTCGATTTAAAAGTTTAAAATAATGGGATACGGCAATATTCAAATTAAAAGTTGATTTTCATTTTTTTTCTGAGTCACCATTGTCATTTAACGCATTTATATCAAATTTTGAAATCAGAAATATACGTATATAGTGACGTAGTGGCAGTTGAGAAGTGCTCTAATATGGATAATGTTGTCAAGTTCGATTCAATATTTTCTCTCACCACACACTTATTTTGGATGGAAAAAATCAAAAGTTTCAAAATGTACTGAGGTACTACAACAGTGCAAAGCTTGAGAAACATTTTTCGACGCGCATCCACCATTTAATCACGTTGCTTGTCGAAAACAAACGTCCCAAGAGCTTGTTGATACCATAGAATAAACACACCGGAATCGCAGAACGTGACTCATTGCTCAGGTTCGCGGTACCTACTCGGAATAAAAATATATTATAGTACATTGAAAAATACGCGATAACAAAAGACCTACGCAAGATTATGAAGTGTGTTCTGTAGATTGAAGCGTCATTAACAAACAATTTTTGTGTAAAACAAAATGGCATCCCATAAACAAAAAAATGTTTTTCCGGAGTTTAACAGACTACAGGTATGATTGATTCGACAACACAAAAAATGTAGAGAATTGCAAAAGCTTGAAAATCATCTAAGGGGATCAGGATCAATTTGTCGAGACGAGTGAAACGGGAAAAACTTTGCAGCAAAAAGTAGCTCAAAGTTTTATGTATCGACTTTCGCCCCACAAAAACCATGAAGCTAAAGGCACTCGCGATACGGTTGTTAATCTTTTCCGAAATCACGATATTCGATTTCCTACTTTCGAGCTTTACCTCCGCTTTCGGAAACCCGCTGCTCAAAATCATCGGCGATACGTCCACTCTCCGCTGGAGTGACTTTGCCGCGCCTACCCGCTTGTTGTCAGCCGCGGTTCTGAAGCCATTTTCTGGTGCCTTATTTTCCGCCCTGCGCCTTGTCTTTGATGTCACGTAGGCACGCTGCCGGCTAGGTTGCATAATCTTGCAATGCTTCTGTATTGATAATAGTGTAGCGTCGGCTCGGGTGAAAACACCGTTCGTTGTCAAATTTTTGTGCTATTTTCGTTGTGTCAGTTTATTTCTCCACGTGAATACTGTCGTTTGTTTTGTGTATTGTGTATGGGTTGGAGTTGATTAAAGGGTGTGAGATGAATTTTTTGTATAAATACTATCAGTCATAACATTCAAACATTTTCATGACAGCCATATCCTGAAAATTTTTAAATGTTAGCTTTCATAATAAGCGAAATGTGTGGTTTTTCAAAAATAGACATTTTTCTTTTTCACCCTATTTACTATATTTATACTCTTTCATGAAATGGTGATGATGTTGTTACTCTTGAGATTGTTTCCTATAGGTATGAACGATTTGAAAGTGGTTCCTCCTGAGGACATGTTAAAAAATAAGGCAAACACAAGTGGAAGAGATGAGTCGTTCGAACGACTGCTTATTCGACAGACAAGTGAATGTGAATGCACCAATGACTTTCTCCTTCATCGCCAATGCGTCTTGCCACATTTCTCTTCCTGCCTATCCAACTTTCCTAATCTTCGAATCATTTGAGTTTTCGCTGATTCCCATGATCAGATCTGAGCTAAAAAGCTGTTTTGACACACAAGCCTCTTATGGTAATGATCTCCCATTCTTAGCCAGAAGATTGTGGATATGGGCTTTCACATAAATCTGGTCACCTATCCACCTGGTCTGGTTGATAGACGCCATTTTGTCGACCGTGGTGATTTCATGTCGGATGAGTATGTTCAGAGCCGTCTTTATTGTAATACAAGCCATGAAGTAATGACAAGTCATGACGTGCAACGTCGCAATTTGGACCACCGTTGACGTTTAAACGGTGGTCGAAATTTTGCATTGATTGAAGGTGCTTTCTTTAGGTGAGTTCGAGTTTCGCTCCGAGCGCGAAATTGTCCATTTAAGCGCGTACAATTTTTGGCTCTTCGAGTATTCATAGCTAACACTCGAACTCACCTTTTGAAAATGAAGGTATTTTACGATTACGAATTACGGAAAATGTTCAATAAAACAGTAACTTGATAGAATAAATTATATATTATCGCAACAGGTATGATGTTCATCAAATTATAACATAAGATTTAACATAAAACATATCCTAACCTAACAACATTTTATGATTTTTTGTGAAAAAATATTGATTCTAAACAATAAAACATCAAAACCGCCAGATAGGTAGATGGTTACAGATTTTGAGATGTGATTTCCCCAGTTTCTGGAGGGCAGGAGTTGATAATCACTATTATTAAAACAGAGAAACCAAAAAGCAACATCTCCGTCACGCACCAAAATTATTCTCCAAAGTCCTAAACGAAACAGCACTCGTTTTCTATTATTTTTACACATAACATAGAAGCTGGTGCATATGTATGAGGAATTCAGGATGAGGCATTAATTCATCCATTTTCCCTATTTATATATGTATTTTTTTCTTTAGTACCCACCTACCTTATTCTTAAATTTTTAGAACGCAGAAACCACATTTTTTCACCCATTCTCACATTCTCAAAATACAATTTCAAGTTGAATGAGGGGAATGTTTTGTGGTAGAATGAAAGCACTTAGCACTGAAAACTGAAAGCAGTTTTGAAACGTTGAATGCCTGGGAGCCTAGGCTACATTCAATTTTATTTCGAAGTGGAACTGTCAAATTTCCGCTTGGCAAACGGAAATCATATGCTACCATCTTCATATGATTCCCGTAGCATATGATTCCCGTTCATAACTCACCTAAAGAAAGCACCTCAATCAATGCAAAATTTCGACCACCGTTTAACGTCAACGGTGGTCCAAAATTGCGACGTTGCAATTGTTGACTTCATGGCTTGTATTACAATATAGACGGCTCTGGTATGTTGCATCTGGTGGTTTTTCCCAAGAAAGTAACCTTGCTCCTCTTCTATTTTCAATATTTATTAATGATATCAGTGATGGCAGGTGTATTCTGTTTGCATTTGACATGGAAGCTTTTTTGCATGGTACGCTGCTGGGAGGACTGTTTGTCCCTTCAAAATGATATTGACATTGTTGATGATTGGTGCATCCGTAATAGACTGTCCTGAAACATTCTAAATGGCAAGATGTTCATGTCTCTACTGAAGGAAATAAAATTCAATTATGTTCTCAATATGTCTCTCTTCCTTGAGAACTCTTGGGTTTATCATGAGATCCACAGCTCACTTTTCCAATATATTAAGTCGATCAGTTTTGTTTAACGCTTTAATCATTTCACGTTTATTGTATGGAGCTCTAATGTGGTTCTCTTGTTATTCAGTTCACATCGCAAGGCTTGAAGATGTCCAACGGAGATTCTTGAAATACCTCTCCTTCAAAATAGATGATGAATACCCTGGAAGAGGCCATTGTCAGTACTAAGTAGGATATCAGTTCATCAGGTTACAGTTTGTGCGAGGCTCACTGTTTGTCTAAGAATTATGTTATGAAATGATTGATTCTCCCGAGCTGCTAACTGGACTCAACTTTCATGTGCCATAAATCAGCACAACAAGACTTATCGTATTCTACTTGCGAACACGTAATACAAACAAAAGAGTAGCTCAGAAAGATCCTTGATATAGGACCAGTTCTTGGTAAACTAGTTCTGTTTGGCGTATAATATTGTCTATTGCCTATTGTCGGCTTAATCTGCTAAATCCATTGAGTTTAAATACTAATGAGGAAAATCAAGATGAAGGTTCATCAAAATAATAAATGCATAAGAATATTAGATGATTTTTGAGGAATTAGGTAATAAGATCGAAGTTTTATTGTACTAAAACTCCAGATTTGAATTATACGAAAATCCAGTGACTCCACTTCCATATTCTAGATGTCAGCAGATTACTTAAAAATAAAAAAATTAAATCTTAAACCATGTGAACATGATTTAGAGTATTTACCTTGTGTTGTGAAATCAAAGTTATCTTTCAAAACTGCTGTTAAACATAATAATTGAAATTTCACAGGAGACAGTTCAGCAGTCGGCTTCTTCGTAATGCGTAATGGCGGACTTACGGAGTTTTCTTTATGATTTTAGCAAGGATTGGAGTTAGGGGTTGAGCGAATATGAAATCAAGCATTTTATTGAGGTTACTAAAAGTTCATTGGCATTATATATCAATTTTTTTACAAAAGATGGCGTTCAAATATGATGGAATGTGAACTTACGGGTTTTGCAGATCAAGCCGATGCTATGCTTTTGCTTACTTTTAACTAGCTTTGTTAAATGATTGTCTTAATAATTGGGACTGTATCCTGTTGGGCAATAAAACTTTGAAATTAAATTTGCATTTGATCTCTCTCTCTCTCAGTCCTAATTTCTTACGGAATGTGGTGGTCACTGCTGTGTGTCGTTGATCAATTGTTTCCAAGATTCTTGGTTCTGTGCCTGGTCTACCAATTCGTGGAACGATTTATGCGTGATATGGGTGATTTGATCTACCCAACGTGATGGCGATCGGCCTCGTGGTCGTTTGCCTGGCACTCTTCCCTGAATAATCAATTTTTCCATACAGTCACCATCTCTCCTCATAATGTGGCCAAAGTATCTAACCAAGCGGTTTTGCACAGCTAGGGATATTCTCTGTTGGATCTTAAGTTCTTCCAGTATTGATATGTTGGTGCGGTGTGCCGTCCATGGAATTCTAAGCATTCGGCGCCAACAAAACATTTCTGTGGCGTCTATTCTCTTCCTGTCTGCCTGCCGCAAGGTCCAAGCTTCACAACCATACATCAATATTGGGAAAACAAGGCATTGAACTAATCTTTTTTTCAAATGTATCGATACATGTCTATCTTTCCATATTCTGCCTAGCTCCCTCATGGCGACTTTTGTCATTTCACACCTTCTGCGTATCTCGATCTCTGATGTACCTGTGTTAGTTATCATCGATCCCAAATATATATATTGATCAACTACCTCAAAACGACCTATTTGTTTTAAGTCTGGTCTGTTGTTGTTAGATCGGTCGACAATCATAATTTTGGTTTTTGATATATTCAACTCTAGACCGAGTTTCCCGCTTTCTGTTTCGACGACATTGATTAGTTGAAGTATTTCTATTAGTTGAAGTATTTCTGCATGCATTTGATAAGGAACCAAAATACAGATCCGAAGAGTTCCCAACCCCAAGGTGAAGGCTTCATTCCCTTTTGCACCATAACAACCTCCAAGGAAAAGGTGATTTATGAGCGTTGGGTGCTCGGTTGGGTGAAAGATACTCAAAGACATTATCTGGCAATTTTTGTGAAGAATTTGATGAAGAATAAAAAGATGACTGTAACACTTTTTCGTCAGGAGTCAGGATGTACGAGCGGGAGTTCCATTTACAAAATTTCAAAACTTTATCAATTGTTTCTTTTATTCGTTGCTGTAACAGATCACAGGCTGCCATTTTTCTACGGAACTACTTTGTCCTTTTGGATCTCTGCACTGATGAGATCGTAGCACTGCGAGTGATTGTCCTGGGTGAAGAAAGCATGGAAGACTTGATAGTCTGCTCTGCTTATTTGCCTGGAGACAAGCACCGCAGCACCTCCACAAGGATTGCGCGACCTGGTCACCTTTTGCAAATCGAGGAACCTACAGCTCGTCATGCATGGGATGTGTCGCAAATACCCATCATATAGCATGAGGCAGCACAGACATCAATGACAAGGGTAAGTCTCTTTTCCAGTACTTCCTAGGGGAGGGGCTATTCGTCAACAACGTTGGCTCCAAACCAACATTTACTGGCAAAAATAGGCAAGATCTTACTATCAGCATAAAAACCATAAGTGAGATGATAACTGAGTGGAGAGTAACCAATGAACCTCCATCATCAGATCACGACTGGGGTGGGTTTAAAACATCCCTCCACAATAAGTTTATTGCTGTCACAACGAGGGTGTGGGGTCGTGATGGCATCGAACTGGCATCGGAACATCTACAAAGTATCTATCATGAAAACTTTTTTTTCAAACACAAAACTGACAACCCAGGTACGTCCTGATAGAACACAACCCTAAACAAACAAAGGGGAGAGGGGATGCGCCTCTGCAACAAAGTCAAGGAGACGGGTAAATGGCAAAAATACAGAAGAACACTAACAGAGTATAACAGGCAGATCAGAGCTGCTGGAAGGAAGTCATCGAGAGATTTTTGTGAATAGCTGAACAGCCTTCCGGAAACCTCGAGGATCCACAGAGTCCTCGCGAAAGAACCGTGCCGGGTTCAAGAAACCCGATGGCACGTTCACTATCTCGAAAAAAGAGACCCTGAAGGTTTTGGTCAAAGATCACTTTCCCGATAGCCTTGATAAAAATCAAGCACCCAATCCAATCAACGGCCAAAAAGGTAATAAACGCCGATGCGACTAAAATGACAATTACGTCTTTTTAACCATCCAAATCACCAGGAAAGGATGAGAGTGAAGTAGAGCTGGAAAACTCTACTTCAGCACGGACTGCTATGTCTCCTTCCACTCTTGATAAAACTCTTTCGTGCCTGTCTCACTTGGGGCTATGACCAAAGTTAATGTACCCAAGGCAGGACGATCAGACCTTAACCCAAAATCGCTCCGTTCAATAAGCCTCACATCTTTCCTACTGAAAAGTTTGGAAAAGATTCTGGATGTGTATATCAGATGAAGATGCTGGAAGTGGTTCTCGGGTAGCCACATGATGTAGTCGCCCTAGTCAAAAATATCCCGGATGAAAAAATCACTGGTGAGATCCAAGAGGTCATTGGTTCTGGAGAGAGAAAATGTCTCTGTTAACGCAGCCAAAACAATCATAATACCCTTCAGTTTAAAAAGGAAGCTCCGCTTACTCTGAATGGGGTAACTGCTCCGTTTGAGACGCAGGTGAAATATCTTTGCGTCACGCAAGACAAAACTCTTATTTGAAATGCTCATCCGCAAGGTGAAAATGTCTTTATGGACATGCAAACGCATTTACGAAAAAATCTGGGCAAGCAGCCCCAAAAAAATGTACTGGCCATGTCACAGTCGTCAGACCAACGATAACTACGGTGCAATAGTTTGGCATGTGAAGAGCACTCAAAGAACCTCTAGAGCCAAACTTACAATTCTACAGCGTCAAGCCATCCTGTGGAGTGACTATCAACACACCGTCCACCGCGCTTGAATGTCTGCTAAATCTTCCTCCTTCACACATTGTGCTTGAGAAAAAGGCGAAAAGGGCAACGTATAGAATCATAGCTGACCACAGAGGTAGCAACAGACTGATCGGAGAATTAGAAGACCATCGCCCTCAAGGTGCTTTCTCTGATGTCATGTCCACCAGAACCATCAGCAGGAAAAACTATGACATACTTATTTCTCTCCGGGAAGAGTGGACACAGGAACTTTTCAATCTAACAAAAGCTGACACCTGCTGGCTGTTACACGGACGGATCTAGAACGCCCTCTGGCACATGATCTGGTGCCGAGTTCCGTGTACCTGTGAAATTCTAGCAACCCGTCGCTTTCCCATCATTTTACACAGAGAGCAACGTGTCGCTATGAAATTCCACAGTACACAGAATCCAGCTTCTGGAGCCTATTGAAGCAAGAAGAAAGTTGAGATATCACACAGCTTGGGCAAATTAATTAGCTTCATTATTCCATGCTGAACTATCAGCAATTATTGAACTTAGCGTTCAATGGATGCTTGACCATTAGCTGATAGAATTGAACTTGGCACCAGATGGATGCTTGACCTTGATTGGACTGCTACTACAAAAAATTTCTCAGATAGTCAGGCGGCACTGATGGCCCTTGAATCCTACAAGAAATCTTCGAGGACTGTAGAGACAGAATGCACTGAAGCAGCGACCAGGGACTTCATTAGACCAGGGCCGGCAGCCGATATCAACACATGGAAAGAAACCAATAACCAGTTTCTACAATACTGAAGAAACATGCCAGTCATGCGACACTCAAGAGAATTTATGATTGTATTCCAGAAAAGATTTTTATCATAGAAACAACGTCGAGATGAGTGCATCGGTAGCAGAGGGCAGTATTCTGTAGAAGATTCAAGCTAGACCCTCGACCGGTACCAACCCGAATGAGGTGGTATATTTCACTGGAGCAGCCGCCAAAAACCAACCAAATATGAAGAATTTCATGAAATAGAAAGATCAAACTATGATAAATTCTATAGAATGCCATGCTAAGGAGTTCGAACTGTTCATTTTATGGTTGAATATCTTTTGAAACAATCTTGGTGATGAGGTGTATCTATTGCCTGCTTAGCTCTAACAATTGTGTCAATCGACGTAGGTGCACTATGCTCTGGGAACGTCTAGAGGAAAAGGCAGTGCATATAAAAGTGAACCGTGGCCTTTGCAACGGAATTGAATAACAGGTCTGGCGCGACAATGGATAGATATTGGGTACATTGAAATAAATCAAGTTGTTCTCTGTGCTCGTTGATTAGTTGCTCAATAGTACTGAATTGTTATTGTTAATTGGTGCATACAAATAAAGCACCTAGAATCTAGATAAATTGACGGTTCAATCACAATCATTTTGGACAGTTCCATGCAAAAGACGTTTTTTTTTAGTGAATTTCTCATTTATTATGATTATAATAAAGACGATTTGATTGGATTTGAATGCTCCGAAATACAAGTTTTGCTGGTGAATTCAAAATCAAAATCATTAACATAGTGGAAAATGAAACAGTTAAATACAATTGGCACATGGGGGGGTTGAAGGGGTATACGTCCAAAATTTTCGAAATGGAGATGAGTCGACCACAATACCTCTAATTGCAATATGTATCCGTGGAAAAAGAGATACAAGTCATTTAAACCTATAATAGTGCAATTTTTGATTGTAAAAAAGGATATAACCATCATATTTGTATAGTTTTTTTGTGAAAAGGGGATTAAGTTTTGTTATGGCCTACTCACGTCTTCAATTTGAATAAAATTATTTGTGGAAAAGAATATAAATATACTTATACTTTTTTTCTGTTTCATGTGTTTGCGAAAATGGGCATATGTTGAAAATTTTGTTACATACTATAAAGAATAGTGAAATATGTAGAAGTATAACTATAGTGTCAGTGTGAGTGCTGTAACTATTTTGATGATGTCAGTAATAGAAACAATCCAAAATGTGAGTACCTACTACTTGAATCATAATCTTTCAAAATTTTCAAACTTTGATTTGGATATTGTTGATTGAATGCAAGAAAGTAAAGCCAGGCACTGTTTTTATCACATTTTGGTAGTTTAACGTGATAGAAAACAAGAGTGAGTTCAAATAATTCTACACCTTTCATGATAAAAGAGTAAATAGCGAAAATACATCTATTGCTTTTTGGCTTTCAGATAATTGATTCGACGAGTGAGCCGCCTATACAACAGGATTCAAATAGCGCTAATACTAGTCCTGCACCATCTCGGGATTCATCTTCACAGGAACTAATGTCAGAGATCATCAATGATTCAATCTTAGGCGATACTGGCGACTCTATTGGAATGCATAATATGCAGGATGATGTAACTGAAAATGCTGCCTATGGTAGCATAGAACCAGATACCGCAATTCAATTACATTACGGTAAGAACACACCACCTCTTTAAAAACAAAAAACAATCATTATAGTTTTTTTATTTTATTTATTATGAAGTTGGGACAAAATGTCAATTTTAGACCATGAACAAAAAAAAGCCAATTTTACTGCGACATCACACAAAAACAAACTATATTTTTTTAATTTGAATTAATTGTTCGTTTTCAAGGTTTCACTGACGACGGAAGCAGATTCGTTTCCGAAACGTTTTGCTAATGTTGTTTACTTATAGACTTTTTTTCAGGTAATATAGAAGATCCGGTATATAAACACTAGTTTGATTGTTTTTTGATAGGGTGTGGCGAAATACCCTAAAACGTCTGGTAAATCCTGGATGCGCCACAAAACTACAAAGCATGTCCACTGGCGAATCACTTACAATAAATAAAAATATACATTCAGTAACCGAAGACAGTGAAATAGTTGAATGTGAGGCATCAACGTCAGGAAGAAAACTTATAGCTTTGGTGGAGGACAGTGATGACAGCGTGAAAGACAGGTCTTCTGAAACAGAAAGTAGTGACAGCTCTGAAGTCTGAAGATGAAACGACCTTAGCAGATTGAAAATTGCGAGAAAGGAAAAGGGAAGATCAAAACAAGTCGAAAAATAAAAAACAAAAACACACGCATTACAATGGACAATTTGCATACATTTTCGAATGACTTGACATTTTATATACGTATTCTAGACATTATTTGAAAGTCGCCAGCAAAATTTTTTTTCCGAAAAACACAAAAATATACTAAATCATGAAAAAGAAGACGCGAATTTCACTGTATGATCGCAAACGGGGTGGAGCCATATTACCCTCCCGAGAGAGAGAAAGTCATCTCAGTCAATACGCCAGACAGAGATAGAAAATGTATTCTGTGACGTGGTGAATGTTGATTGGCGCTCTTTAATCGGTGATCACTACATTAATAATGGTCGTAGGTTGATTTTTCAAACATCAATGGCATCAGTACTCACTTATCCTTATATTTTTCAAATTTCCAAAAAATATGCAAATTGTCCATGCAGATTCTGATGGAATTGACGACAACAGTAAAATCAAGAACAAAAAGATAGGCCAAAAAAGAGAAACACGGTTAGTGAGGAATTAGCGGAGAACCAAGCGCAACCTAGAAGATCAATATATCATAACAAAAACTAAGAAAATCATACCACAAAGACAATGTAGGAATTTACAAAAGTGCAGATTGGAATGCAGTGAAAAATTAGAAGGTGAGAAAAACCATACTCAGGGAATACTGGTCTATGGGTAGTTATGATAGAACGGTAGCCTATATTGCAGATCTTGTATCTTCCCAAGAAAAACAAACCACACGTACTAAGAAAGCAAACATAAAGCACAAAAATAGAACTGTTTTTCATACGTATCATTTGCGTATGAATGGTCATATGACAAAGGTGTGTAAAAAGTGCTTCCTATCAACATTTGACGAAGGCAATGAATGTAACAAATGTTATTAGGAAAAAAGAATCCTCACTTTCTGGAATAACATTGGAAGATAAAAGAGGAAAGGGAGCCCCATACAATAAAACTTCTGAGGAGGCATTGGATATGGTTAAAAATCACGTCTTGTCTTCACCTTCCTATGAAAGTCATTATTGCAAGAAACAAACGGAAAATATTTTTTTCCACCCTATTACACGCTTGCGAGAATAGAGAGTATACAAAATGGATTCCTGGAACTATGTCTCTAGTTAGTCGAAGAATATATGAAGATATATTTCGATGTATGGAGATTAAAATAAAAAATCCCAAGAAAGGTAGTTGCGCTAGATGCGATAAGCTTGAAATGCATATCAATAATGAGTTAGATATCGCTCAAAAACAAAATATCGGAAATGATTTAAGGAAGCATCAAGAAGACTCTGAATATGCTTATGAATCAAAAAGCAACGATATACAAGGAAGGTTAAAGGATCTAGTTTTTGCCACTCCTCCCACAACCAGAGAACATGATCCAACGAATAATGGACAGTAGCCACCGCATCCCCAGAGCGGAAGTGGAAGCTGCCGTAATGTCAACCAGACAAAAACTGCAGTTTATCGCGTATGATGGGCAACAATTTGAACATTTACGGCGTCACTAGTTACTGTTATTAATAATATTATTTGAATATTAATTCATTCGACGTTTTGGTATATTATTGACAATTAATAGGTTATCCCTATTTTTCATATTTTATTAGAATGGTCATACCTAATCAAGAGCGCTAAGGTGGTTGACGGACATATTTTTTGTCATTTATTTCTATTTTTGCCAATATCTCCGGTTTGGAAAGAGATATCAAGCTGGGGTTTGCTAGATTTGTTGCATTTGAATTTTTTTGAAAATCGCGCTTTGTTTGTGAAGTTGTAAGACAGTGCCCTCTGGCGTCTACTATTAAATGCATATTACTATTCAGGCTTGGATTGAGATCCCATTTGTTTCCGAGTTCAGGCTAGACAGATCAGGCGAACAATTTTCGAAATTTCCCCTTCTTTTTTAACAATTTCTAGGAGGGGAAGTTCCGTTCTATTTGTCATTCAGTTGTACGTTCGTAGCGTTATCTTGCAAGTGAAAAATCTCGTTTATGTCGACTTCTTAGCACGGAACGGTTAATTCTATTCTTGACAACGCGATGCTAGATTCCGACCGATTGATGTGACCTGACCTGATGTGACATACATAGACGCATTATTTCCAATACTATTGTGACTTTGTATAGAGTCAGTGTATCCAGTAACGGTTCTGGGTTGCCCCTAGTGTGCACCAGGAACGACTCACACTCGATTTTGACCGTATCGGCAAAGATTAAACAATAAATAGAGAAAAGCACTAAGCACATTCGAACACAATTCGCGAATTGGAAATCCCCGGATTGAGATATCTACAAACAAGGTCACAAACTACAGCACACGAGATAAGACCAGTTACCAGTTGGACCCTTGATCCCGCCAGAAAAGATGCCGTCAGAAGTGCCAGACCGTCAATTTTGCTGGTACAGTTGTCTTCTATGGTTTCCATATCGGTACCAGTTGTGATATGTTCTGATTATTGTCAATTGACTAAAAATTGAAGAATGAACCGTATCATGGGCAAGAGAGGAGAAACAGTCGGGTGCACAACCCAGAATAAGTATAATTTTACCGTCAGATTTCTTTACTTTATTTCGATTTCTATAAAAGGGAAGAAGGCTGCAGGTTTAATCAAACTATGAACTATGTGGGGATGTGAGATTCTGGTACTTCGGCCTACCGAGATTTTCTCGGTAGCTCGCCTTTCACAATTCGGGCCAGTGACACATATCTCTTTGGGAAATTGAATTGACCAATTTGAGCTGAGATTCAGACACAAGATGTGCAGAATGAATCATCCTCTTTCCCGATTCAGTGGAGGTGACCCATTGGGTTCAGTTTTCAGTTAATATACCTACCAATGTGCGTTGCTCTTTTCTGCTCTGATTTAATAGCTCTTTGCGTTGGTCTTTTCCGTATCGGCCCTGTTATTAGAGCCTATGCAAAAAGTCACAAACTTCAACCAAACTTCCACGAGATTTTGAAGATCGACTTGCACAGTGCAGTGTGAGGAAGTTAAACGTCAATAGTTTGAACATTTATTTCAATTTGTAAATATGTTTTTAAATGAATGGTTCCAAATCTATTAACAAAGAAATCAATGGTGAATTTCTCGTTGTCTATTGGGGTTAGGTATGCCCATAAAAACCAAACATTTTTACCATGGGGCTTTTTGTTTTCATAGCATGATATACTAGAACACAAAAGATATGACCGATTGCTTGACCAAATCAGAACCAAGCCGCACAAGTCTTCACCGCGAGCCTTAAGTGAGGTTACATGTAAAACATCAATACAGAGAACTAGAGGTAGGAGATCGAGGTTTACATCTGCGCGAACTCGGAAAAACGTAGACGATTGAAAGCCGCCATTTTCTAGTCACCTATACGAGGGCCGATCAATACATTCTGTTTTTTCTACAAGCGTATGTAAAAAATACACAAAGATGTGATTTTGGAGATAGGTGGTAGGTTAAATTGGAGAGAATTTGTCCAGTTTAGGAGTCGAACACGCCTCTTACTTCTGGAAATATTCGAAAATACAGCTTTCTTTTTATTTCATCATCTGAAAATATGTAAGAAAATTGAAGAGACAACCAGAAAGTCTCTTTATTTCTCTAGAAGGCGATTTGAAATAAAAAAAAACTGGGGAGAAATCATTATTTGGATAAAAAATTACGTATCATTTAGGTAGGTACTAACCAAAATGATATTTGGGACTTTTCAAAAATCAGAGAAAAGTTGATCAAAATTGGTAGAAAGCAATAAAGCACCAAATATTTTCAAATGGGATTTTTCAGATTAGTGAGTACCGACATATTCTTGATACCTACCTAGATGTTGTTGTTATAAGCCGAACGATTTAGGAAAAGATGAATACTTGATATCATAAAATTAAGATATAATTTTTCACCTCCTGAGATCACAAAACCTTTTTCTTTAAATGGTTTTTATTTCTTAACCACACGAGTTTACTCGCCTTCCTATCAAGTGAACCTAATCATGGGAGATCTGCAAAAGTGTATACTTTATGGAAATCAGTTGATTTTCACTTATAATCTCCCCGGAGCTCGAATTATTTCCGGAAATTTTGTCGAGTTGCGAATTTTCTTGAAAAATTCGCAACGAGAACATATTTCCGGATTATTAATTCGAGCTCTAGGGAGATTCGGCAAGAAAATTTCATGCCAGAACTATTTGAGGAGATTTAATAGTAGCGGCTGGACTCACCTCGCATTTAGTGGAAGAAACCAACGGCTCCTTACTCTACTCGACATTGAGGAAGAAAGAAGGGAGTCAGGATTTTATAAAACATTTGGAAGTTATAACCAATCTTGTCCATAATTGATAACATTGCAACTTTGTATTGGAAGTTGAAAATAAATCATTTATCAAAAATATTTGTCTTTAACAGCTGTCAAGCACTCGCGGCTGGATGTAGTTCCCATGCACCAACCACAGTGTTGCCGTTTGCCTTATCTCTGTCTGTGAAAGTTGGGTTGGGTTGGGATTGTTAGGGAGAGTGGGGACGGCAACACTGTAATCATATGGGAGCTACATCCAGATGCGCAAAGCCAAAGCCAGGGAAATTTCCACTTATTAATCTTTCAGTCACGTGATTATGAGCAGGGAAATTTCCGATAAAATTAGGTCGTTGCCATAGCAACATAAAAAAATGCAAGCCTATGATTGGTTAGAATTGACTGGTAGGAAATTTTCACCTGAAAACAGTTTTATCTTGAAAAGGAAGCCTTCTCAGCTTTCTGTTAGGTATTTGAACATTGTTTCAGGAAAAAACACGCCATTATCATTTTATCAAACACCAAATGAACACTAATCGACCAAAAATGTTTGATAATATTTAATTCGCGATTTATCACATGCACAAAATGACAAAATGAGTTTTCAGAAGATCCTGAAATTTGTAAAATTCATATTCAAAACATCAACATAACACATAACTGCAATTATTGATTGCATGATTGCCAAGCATTCAAACCAAGCAATTCGAGGCAATGTTGCCGGACTTGACAATTTTCATAAGATTCACTTTGATATAAACATATTCACAAAAACAAATGAATAGTTATTATTATGCATGTTATTTGTAAAACTCAAAGGTCTATGCAATTTCAACCATATCGAATGCTTCAAAGCTCACAATAATTTTCGATGCTTTGACATATGAGCACATCGGCAACACATGCCTTGCAAATGGCTGCCCCCATAGTGTCTAAGAAAATTTGGATGCGCAGTCGTCTCGTACCTCTATATCTCTGCATCAATAACGTAACTTGGTAACCATTTGCTTATCGAAATTTCAACTGGCCCACGCATGACGTCCCCGCGTGACATTTATCGTACCGGTTTTAGGCAGGTCAGGCAGTCACGTGATGACTGACGTAAGAAAGTTATTATATTATGGCGTGAGTTCATCTTGTTTGTTTTAGTATCATGGTGACCCTGGGTTACCTGGGTAACATATGAATTTTGAGGTTCGAGCTCACAATGACGTCAGCGGAACCTGCGCGTGAGCATATCTTGTTTGTTATAGTATCATGTTCTCATACCATCTGAAAGTAAATTGGACGTTCAAGAATTATCGGTTTCAATGAAATAATATATTTCATTGGTCAGACGACTTGTTTACCTGATGGTAAAGTATAATATGTCCAATAGTCTAGGAGATGAAAAAGGGCTTTATGCTGTCCCCGTTTTTTTTTTCACACATAACAATACATAGGGTGGCCGCTTCATTTTGTACTACCTCCATATCTTGAAAACTACTTTTTCAAAAAAAGAATAAATTTTGGTTGGGTACCAAAGTCAATGAGAACAGCTCGCCTAAAATATTTTCATAATGGTGATACCGGAAGGACTCAACTTTTTTATTTTGAACGGAATATCCTACATATTAGTACATTTTGGGACTCCCCGGTAAATTTTAGACATATTTTGTGTTTAATGTCTTCTACCTAAGTATAACCGTTTTCGACATATTTTTAATTTAATGCCAAAAATGTCGTTTTTAAGCGCTACAATAATGAACAGTTTTTTCTATATCAGAGTCTTCATGTTTCAATTTGTGATCGACTCCTTGTCGTAATGGACCAACTCTAGTATACTAAGTAGATATTTTCCAATCACTACAGTGTGAGCAAAAAAGCAGTATAAAGATTAAATTATACAAAACCTGCAAAGTCAATTTTTTCAAATGCAAACACCCTATTTTTCTAATTTTATCCTATTTGCTAGTTCAAAGTGACCCTTTATGTGAAGTTTTTGAAGTATTGGTACCTACTCTTCAATTGAAATCGATTGTTTTGTTTTTTTTATGCCCGCTTTCATAGCTAACTAAATAAACTCAAAAATCATAGCATTTCCAAAATTTTGTTTTTTTTTTTAAGTTCAACTGCCGCATTACTTCGAGAACTATACATTTCTGTGAAAGACAACCTCCAACCAAGTTACCCTTATTTTTAATGCCAAATGGGATAAGATTGTAACAAGTGTTTGCATACAGGGTGTCCCAGATCAACTGGTCACTACTTATACAGCAAATAGAAGAACCATGGATAAGAAGTTTGAGTTGGAGTTTCCTAGACACAGGGTGTACACATTTTTCAAAAAAAAATAATATTTGGATTTATTTTGAAAACCGCTCAACCGATTTCGAATAAATTGTCAGGGTTTAAATACTAAATAGCAATGCATGTTTCTGATTATTTGAAAAAAAAAATTCCTCGTCCAGGGCCGGAGTTGGAGAACATGTGTGCACTATTTTTCAAAAAATAACGGTATCACATAATTTTATCAGAACATTAAAACTTTTTTTCTAAAACTTCATTCAATTTCCAAGAAAACAGTTCTCTTGGCCTTTTTCACCTCAAAGCACCGTTTTCGAGTAAGAAAATAAAAATCATACTGGTGTCCTTCAAAGCGTTGATAACCGAAAATTTTCAGTTTTGGTAACAGTAGGAAATCCTACTTTTCTACTCGTCGGCAAGAAAAAAGTCAGGAGACTTTTTTCATTGAACATTAATTGAGTATTTTGAAAGAAAACAAAATTTTGTCCAAAAAACAGTGGCGTGTAATGTTTGTTTTCTCGAATAACAAAATACCCTTTATCCAGGAAACGTGGCACTTCCGGCCATGGGTTCCCCATCTCAAACTTCTTTTTTATGGTTAACAAACTTGCTGTATAGGTTGTGACCAGATGATCTGGGAGACCCTGTATATGAAAAAAACGACAAAAAAGTTATATTTCAAAAACGATAATATCTAGAAAAAAACTGATAACGCCAATGAATTCTGCGTAAAAAATTCTTTCAGAACCCGTTATTGAATGCAACTTTCTCAAAATCACCCTGTAGCTCAAAAACTGAGAGACCAATGACAGTTTTTATTATGGCATCTTTCGTTTTACAAAAAAGTAGCTAATGGTGATGGTAATGGTAAGGGTGGGGGGACAAAAGCCCGGCGAGTAGGCCTAGTGGCACTTTCCGCCAACCCCGTGCTTCCAACCCTCTCCACTCCAGTCGTCCTGTCTTCATTATGAAGAGGAGCAGGTCATCCCAGCTCAGGTCCCCCAAGTCCACCTAAGAAATGGTTGCCGCTCCTGAGATCCTCCTCCTCAGGCGACCCCATCTATGACAGACTCCCAGTAGATGGTAGGAAGTTTCCTCCGCCCGTCTACAGTAGGGACATAGGGGTGATTTGCTTATTCCTAATAAATGCAAGTGTCGGTTGAGCTTGCAGTGTCCTGTCAAAATGCCAACGATGATGCTCAGTGCCTTCCTACTCTTGTTCAGCATTAGGGCCGTCCTTGGTTTGTTGGGTTGTGTGATTATCACTCTGGCTTGTCTACAAGTCGTGTTATTCCTCCAGTTTTCGACTGTGTTCTCCCAAGCCCACTCATTCAAGGCCTCGGAGGTCAGTCGTTTACTCAGGCCCAGGTATGGTTCTGGACCATTTGACCTTCTTGCTCTCGCCTAGGGCATGCAGGGCATCATTGCATTCTTGAACCAGCGGGTAGCTAATGCTTGGCTTGCATAATGCCCTCAGTGCTGCTTGACTGTCAGAATAGATAACAATGTTATCCTCTGCAAAAACCTCTGCTTGGAAGACCGTTGTTAACTTTCCGAGAGGGAAAGCCTCCCCGGCGTTATTGTCTTGTCTGTATACTCCGGCTCCTGTAGCCTTTGAGTTGGCCTTCGAGCCATCGGTAGACCAGATTTGCGTGTTACCTGGTGGTTATGCCGGTGTGGTCTGCCATTCGTTCCTGGATGGAAGTTGTCCCTCAAAACTTCTGTAGAGTCTGAGTCTTCCATCCGAGGCTGTCAGTCCCGCCGCCAGTAACGGTATCTCACGCTTCACAATAGAAGCTAATCTAGTGTGGCCAACCTCTGTGCCTCTGTCTTTCCATACTTTCTGAGCGGACATCCTTACGTATGCTGCCATCGCTTTCCTCTTTATCCAGATTGCCAGTTCTGGCTGCGCAAGGGGAATGTTCAGTGCAGCTTCTGGTGTAGTCCTCATTGCACCGGTTATGCTCAGACAGGCCATCCTTTGAAGTCTGATTAGTCTGATCTTGTAAGTGGCTTTCTCGGTGGCCGGCCACCAGAACAGGGCTCCGTATGATTTCCTTGGTCTGATCACGGCACGATAAAGCCAGTGATCGACGTGTGGTTTTAGGCCCCACCGCCTACCCACCGCTTGGCGCAGCAGCCACATTGTGGCTATGCCCTTTTTAACAGTTCTTTCAATATGGGTTTTCCACGTTAACTTACTGCCTAAGACCACCCCGAGGTACTTGACCTCCTGTTTCAGTACCAGCGGCATCTTATACAGAATGGGCGGCTTGAACTTCTTGAGATTCCTCCTGTTTGTAAAAAGGATTAGCTCCGTTTTTGTGGGATTCACTGAGAGCCCCATCTCTTTACACCATTCCTCCAGAATTTTACACGCTGACCTAATACGCTCGCAGATAATTTCCAGATGTTTACCTCTCACAAGCATCAGGCCATCATCGGCGTAGGCCTGCGCGTAAAAGCCCTCCAACTCCAGTCTTGTCAGGAGACTGTCCATTATCAGACACCGAAGCCTTAGTGAGAGGCAGCTGCCCTGGGGGCAACCTCCTTGCACGTCTGCCTCTACATGGCAGTCTCCCAATGACGCTTTCACCTGGCGGCCCCGAAGAGCGGATCGACCTCAACTCACCAGGGAGGCCGGGGTTCCTCTGGCCGTAAGGGACTCGCAGATGACGTCCGTTTTAGCCTTATCAAATGCTCCTTCTACGTCAAAGAACAGGGTCAAGGCGACCTCTTTGTCGTCTAAAGTCTTTTCAGCTAGTTGCACTACGGCATGGAGAGCCGAATCCGTACTCTCACCCTTGCAGTAGGCATGCTGGTTCCTGTGAATTGGAGATCTCAAAGAATCTCCTCCGTCAAATACCTATCGATCATCTTTTCTAATGCTTTCATTTGGGAAGATTGGCCTGTGGGATTTTGGTAGTCCGTAGTCTTCCTTACCAACCGTTGGGATGAATACCACTTTAGCGGTCTTCCATCGATCTGGGACGTGTCCCATGGCGATGCTGACTCGGAAGATGGATTTGAGTGTTGGTTTCAGCAGAGGCTCGGCTCTCTGCATCATCGCCGGGAAAATCCCATCAGATCCTGCTGCCTTTCATTGACTAAACTCACTCAGTGCCCACTTTATGGATTCGTCAGTGAAGATTTTATTCGCCGTATCCCAGTCAGTCATGAGGATAGGGGGGGGAGCTAGTGAGGGATTCCAGAAAGTGAGTTTGGAGGAGTAGGTGTAGTGTTTCCTCCCTATTGTTAGTCCATGTGCCATTTTTCCTTTTCAACAGCCCTATCTCTGTTGATCCCTCTGAGCCGAGTAGCCTCATGAGTCTCGCCGACTCCAAGGAAGATTCGATCTCCCCGCAGAATCCACGCCATGAAGCCCTCTTGCTACTTCTCACCTCTGTTTTGAATTTCCTTCGGGCTTCAACGAAGGTGTCTCATTCGAGCTGTCCTCCTCCCTTGAGAGCTCAGCGGTGCGACCTCGTGGTGTCTTTTTCAAGCCGCTCCAGAGTATCATTCCACCATGGAACTTTTTTGGTTCTTGCCTTCCTGAGAGGAAAGGATGCTTCGAATGCGGTCAAGATTGCCTTGTTAAGGGTCTCTACCTCCTTGTCCAGTTCCTCCTTGGAGGTTATGTGCCGATCTCCGGTACCCACGGTTCCACTTAGACAGTGATTGAACTTATCCCAGTCGGTTGACCTCGGGTTCCGTTTGAGAGGCAAAGTTTATCCTTCCGCCTCTAGCGTGAAGCGGATTAGCCTATGGTCTGACTTTGTTATGTCGTTCGTAACTCTCCAGTTTTTCACCTCACGCAAATAATTTTGTGACATGACCCTTACATCTATCACCTGGCGCGATTGACAAAGGTCGGCTCCGCATTTTTATTGGCAACTTCAAGATTTTTCGCTGGGAGGTACTCTAGAAGAGCAATACCTCTCGTGTAGGTGTCGGTGCTGCCCCAGATAGTGCAGTATGCGTTAGCGTCGCAGTCGATGATAGCGAGAAAACCTGACTTTTTCGTGTACTCAACGATTTCAATAAGTTTTTTCGTAGGGGGTAAACGCACAGTATCGTACGGAAGGTAAAGGCTTCTCAAAAACAACTTACGTATCGTTCCCTGGAGTTTGTATTCTAGAAGGATCACGGTGGCATCCCTGGTGCCCTGCTGGGGTAGGTGGGTTACCTGCAGCTCCTTGGATGCCATGATACAGGTCCGTGGTCGATCTAGTCCTCTGTTACCGACGTAGGTGTTCATGCCGGTCACCTGGAGACCTCTGATGTTTTCCCTGAAATAATAAGGCTCCTGGATCAGTACAATTTTTTCCCTTTCACCCACCATGACACTCGCAAGTTCTGCGGAGGCATCTTGGCTATGTTGGAGGTTGATTTGACTTACCCTTATAGTGTCCATTGCGAGGCATACGATGGACGGGGCTCACGCCTCGCCTGTGGCCTTCTCCTCCACCGGGAGCTTGGAGGCTGCCGACGTGGATGGCAAGGCGGGCCTCCGTTGGGTGCTGACCCTGAAGACCCTGAGTGAGACCAGTTTGAAAAACATGGTCCACCCTGCCGCGTCCAGCCTTTTCACCGTTTCTCGATTAACTCGGAAAACGAGTCGCCACTCCCCTGGCTTACCCTCAGTTTCTAGGTGTCGCCATTTTGCGACACCTAGGGACCTGTTTTGGATGTCCAGCATCTTCATGATGGGGCCAACTT
This sequence comes from Orchestes rusci, assembly GCA_958502075.1. NCBI lineage: Eukaryota > Metazoa > Arthropoda > Insecta > Coleoptera > Curculionidae > Orchestes > Orchestes rusci. Next base: position 77,556,330 of record OY293304.1, on the reverse strand, counting down.
CTGGCTTGTCCTTTCTCCTTATGGTGAAGGTAACCTTCACCGGGCGAGGAGCGTCAGCGGCACGGTATACCCTGAGGGTTCGACCTTCTCTGACTAGTGGTGGACATTCCGTCACCAGGCAGTCTCATGAGGCCTCATCTTTCGCCGTGACCAGGAACCAGCCATTTTCCTGTAACTCAGAGTTGCGAAAGCGGAGTTCGCGACCTCGGGAGTACTGTGAGTAACGCGCCATGGTCAACCTCACTCCCAATTGCTTCCGCTTCCTCTGGGTGCACTATGAAGTCGTCCCCCTCGGGGAGGATGACCACCTCATTAGCCCTTCCGACTGCCGAGCGATATTAGCCAGCCGAGGGGCCCTAAGCAGACGCCGGCGCTGACTCCGGGCAATTCCTCAGAAGAGGTGACCTACCCGGCTGATCGCCGCGGCTAACCGCCGAAGAAGCACCCCCTCTGGGTCTCTTTGGTTTTTTGTCAGGCGTGGACTTATCACTCCTGATCCTCTTCTTCCCATCTGCCGGGACCCTGGGTGGGGTGGGTTCTGGGTCTTCCCTGGTGGATGATGAGCCCTCCAGGAGCTCGATGGGCATAAGCTGTTTAGCTGCCCTTCTAGCATTCCTTGATGACGGGGCTTGTTTGGAAGATAAATGTGAGTACTTTGGAACATCGTATCCAGTAGTGCGTGATTGTCTCCAGCAAAATTGCTAGAACTTGAATTAAAAACAGTGTTTTCCATTTTACCGCAAAAATTTAAATGGTATGGTATAATTCTGATGATAATAACTAGTCCAATTTTTGTAAAATTTGATGTTGATGTTTTTTTTTTTTTTTTTTTTTTAAGTTTTTTCTTGTAAATTCAATCTTCATTTCGATTCTGTTATCAGAATTATACCGTACCATTTAAATTTTTGCGGTGAAACGAAAATAACAGTTTTTAGTTCAAATTACGCCTTCTAGCAACTTTTCTGGAGACAATCACGCATCACTGGATACGATATACGAAAGTACTCACATTTATCTTCCAAACAAGCCTGTACGCAACAAAATCGGACAAGTCGTTTATAAGTTACAGCCACTTGAACAATAACACTTTCACTACCTTCCCCTACACACGAAGATCGGTACGCCAATGAGCCCTGTACCAAAAAGACGTGAAATTGTCTAGGTTTTTTAACCATGTTGATAAAGATATACCTCAATCTGAGAATTTCCGGAGAAATTTCGAATTTTAATATTTAAGCTTTGATTGCGCCCCCTAGCGGAAAAATTTCGAAGTTATAAATATTTCCCAGCATTTTCTCGTGGCCACTTAAGTGATAATTTTTTTTTTTCCTGAACTTTTAGGTCCAGTAGTTTCTGAGATATGGCCGGTGGCCACCCTTGCTGGGACACCCTGTATATTGGCATAATTGACTATTAAACATTTTAGTAGTACCAAATCTTGGACACGATTTATGAATAACGTGGATGGCATTCACCGGAATCTCCACTGCATTGTTGGGGACGGCACTCTTTCTTCATTCAGCTTGCCTCCACATAACGAGAAATCCCAATAAAAAACCGTCTAAGACAAAAAGACCGAGTTGCCACTGCGTTGCAGGAAAATAACCATTGTATACGTGATGGGTACTGTCTCTCTCTTGAAGTAATTTCAAGTAAATAAATGTGTATTTCTTGGTGATCATTTGTACACCAATAAAATATTCATGTTAGATTTTGCTGAAGACTTTTGATTATGGGTATTTAACTCTTGTAACAGAAAATAATTTCTCAACTTTTTGAAGACCCTGTATAAAATTCAAAACTTTTTTTATCGACAATCGTGGTTTTTTAGCAAGCAAAATAAGAGAATTGATACCTACTTCCGGTATTCCCGGAAGTGTCACCGTGTTGCTCTCATTGACTTTGGTACCCAACTAAAATTTCAAAATGTTTGTACATGGTGTAACAAACTCCAGCAGCATTGTGATATTATTGGATATTATTGGAAACGGTGAGAGATACGAGGAAGGTCAAATCTTGGCAAAGTGGTGCATTTTGATGCCTATCGAAATGACGGTTAGAAAGTTTTAAAATTCTGAGTATTAACGGAGAAATCCGAAAGAAATCTAAATTTGTCATTATGAATTTTATTTTTTTCTGACTTCTTTTGAATAGATATTGATAAACAAAAATACTTTCTGAAAAATATAATATATTATGTTAAATTCTAATGAATGTGTAGCAGCTTGCTCTGTGAAATTAAGTAATACATGGTTACCTTTATTAAGAAATTGGACATAGCGAGAAAGTAAATTATAAATGCTGAACATATGTGAAGTTGAACAATCAAGACCATACACGTCACTTCGATGTCTGTAAAAGAGACATTTTGTGACATAAACACACAAAAAAACAATTTTACTGCAAACTCACACAAAAACGAACTTGAATTTGAATTAATTGTTCCTTTTTTAGGTTTCACTGACGACGGAAGCAGATTCGTTTTCGAAACGTTTGGTATTGATAGGTTTTACCATTTACTTATAGACTTTTTTTCAGGTAATATAGAGGATCGGGTATATAAACACTAGTTTGATTGTTATTTGATAGGATGTGGCGAAATACCCAAAATAATCTTGTAAATACTTTCTTGTTTCAATTTTCTCTCCTCCACAAGATGCCGTCATCGAAATCTTAATCCAACGGATCGGCATTCGAGGACCGTCATCAATTTTTATTTTTCAAATACGGACCTGGATTTTTTTATAACTTTTTGGAGAGCATTTGTTATAAGAAATTCAATGATGTATCTCACTTCTTCAAAAACAATTTGAACTGGAAAAAAAACACATTTTAACTCTACGTCCACCTGCGAGCCGTCCCTGCATAAATTGACCAGACACCATTCGCGTTATAAAATCATTTCAATCATAGATATTTTTTTGAAGTCTTAGAGCTGGAGACAACGAGAGACAAATAAAAATCTTATCAAAATATGCTTTATTACCACAGCCGTATCATCACCTCTACAAGTACCTCTGCTGCGAACCGACCACGCTGCACTCAAGTGGTTTATTCAGTCCAAGAACCCGGAAGGTCAAGTAGCTCGTTGGAAAGAGAGATTCCAGGATTCGATTTCGACACTAAGCATCGAACTGGATCAAGCCACAAGAATGCTGATGCCTTGTCCAGAAGAACTTGCTCAGAGCACTGTAAGCACTGCCTTAGAGCTGAGGAGAAAGAGGCAAACATCTATAGAACAACTGTGGAAGACCACTTCTGGCAGTCTGATGAACTCCGAAGATCCAGATCTAAAGTCGATCATCGAATGGATGGAAGGCCAACGACCAACTTGGCAAGGAGTCGTGCGATTCTTGATCATCGTGAAGTCCCACTGGGCTCAATGGGACTCGATGGTTCTTGACGACGGCATCCTGAAGAGGCTGGTAAAGTATCTGGATGGCACAGAAGATCGGAGGCAAATAGTCGTTCCTGGAAATAGACAGGCAGAAGTAATGAACGAGGTCCATGATGGTATCACGGATGGACATCTGGGAGTAACCCAGACGCTGGAAAAGCTGTGCGAACGGTTTTACTGGAATTATTGCAAATAATGGACCACAGAAACGTCCAAAAGCTCCTATGCGCCAGTGCAATGTTGGTAACCCGTCTCAGAGGATCGCCATAGATGTTGCTGGACCATTTCCTGAGTCAAACGAAGAAAATAAATACATCCTGATCGTGATGGACTACTTCAGTAAGTGGGCTGAAGCGTATGCCTTGCCAAACCAAGAAGCGGAAACAGTAGTTGATGTGCTTGTTAAGGAATGGATCATCCGTTTTGATGTTCCATTGGAGAAGCAGAGCAGAAACTTCGAATCGGCATTGTTCCAGAATGTTTGTGAAGTCTTGAAGCTGGAGAAGACAAGAACGACAGCGCTGCACCCACAATCGGATGGCATGGTGGAGCGAATGAACAGGACCATCAACCGATACTTGGCCAAAGTTGTCTCTGACCATCAAAGAGACTGGGACGATGTCGCTGAAGAAGACTGAGCGAGCGATCTCCATAGGAAAATGGACGATATACATCAGCGAGTCCGTTTGAACATCCAAAGTGCCAGCGACATGATGAAGGAGGCCTACGACGTAAATGCCGTGGAAGGCGGGTTCCAGGTTGGAAATCTGGTTTGGCTACACAACCCATAGAGGCGACGTGGCTTTTCCCCAAAACTGCAAAGTTCTCGAGAGGGCCCGTTTGAGATTCAGGAGCGAATCAATGATGTCGTCTACAGGATTCGGAAGCCAATACGAGGAAAACTGAGGGCTGTTCACTTCAACCGTTTGGCTAGGCATACGGGGAACCATGCCGATCAGAACGCTGGGATGAGGCAGATCAGGTTATTCGAGAAAGACATGTCACTGGACACTCCCATGTCCTTATACTCCAATGGCCAGAAAGTCAAGAATGGCGTTGTCCAAGAAAGACAGCTGGATTTGCTCAAGCCGAATATTCGTTGGCTCACTGGGTCACTGGAGACCTCAGCATGAAGAGTGGGCTTGCTGCTGTTTTCAAACGGAAATTCGGACAACTGGGCCATCTGCGACGACAAAGGCCAGAGGTGGGGAAAGTGCTACAAATCAGGGAAGGGACACGACAGTGATGTGTGGAGAGCCCTCAATCATCTTTGAAACTTGATGATGTCACAGGACTTGACTCATCTGGCGAGTGGCGAGAAGCATGCTGGAGGTGATCTTCAAGGGGAGTGGCATCAACATCCTGGTGTGCTGCTAACCTTACCGGAGGACGAACCAAAGGACAGTAGACTTTTATTTTCACCAAAAATCACACTGCCGGTTTGGTGACAGGTTGCCGATATCGACATGAAGGCAATTCGGGACGAAATGCCTTAGGAAGGGGACAATGTGATGTAACATGTGTTCAGCGGACCAGAGTTGGTGGAGGCGCCGGATATTCGTACCACAGCCACCACATTGTGTAGAATTGATTTGCTTCTGGTACATTCTAGCGAAACTAGATGACGTCGAACGTTCTACGCTGTTTTGGTGTTACTAGAATATTCTTGCAATCCTGGCGAGGGGATGTAAGTCCGTCAATTTGGAAAATGAGCTCAGATATTGATTGGCCGCAAAATATAGATCGTTAAACATAAATAGGCTGCGATTGTGTACATAAATATTTGTGGTTGTGTTGTAGTGACTTTGAATAAATACATTAAAGTTGGACGAGTGTTTTCTATAGCGAAAAACCGGGGTGTCTCGCTTCCGAAATACTTGTACGTTTTCTCTCGAAATCGCGGAAATCCATAGGAAATCTTCAGAAAATCGCGAAATCGCTATTGAAATCGGGAAATCGTTGACAAAAAATGGAAATCGCTAGTGAAATCGGGAAATCCTCCGAAATCACTCAGGATATCCAATATCATCGAAATCGCGAAATCGGGGGATCCCCTGATAATGAGGCACTGTTGCCAAACGTCTGTAGTTTTGAATATTCAAGAGTGTTCATTGATATCAAAAACATAACATAATCATTGAGTGCTATTCATATTTTTGCTAAAATGCTTGATTGGATTGTAATCTACTGACTTCAAATCTTCATGTTATCGTAAATTATGAGTCCGCTCTAGGTGGCAACAGCGTAGATATTTTGGCCAGTGAGGTAAGAATGCCAAAACCAAAACATTTATTTTGTGCTCAGTGAGTAAGAAGTCCGTTCTAGACGTTCTAGTTCAAGTGCAATACTGGACAATTTGCACATTTTTTGGAAATATGAAAAATATAAGGATTAGTGAGTATTGATGCCATTGATGTTCGAAAAATCAACCTACGACCTCAATTAATGTATCAATCACCAAATAAAGAGCGCCAATCAATATCCACCACGTCACCGAATACATTTTTTATCTCTGTCTGGCGTATTGAATGAGATGACTCTCTCTCTGTCGGAAGGGTAATATTATGGCCCATCCTCGTTTTCGATCATACAGTGAAATTTGCATTTTCTTTTCTGTTTATTTAGTATATTTTTGGGTATTTTGGAAAAAAAAATCGCTGATGGATTCCCAATATTATCTAGAATACATATACAGGGTGCCACAGATTCGAGTGCATGCATGGGGATCTCAGTTATTATAAGAGATACAGGGTCGGTTAAATGGTTGCAAAGTTGCGCATTTTTATGGTCAAGAAAATGCAATTTTGAATTTTGAAAAATTCCGAACACTTTCGAAGATATTCGATAAAAACCGAAATTTCGCAAAAATGTTTTTATCATTTTCTGGGTTTGTTTGAAAAGACATTTTGAAATAAATTACACTTTGTCATTGCCACTTTTTCTCCTCTACAAGGTGGTGGTATAAGATTGAAGATCTGATCTTTCGTGCTCCTGCTGACATCATCAACTTAATTTTTTTTAAATACGAACCTGTTTTTTTTATTTTATTTTTAGTTATCTTTTGACATCCTTGAGGCATTGAGGTGATCAGATGAGGGCGTAGAGTGATGGGTTGCCTTAGCAATCTCAATATTTTCAAATATTATTCATCTTTTATCGTTATTTTCAATATTTTGTTACAATGGCAACATTTTTGAACACTTTTGCAGAAATTGATTCAGTGTTTTATTTGTAGTTTTATATTTTCCATGTCATTTGTGGATTTAATTTAGTTCATCAAGTGTATCGTTTTTGGAGGTTATTTTGATTTTGATTTAGTCAATAAGTTTTGTTTAGTTTTGCAGGTTTTCTCATAAGAATAACGTGTCGAATAAAGAAGAATTTATGAACCAAACTATGTGTTAGGGAGACAAGGGTGGCCTTGTAGAAAATTCCGATACAGGTGGAATAAAAACCTGATGAACACGACAGCGATTGATTGATGTCAAGTTTTTGACAAGTTAGTTAAAAAAAAATCGGTTTCGCGAAGTACATTTTTTATCTTTCGAATACTGCATATTCAATAATCATAATATTACTTTATCCGAATCACCGACATTATCCATTTGTATTATAATCTGGGAATAAAGTTTGTTTAACGGACCTGGTGACGTTTATTGGATGGTGATTTTTATCATTGGTGCCGAAACCAGGGAAACTTGTTCCAGAGGAGCTTTAACGAATACAAGTGGTGCTAACGTTGGATAACGAGTAATAGATTGTGGTTGGACTATCAAACAACGAACTAGAACCTGTACAAAAATCGTCTGGAACTATGGAAATGGCAATGAAAAAGGCGTGTCGTGCAGAAGTAACGAAAGTTGTTAACGAAACTAACGAAATATTAACCATGGATGTGTTTAACGTAAAAGAAGCGGCCGTACAAGTGGCTAAACTGAAATCTGCTAACGAAAATTTGAAAAAGGCGAATCAAGATGCATTTCCTTTTGTATCAAATGATCAGATGGATGCTGAGTGCAATAAAATAGTGGAATATGACGAAAAGACAGTGGTGATGATCGCGAAACTGCAACAACGTATAGCTGAGGTCTCGGCTGAGGGAATTCAACAGGATGCTTTGCCTCTAGAAGCTACAGCAGGTAACTTTATGGATGACAGAGAGCAGCCAGTGACGTCGGAAATGCCAGCCAAAATATCGGTGAGATTACCCAAATTAGATTTACTAAAATTTAATGGTAACAATCATGAATGGCCTGCCTTTTGGGAACAGTTCGAAAGTGCTATTCACAACAACAGTTCTTTGAATGAGACGATCAAATATAGTTATTTAAAGTCTCTTCTAATCGGTAATGCAGCTATAACTATTCAGGGAATTGCCACGGGTAAAGATAATTATCAGAACGCGATTGATGTGTTAGTAGGCGAGTATGGGAATAACGAAAAAATAATTGACAGCTACATACAAAGTTTACTATCATTTAGCTCCATCAAAAGTAGAAGTGACATTTCATCCTTAGGAAAACTTTACAATACTACTACAAAAATCACTAAATCTCTTCAGACTCTTGGAATTGATTCTAGAAGCTATGGCATGATGGTAAAATCAATAATCTTAAAAGTTTTGCCGTTTTCAATGCGAATAGAGTTCAACAAGGGACAAGCCCAAGGGCAAGCCATTGATGAGAGTAGTGAACAGGCTTCAGTGTCAGGTCGTAGTAGTAAAGCTGGAGGACAGTTATCGTATGAATCACAAATTTCTCGGCTTTTATCGTTTATAAAGCTGGAAGTTGATTCTGTGGAACAAGCACAAATTTTATCGGACGACAAATATAATGATAAGCAATCTAAAAAACCAATGGATGAGTTTGGCCATTTAAGGAGAGGTTCTAGGTCATTTAACGGAAACAGCGCGTGTACTGCTGCTGGACTTTTTACGTCAGTGCGAGATCAATGCTTGTTTTGTAAGTCTAACGAACATTTAACGATGAACTGTAACGCTCCAGTCCAGTTAGCTCAGAAAAAGAACATTTTGAAATCCAGTGCATGTTGTTTTAGGTGTACAAAACCAAATCACAACTCTCGTAATTGCAAATCAATCATCAATTGTGCTAAATGTAAACGTAAGCATGCTACAAGTATGTGTGACCCGGACTTTATCAAAACTAAGAACACCAAAGCGACTACTAATGTATCGGGATCGGGATGCAGCAACGAACGTAACGGCGAAGGTGGATGTAGTGCTACAAATTTATTTGCTAATGGTACTCTAGATAATGTTTATCCACAGACTGCGTGTACACAAATAGTAACGACGGAGAATAGTACACCCCAGTATTTTGTTCGATTGGTTCTCGACGGTGGCAGTCAGTTAACGTTTATCAAAGAATGTTTGTCTAGACAATTAAATCTTCCTGTAATTGGTACTCACAAACTGGCAATCATGCCATTTGGAAAAAACGAACTGACGCCTGCATGTATATGTAGACGTGTCAGTGTAACGCTAAAGGGTATCAACGACAATGATTTCATAACGATTAGTGCGATTGAAGTTCCTGAAATTTGCTTCGACTCTTTACCCTCGCCAACGAAAAATAATCCAAATATTCAGAAACTTAGTTCTCAACGTAGACTTGCTGATATATGCCCCGTAAATGACAATCTAGTTCCAGGAATATCGATGCTTATTGGTGCTGATTTTTATTGGACTTTCGTCACAGGAGAAATAACGAAGCTGTCAGATTCGCAAATGGCCAATAATACCCGTTTAGGTTGGACAATTCATGGTCGAACTAAAGACTACGGATTGTGTCTTAACGTTAATATTGCAAATACCTTCTATGTACAAGCCTTAACGGAAGTTGAAACAAATAGCGAATCTAACGACCTCCTTTGATATTGGGAGATTTTGGGATTTAGAATCCATTGGAATTCATGGTAGTGACGTAGTTATCAAAGACAGTACCAGTGATTTTCTGAAAAATAGTATTGCGTTCAATAATGATAGATATTCGGTATCGTTGCCGTGGAAAGACAATGTTGTGATAATTGATTCGAATTATAACGGTGCCTTGTCCCGTGTTAAAAGTTTAACGTCAAAACTTGCACGTACAGGAAAACTACAAGGGTATGATTGTGCTGAATTAGGGGCTCCTGCAGCAACAAACAATAAAACCTATTATATGCCGCACAGGCCGGTGTATAGGGAAGACAAAGACACAACCATGATCCGAGTAGTGTTCGATGCATCCGCGCATGCACTCCGTATGCCATCGCTAAATGACTTACTTGATTCTGGCGAAAATTTAGTACCGTTATTGCTGAAAGTACTCATGAACTTTAGGATCAAGAGTGTCGCTCTTACAGCAGATATTGAAAAGGCATTTTTGCAAATTGGATTAGATGAAAACGATAGAGACGCCCATAGTTTTTTATGGTATGAATTTCCTATTAATGACGTTCATAATTTGCCAAACCTAGTGAAGTACCGAATGAAAAAAGTAACCTTTGGAGTGACCAGTAGCCCGTTTATAATGGCGGCAAAGTTAACCAAACATTTAACGGAGCAACCGGATCATTTGAACGATATTTGCACAATAATGCGACGTTCTTTCTATGTTGATGATTTAATTTTAGCTGTTGACTCAGTAGATGAAGCGCGACGTATTTATATAGAAGGAAAAGAAGTGATGCTGAAGGCAAATATGAATTTACGAAGATGGTCGACAAATAACGTGGAATTAAAAAAAATTATGGATGAATCTAAGGAAGAAAAGCCAGAAGAAAATCATGCTAGTGTCATTAAGATGCTGGGAATAAATTGGTACACCCAAACAGACGAGATTAGTATAGACGTAAGCTCTGTGCTGAATATGGGACAAGGACAAATAATAACGAAGAGAATGATTTTGAAAATAGTTGCCATGGTGTTTGATCCGTTGGGGTTCTGCAGCCCATTTGTAATACGAGCAAAAATACTATTACAACAACTTTGGATAAAGAAGTATGATTGGGATACTATTTTATCCGATAAAGAGTTATTGGAAATTTGGATAAAGTGGGTTCAGGAACTTGGTGAACTTTCCAAGTTTTGTTTTCCGAGAACTATAATGAAAACGCCCAGTAACTATGTGGAAATACACGTATTTTCCGATGCAAGTCCTGCAGCTTATGGATGCAGTGGCGTACCTGAGAGTGATCGAAAATAATGAAACATTCAGTTATATTCTGATGTCCAAGAATAGAGTGGCTCCGATTGATAAGAGGGGAGACAAAACCTTAACGTTGCCAAAACTTGAGCTAACAGGTGCTGTATGTGCCGCTCGATTGCAAAAATTCATTCTTAGCAATTTAGACATTGAGATTAATGCTTGTGTGTTGTGGACTGATTCAAAAATAACCCTTCATTGGATTAAGGGAAAACCAACGAAATGGAAGCCCTATGTATGTCATCGAGTGACCGAGATTCAAAATATTGCTGTTGGAGAATGGAAACATTGCCCTGGAACTGATAATCCAGCAGATTGGTTATCTAGAGGAGTTAAGGTCAACATTCTCCTGGAATCAAAAATGTGGCAACACGGACCAGAGTAGCTAGTCCAAGATAAACATAACTGGCCACAGGATGATGTTTTTATGGAAATAAAGTCAACTCATGTTTTTGCTGTGGAGTCCTCGCTGGAGTTAGAAAAGAAACCCATAATGAACATTGAAAGGTTTAGTAATTTTGAAAGAGTTCTGAGGATCACATGCTATGTTTCTAGAGCTATAAATAAATTCAAGAATTTAGATAAAACTTCGATGGTGATGTGCCAAGGAAATATAATGGCACAAGAAATGAAAGAAGCTGAATATTACTGGATCAAAGAGACTCAATATCAAAGTTTTAAAGAAGAAGTAAACTTACTAAATAGAAAAAAGGAAATCGAACGTCATTCAAATATTTTGAAATTAAATCCGTTCCTGGATGATAACGGTATATTGAGACTTGGAGGAAGGCTTCAGGAGTCAGGGATGCCATATGATACAAAGCATCCGATCCTGCTGCCAAAAAGATCGATTGTAACTGATTTTATAATACTAAGGAACCAAATTATAACATGCCATGGAGGAGTTAATTTGACTATCACGAACATTAGAAAAAAATACTGGATCATTCAAGCAAGACAGCGCGTGAAGTCAATTTTGAAAGATTGTATGACGTGCAAAAAGCTGCGATGCAAGCCTGCCAATGAACCATTTGCACCATTGCCAAGAAGTCGTTTGGATGCAGTAGCACCTTTCAAAGTAGTTGGAGTGGACTTTGCAGGACCACTATTTGTTTTAGATAGTGACGAAAAGGTTTATGTGATGATTATCACATGTGCTGTGACAAGAGCTTTGCATTTAGAGGCCGTACCGGATCTGTCTACTGAAAGTTGTATCAGAGCCTTACGCCGTTTTATTTCGAGAAGAGGAGTTCCAGACGTTGTTTACTCTGATAACGCCAAAACGTTCAAGAGAACGGCCCTTGAGTTTTCCCAACTATTCACAATATTATGTAGTGACGAAGTGCAATCACTCGCAAATCAGAAAAGAATAGAATGGAGATTTATTGTAGAACGTGCAGCATGGTGGGGTGGATTTTGGGAAAGACTGGTTAGATCAGTGAAAGATGCATTGAAGTTAACGCTGGGCAGAAAAACGATAGACATGGATGAATTACAGACAACCCTTACCGAAGTGGAGGCTACAATAAATTCCAGACCTCTAACATACCTACATGGTGACCCTGACGACCTGCTAATTCTGACTCCAGGACATTTTATACTCGGAGAAAACCTTTGTGGATTTAGTGTGATTCTAAGCCACCCTGATATTAAACGTGAGGAAATATTAAAGATGTGGAAAGTTAGGAATGATAATCTTCGCAAGTTCTGGAATCGATGGTCCACGAATTATCTTCAACAATTAAGGAGTGCTTATACCAATTTAGATGTGAAGTCTAGAAGCCTTAAGGTTGGAGATATTGTTTTGTCACACGACCAAAACCTGCCAAGATTAATTTGGAAAATGGTAAGGGTTACTAAAACCTTTATGGGAAGAGATGGAAAAGTACGAGCTTGTGAGGTGGTGACTTCAAATGGAACTATACTACGAAGACCTATACAACTGTTGTACCCCCTTGAAATCACTGTCGCCGGGGAGGATGTAGAAAATTCCGATACAGGTGGAATAAAAACCTGATGAACACGACAGCGATTGATTGATGTCAAGTTTTTGACAAGTTAGTTAAAAAAAAATCGGTTTCGCGAAGTACATTTTTTATCTTTCGAATTGTGCATATTCAATAATTATAATATTACTTTATCCGAATTACCGACATTATCCATCAGTATTATAATCTGGAAATAAAGTTTGTTTAACGGACCTGGTGACGTTTATTGGATGGTGATTTTTATCAGGCCTAACTGATTTTCTTTGGTATTATTTTTCAGATGAGTATTTTTTTCGATGGTTGCGATACCTTAATGCCTTAAGATAACTAAAAATAAAATAAAAATCCAGGTCCGTATTTAAAAAAATGAACTTGATGACGTCAGATTTTCAATTTGATACCACCATCTTGTAGAGGAGAAAAAGAGTGCAATGACAAAGTGTAATTCATTTTAAAATATCTTCTCAGGCCCCCTAGCGGCAAAATTTTGAACTTGAAAATATTTCCCAGCATTTTCTCGTAGCACACATTAGTCATTTTCCTGGACTTTTAGGTCCAGTAGTTTTCGAGATATGACCGGTGGCCACCCTTGCTCAGACACCCTGTATTTCGGTGAGCATTGTTTTCAGTTTTGATGCAATATTCTATTTTTTTCAGAAAGAAAGATGGATAGAATATCTCAGTCCAATGATAGGCTACAAAAGTTACTGGTTGAGTTGAAATTGCTAGAAATTCCAACATACCTGATAGATCTATTATCTTATTCAGCCTAGGATAACTATAAATCCTTAGGTAGCTTGAGCGAAGGGGATATAAAAAGAATTGAAGATTTTGCGAGGGACGTTCTGTCCGAATTATTGGATGAAAACGAGAAAGACCAATTTTTTGGCATCTTTAAAAGAAACCCGAAATTATTTCGTATTGTGGACGGTGATCTGAAGCTACGATGTATTCTGAAACAAACAGATTTGGAATCAGAACGACGAACGAGATCAGTTTGCATCCACCACTTCTTCAAGAGCTCTTTCAACGACTATAGAATCGAATTTCTCAAATAGTATCCACAAAAGCAGACCTCGAGACAAATCATATTTTCCAAAAGATTGAAAGATTAAAAAAGCGAAATTTGATGAACCCATCGGTTGCCAGAAAAAAATGCTTCATGTTAAGCAGCGAGTACAGCAAAACTCAAGTATGTCTTTGAGTAGCTTACCAGATGACGTGATAAAACAAAGTTTTGCCCTTAGTTCAAAATATCAAAATACAACAAGGTGACAACTGTCCTTTTGTGAATTGCCCCAAATGTAATCATGTGTCAAAAGCTTATGTTGAAGTAGACAGAGGAAGGATGGAATGGGTAATTTCAAACGTCGCACGAAATTTTATAACTCATTTCAAGACTGTTGTACAACCGAGCGTACAACCATCGAACAAAAGTTTAAAAAATAGAAGCATATTCTATCATTTTTACAAAGTTCTACGCTCGCCTCTACGCAAACAAGTGAAACAAAAAAGCAGTCCATGTCTATTGGTTCAAGTTCGGTATCCGGGAGTCAAAGCAAAAATGAGCAAGTTTGTGAAGTGAACCCATCTGAGGACAGCTCAAATACAGCAGAGACTATAATTGGAATTGGAGATGCGGCAGAAAAAAATATCCTAGAGTCTAACTATACCGAGAACTTATTGTAATAGAGTTATGTACAGGTCAGACTAGCTGAGGAGTACCGCTGAACTTATTGTGATAGAGTTATGTACAGGTCAGACTGTCTGAGGAGTACCGCTGAACTTATTGTAATAGAGTTATGTACAGGTCAGACTAGCTGAGGAGTACCGCTGAACTTATTGTGATAGAGTTATGTACAGGTCAGACGACAGCCTGCCTCTGAATCAAATCGACGGGAAAAGCGAGATGGGAGTGTATGTTGAGTGACTGTCATTTGCTGAGTGAGAGCCGTGAGATGTTTTTGTATTTGTTGACCTCTTTGTATGTTTGTGACCTGGAAATTGTTTTCCTACCCTGGATCTAACTTTTGGTTGAGTGTGAGCCTTACGGTGCCAGGCGGAGGAATAGGCCCGTGGCGGAAAACTGCCGGAGGTACAAGTCCTCCAAGTGTTCACTCTTTGTTGTGAGTACCATTTTATCACGGTACGCTCATTTGGTTGAATAGCCTTACGGTGCCAGGCGGAGGAATAGGTCCGTGGCGGAAAACTGCCGGAGGTACAAGTCCTCCAAGTGTTCACTCTTCAGGTGGCCGTCCGTCAAAATATATCCTGGACACCCAGATTCACTTCTGATTCCTATTGCCACCAGCTTTTTACGAATATGAGTGTCTTCCGTGACTTAACCCACTTCAGTTATTCTAACTTCTTCTACTTCTGACTGAAACTGAATCAGAATAACTGAATAACACACAGCAATTTCCTGAAGGACCAACACAGGTGTCTTGTACAATGTCATGTTGAAATATGTCAGAACCCTGCCATCCATTTTCAGGGTTGTCGAATTCCATTTTTCCTGATTTTTAGTTGGTCTAGTTAAGTGTTAAAAGTTTTCAATCCATTACTGTACAATGTCATGTTGAAATATGTCAGAACCCTGCCATCCATTTTTAGGGCTAGTGCCTCTTTTGTACATTGGATGTTTTCCAAGTGTTCACTCTTTGTTGTGAGTACCTTTTTTTATCCCGGTACGCTCATTTGTGGTATACACCCTTTTGTTTTTTTTTCCTTCTCGCCCGGACCATATCGTGAACTAGTACTGTGTTTACTTGCTGGTCTTGGTTGGGCACTGAAGTATACACCCCGTCTGTACTTGCGGTGGTTTCCCCACCTGCAATCGGGAGTAAATTAGCAAATGGACAGCATACATACCTTGCCAACTCCATCACGGTATATTATGATGCGTTCCGGCAGGGCGGTATTGTGCGCCTGATAGTTTGTCATAATCGTCCCGTTTTAACAAAAACTTCGTGAACATCAGTGGATTCGGCACCCTATGAATCTTGTGGCGCTCCCTTGAATCTGGATTTCACCTCCTGTTCCTCGGGACTATTGATATCAAGTCCAACCACTCTGAACCTGATAATACACTTCAAGTAGTTTGTCCTAATCATCCCTTTTCAGCAGGAATTTCGTGTGCGTATATGGATTCCGCACCTTATGGTGGATGCGCATGTGGGGTTGCGGTAACGTTTTTTTTTTTTTTTTGACATGTATTTTATGGACCCTGATTCTATAAATTTTTTTTTTTGGCTTGCTTGGCTACGGTTGTCATTTGTTTCAGTCTTGGGAAGTTTATAGCCTGAGTAATGTGTATTTTCTCTTAGGAGGTTTTTCAGATTATATTTACTTCATTTGAGAGTTCAGTGGTTCTGTGCTTGCTTTTGGTAGTTTGGTACTGGATTCTTGCCATTTTTGTATGGATTTTAAAACTGAGACTGTTGTCAGGTGATGACTCATGGCCAGGTATAGCCACACATCGTCAATTGGTTTGGATTCGGTGACATTGCCGATGGTATTGGTTTTGGGAGGTCTGCGATCGTTTTGCCGATGTGCGTTTTTCCTTTTTGAAGGATTTTGGATTGTAGCACCTCGTTGAGTTTCAGCATTGTTTTGGATGGTGTTGATTGGTTTGATGAATGCTGAAATCTCGCCATTTATTGGGATTTTAACTGAAACCTTGCTGTTGTTTGGTGATTGTCGATTTTAGACTTTCAGTCTGTCTAATGCATGTCTATACTTTGTTCGCTATATTCACGTCATCAGGTTGTTGCGTGACTAAGCCTGTTTTTGAGTCCTGTTGGTTATGGTGCACATCACTAATTTCGACATTCCCTGATTCTGACTTTCGTAAACTTGTGTGGTTATTTGAGTTTACATCTACTGATTTTGGCGTTAACCTATGCGGTTATATTTTTCCCGATTGTGACTTTTTGGTGTATGACGTTTATTCCGTCGTGTTTTCTTGCACTTTTTGGTGGTATCAAGAGCTTCTTTTGCATATCTGATGCGGGAGGATGGGCGTTGGGGGGCTATTGCTAGGGTGGTACTCCTAGTGGTGTGGGTTAGGGGTATTGAACCGTTTGAAGCTCCTCCACGACATGGACTCCACGAGGCATAGCTACTGCGTTTCATCTCAGCCCCGTATCCGGTTATTTTTCTTCGTTATTCCGTTTTTGTCTTCCCTCTTTTACGAGGCTATGGACCCTGTTTGGGGGGTTGTGGAGAATACTTTTACTCCGGGTTCTGGATGAGGTAGAAGCCCTCTAAGTGCTAGATTCCAGAGGCCGTCAGCGCTGGTTTTCCTGCGGTGGTTCTCTTTGTTTAAATTCATTTTGTTTAATCCATGTGGAGCTTTTATAACCCGTCATTTTTGAGGCCACCTGGTGTTTCCGTAGAGAGCACTCATCAGCGTAGTACGCTATAGTACAACCCGCGTAATGAGTTTGGTCAAACTCATTCCCTGTAGTTTAGTGGGTCTAAGGGGTTAAAGATGTGAGAGTTGGTATAGTCTTCTGTCCTATACTAGACTCCCTCAGTCTACTCACTCCATGCTGGTTTGGATTGGTCGGACTTTGGGTGAATGCGCGTGGTCAACTCTTGTCAGACCGGTACACGAGGTATCCTCAGTCCCATTGAGGTTACGCAATGCCGGTTAGGAATTCCACAAAACATCTACGGAATTTCAAACTGCAAGAGCTGATTCATGTGATTTTCCGAATCTGATAGGTCTGGATCAGTAGGGTTTGTTGTCGTGTTGTCCTCCGACAGTAGGAGCGTCTTTTCACTTTGACTAGTGGTCATCCTTATTTCCTTTCTGAGTTTTTTTTTCTTTCGTTATTGTTTTCTGTTTTGCTTGAGTCCGAATTGGTAATCTTTAAGGTTTTCTTGTCTCGTTTTAATCTTGTCTCGGCCTATCGTCGAAAATCTATCCTAGTTTTTCTCCTGTCTAAGGAGAGGGGGAGTTATCACGGGCCAAAAGCGTTATCACTGCTTGTCCCATTACTATTAATCAACATTAACGTGGTATGTTACTTTTTCGATCTCCCCTATAGTTGCAGGACTGAGAGTGCTTGAGCTAAGCTTGCGCTTAAATTTTTGCGTGATAAATTTTGGCGCCCAACGTGGGGTAATTTATCACGCAAAAATTTAAGCGCAAGCTTAGCTCAAGCACTCTCAGTCCTGCAACTATCAAACCTCTCAATTGGAAGCCACGTTGGCTAAGCTTACCCGGAACTCAGAGTTCTGGAGCTTTGGGGGGGGTTTATTTAAAGTGGGCGCCAGAGATTCGTGCAGGTGAATCCCAACCTTCGAGGTCTTCTCGATTCCAATTGAGTTTATTTAACAATTAACGAAAGAAAGTACGTAGCTGCCTCACTTACCGCCGACAAAACCAGGGATCAGGACTACCAACCCTCAAATCAAACCAGTTAACTCCCAAGACATTCGCATATATTAAAATTATTAAAATCCAAAATTATCTTACACAGTAATACCGTGCATACTTGCAAAGTACCCAAAACATACGTCCGTATCGCATGTACAAGAAATCAGTAAATAATAAAACTTGTATTTTCCAAAAACTCAGTTCAACTATATGTGCAAATTGTGTAATGAATCGGCATCAAGAAAAAGGTTCAGTACAAATCCGATCATTAATAATTAAAAAAACGCTATAACCTTAATAACGTTATTCTGTCAAATTTTATAATCCAACAAGCGAGCAGTTGAACCGATTAACTTATAAAAAGATCACTCACAAACTGAGTTGCCGCTATGTGACGTCACAACGCTTCACAAAAGTATTCATTAAAAAAAAAGTGGATAAATCCCGACTGACCGTAACACTGACGTAAATAAAACAATATATAGATACGGCTCACCGCAACAGCTTGCTAGGTTCTCAAGTCCAACAAAACCAAGGAAAAACCCCAAAACAGTCCGTGTAGGCTGTACTGTACCAGTTCCCCAAGCAGATGAATGATCTATATGGAAAACCTGTTTTAGCATTGCATAGTCATCATAATTGAACTGCACTTTTCCCCCAAATACAATAAAACCCAATAAAATACTCCCCAGAGTTGAATAAATTCACAGCTTATTATCAATAACCCATTATATGTCTATTTTCCACAATTGACGATTAACCGACTTATTTATCAGTTAAATTTCAGCCCAACTTGAACCCAGTTCGACCCGACTTGAGTCGAATTCAGAACAAATAAATTAAATAAATAACTATATTTTGCTCGAGTCACGAAAAGTAATTAGTTTGATCATGATTGATATTTACCCCAATTAAGACTTGAAAAATAATCGACAATCAACCCCATAGTTCACTCAAAACGTTCATTAGACGTGCAATTTTAATATAAAAAAAACGGATGTCAATTCAACAAAAACGACATACCTTGACCGGTTTTTTTATTCAAGCTTCACTCAACAACTCCTCAAGGATTGGTAATTAATCCCATGCTCAGGTTCGGCAATTAAGCAATTAGGGTGGAGTGGATCAATCACGGTCGTGGTAGGGAAGAAAACACCCTTAACGTGGTACTTACATCAGTGGGAGGTGGTCATCGTCTTAGGCCTGAATGCGTACAAACGTTGAAGAAAAAATACTCAACTCAATGAAAGGAAAATGAGTTACCTGAATAGACTATCTTGGGGTTACTTATTTTTCTACCCCTGGAGCTAACACATGGAGATGCGAATGTCTCCCAACTTCCAGCCGTTCGCTACCAAAGTCGAGTTCGAAAAGAAAGATACGTTAAATGAAAACTGACATCAGACATCAGCGACGTACAAGACTTTTAACCAGTGCGCTGTTGCCAGTAAATCAAACGACTACAGGGGAGATCGAAAAAGTAACATACCACGTTAATGTTGATTAATAGTAATGGGACAAGCAGTGATAACGCTTTTGGCCCGTGATAAGCTCTACTTTTGAAGAAAAAACTACAAATGAAAATTGGCTTTGTGGTACTCCAAGCACGTCGCAAAATTTTTCTCAGAGCAGAAGGGAAAGGAGAATTAAGGATCGTGATACATACTTAGACCTGAACCAATCTACATTATTTGACTTTTACGAGATTTGTGAACAAATAGCAGATAGTATTTCTTCACATGTAGAAAGAACATTTCACCGCAGTTATTGCCGTGGTGAAGAGTGATAGCAACGCCGAAATTTTGAAGTGTATACTCCAGAAACCTTTCTTGAAATGATAATTGAAGGTGTAAAAAAGAATCCAAGCAGCACTTAAAAGATTTGATAGAAAACCACACAAAGGACAAACCCTTTCTCTCTATTAAGATGGTTAGTACATATTATACTTATAAAAAAATAATTCCAGAAAAATCAAAATGGTAGAAGCTGTTAATCTACGCTCTCAATATTAAAAGTTTTGTACCAAGGTGATATAAATTCGATTACCAGTAATAACACAAACTGAAATAGATGGAATGATTATGGATTATTGCTCCTGATCGAAAAGTGTCGTCTTCCACATACGTTCCTGCCATGGCTGTCAAGCAGTCAGCCTTGTGAGCAATTTTTCCGGTCTACCCGTTCGATGACCAGCACGTTTTCAACAGTTGTTAATTTCGATTTGCTAGATTTTATGCATAGGTGACAAAGGATTCAAACAATCAATACTATCATAACGGACACAAGTAAGGTTTATGGATTTTTTTAGCTCAGGTATATTGATATTCAAAACACTTTTAGAAGACAGATTCATATTTCCTAGAGAGGGAGAAAGATTAGATGTCCTGACATCAGTACTTTGAAAAAAACTATTGAATGTTCTGAAAAAGCCGTACTTGCTGACGCCAAAAATCTAGGAATGGATCTGCCAGAAAGTGCTGTGAGAGAATTGATTTCTGTGCCAGAATTGATACAGTTCCAGAAACATATTGCTAAAATCAAGGATGAAGAACACGTTGAAAGTAGGGCAGATGAGTGTGAAATTAGAGATATAGAGGAGGACTTGGTAATACTTACTCAGTTTAGAAATATCAACATTGAAGACTATACAAACCCAACCCAATATGAAAGCATTGCAGACGATAAATCACTTTTAAAACTTCACATCACCAACAAAGATGTTAGTAGTACGAAGTTAGATAGTACGAAAAAGTACCATTTTTGTTGGATGTTAACGGAGAAAAACGGTCGTCTTTCCAGCGATCGTTTAATGAGATCTAAGGGTAAGTCTGCGACGTCGATCAAAAATCTATATTCGAATTCTTTCGTTATAAAAAGACCTCGAAAAAACGACCCATCAACGTTCTTCTAACGTTCATACCGAGATTTTGAGTGATACTTCGACCAAGACAGAACCGCCGCTAGAAAGTGAGCTGGAAGCAGAAATTTTTTCTGATTTTGATCTTGAGACGGAAAAGGAGGAGAGAGACAATGAGGACAATATCGACATAAAAGTAGGTAAATATAACGCCGTTATTATAATAAATGGTATCTAGGAAAAGTTATAAGTATTGGCGATTTAATTGAAGGAGACACATATAACATCCAATTTTGAAGCTCAAAAACAATAAATACATCTGGCCTAAGCAAGAAGATATTCAAGTTGTTCCAAGAAATGATATATTTTATGGGCCTGTTGAGTTGACTGGAGAAAGCTCTTTTGACATAAAACGATGTGAAAAAATCAGTATCGAAAAAGCGTTTCTTAAGAAAATACAAGTGTTGTGATACTGTATATAGATAAGTACACATTCTATACTTTTGATGTCAATAAATATTTGTTTGTTTGAGTTTTTTATTTAATTTTGAAGGTGTTTTCGAAAAAGTGTCGAAAATGTAGAATTTCTTACAAACATGATTAAAAACATCAAAGAAACAAACAAAAACATTATTCGTTTTGATTGAAATATTTCTTGAGATATAAATTCAATTTCCATAGATGTTAAAGCTTAATTACGTTTTTCGGGTCAAGGTCATAAACTTGAATTAATTGTGACATTGCAGAAATCCCTAAGAAATCGTCCATAATTTCAGGAAATCCATCGAGTAAATCCGAAATCCTCCATGATTTCCATGAAATCGCATGAAATCTCAAAAATCATAGGATTTCCGAAATAGTTGTAAGTTTTTTGGTGAGTGAGACACCCCTCGCGAAAAACATTACACTTTGTTTAAATCTTAACAAGACCAATATGATGCTAAGATTCAAATACTAGTGCAACCCACTTGGTCTTGATGGACATGATCCGCAGAGAAAAGCAATAGTCAAGTATCTTGGAATTCATATTGACGACAGGCTGAGGTTCTCATCCCACATAGAGTCGTTGAACAACAGATTGGCTGGGGGCTACTATGCTATGAGGGTGGTTGCTAGACAGCTTGATGTGAACCTGGGCAGCAGAACGTACTTCTCGGTCACGCGCATTGTTCCGGTGAGTCCTCGTACTGCAAAAGCGGGCTATAAGATTTCTCTTTGGATTGAAGAGAAGAGAGCCTTGTAAACCTTTATTCAGGAAGCATGAAATATTAACGCTACCATGCATTTTTATCATGGAGACAGTTTGTCTAATTTATAAGAAACACCGAATTCATGACGGACAGAGCACTTAAAACATGATAAGATCTGATAATGTTCCTCTGTGCATCCCAAAACTATCATTATCAAAATACTTCATCATTTATGAAAGCATAAAGATTCATATTCATTTGCCATCAGAAGAGTGTCCTCTACAATATTTGTATCCCGTGAACGTGTTAACGCTTTGTTAAAAAATAAAGCCTACTATGACATCGGTGAGTTTTTTGCCGCCTCTTTCACGAATAAATATCTGGATATCAGTAGAGGCTTTATTGTGACCTAGTTAATTTTATACGTGTATCAATATCCATAGGTCGTTTGTTGCTGTGGGTCTGTTTCCTTATTATTTTGTTAGAGTTGTATTCATTATTTTAAGACTGCTTTGTCACAAATACTAGCGATTTTTGATTCGATTTGATTTGATATGAGAAAGTACAACTTTGCAATGATTTGACCTCCCTTGTATCTCTTACCGTTTCCAATATCCCAATGATGCTGCTCGAATTTGGGACACCCTGTACAATTAGTTTTCTATATAATGGAGGTAGGACAAAACGAAGCGGCCTTTGCGGCGCGTCGTTGATGTCACATCTTACCCGCAGATCTTACCAAGACAATGCATTATAATTTGAAGGCTCTAGCAAGATAACGATACTCTTGCATCTCTGAGGATCAATGATGCTTGACAAGATCATTTATTACGTCTTGAAGAATAAGAGAACCAGATTTGAGCTTGATAGTCAACATGAAGGCTTACCTTACGACTAATGACAGAGAAATTGTTATTGGGATGAGGGGATTTCTTAGGTTTTGTGCTCCAGATGGTGAGTGAGCACAAAACTCTCTCTCTCTGATACTCAGGGGCAGATCAGAAGTACCTTATGTGAGAATTCCATAATGCCGTTACGGGAATCGTAGGAATTCAATCAAGAAAGTCCAAGATAATTCACAGTGGTCAGATAAGAATGCATAGTGCTGTATCTCGAAAACTATTTTGCATCAAGACTTGCGGTAAGAAAATGTTATCATCGTAGTGGCCAAAAGAAGACCATGGAAAGTATTTTAAGATTTTCAAGATGGCCGCTTTATTAAGATTTTAAAGTGATTTTCACTTAAACCCACCAAGTTAATGTACCAAAATATCATATTGTGAAGATAAGCTGTACCCGAGTCATTTTTGTTCACTCATACTCAATTAGGCTTGTGCAAACCGTATCTCGATGTCTTATTCATGGAATAAATAAAAAAGAAAGACAATTCAGTTATCATAAAATTTCAAAAAGACGCGATTACACCGGTGTTTATCATTTATTCATATCTTATTTATCAATAATTTATTTGTTTCCAATATTCAAAAATGAAGCTTCATATTTCTTATGATAAAAGTAGTATACAGGGTGTTCTGGTGATCATGTTACAAACTTCTGGGGTAGATAAAACACACTAAAATAAGAATATGAACATGGGTCCGGAAACGCTTCCTCAGGAAGCTAGTGTCCTTCGAAAATGACCTTCACAAACCACTCTTCGTTTTATAGCTTCGGTACTACTGTAGGTATCGCCACCAATTTTGGGACATGAAATTCAGTTGGTGGGTTCATCAATTCCGGATTTTGTCACCTTTAACCATGGGCGTACAAACTAGGGGGGTATTTGGGTAAATCTGACTCCTCTTAGGCTTTAATTTCTTGCAATTTTATGATTATGATTTTTCAATGCCTTTTACATAAAAAAGGTACTCCTAGTAAAAGTCGCTATCTGTCACCATTTCCTCGGAAACCGCCACTAAGTCAGATTCAATAGGTGTGTTTGTTATGCCCCACAGCCCCACTAGTGCACACTTTTCTACACTACAACACTCAGTGTGGCTTTGTTTGTGAAATGTTTGTCCGTTTTTTAGGAAAGAATATCTTTTCTAGTTCAGTACAGATATTCTATCCTAGAAAACAGACAAACATTTCACAAACAAAGCCACACTGAGCGCTGTATTGTAAAAAATGGTGCACTAGTGGAGCATAACAAACACACTTATTAAGTGATTCTTATTGCACCTATGCAAATTGATTGCGTTGGCGTCGGTTTGTTAAAATTTATCTAGTCTGTCAATAAAATATTGTGTCGCCAGTGTATCATGTGTTTTACTTTCGCCAAATATGCCGATATGCTATTAGTTTATGGCGAAGTTCATTGCAATGGAAGAGCCGCTTCAAGATTGTATCAGGGGCGGTTTTCTTAGGTGTACCTGCTCACACGCTGTTCGAGAGGGGAAGTCAGCGCATAAGGAAAACTGGCTCCGTGAAAATAACGAAGCCAGATAATGGTGTTCAAAGAACTGTACGAACTCCAAAATTTGAGGAAGAGGTACGACTGTAGAATTTTCGTGTTTGTCTTATTGATAATTCCTCTGATAGCTTTTAACAAATTATATTGAATTTAAGTACAAGATTCTCATAAGAACTATGATCTCGTTCTGACGTTTTCGGTTTCTTTCTGACAACTCCCGTCACCTGTCTACACCTGTGAAGTCCGTTCCAGGATATAAAGTGAACTGTAGATAGGATGCGACTACAGTGACTATATACAAGACAGTGGCGACAATGATATAAATAAGGCCAAAAATGGCCGCCGAAATGTTTCGTCTTGTCAAAGCGAGACTGTCGAAACCTCTGATTTATCTACGTTTAGGGAAAAGGGACTGATCCGTTGTCAAACACAGTGTTGACCAATTCACGTGAGGCAATAAACAGTAAAAATACACGATTAACGCTAAAAAAATTCTTTAGTGCAAATATTAAATCTCGTAGGCATATATAAATCAGAATACGCATTACATGGTGAAGAAAATAATCACCTTTCAAAAGACCTATACCTGCAAAAATTGTGAACTTTTATAAAATATTTATAGATGAATTAAACGCATGATGAAGAGGTACCTATGATTGTCTAGTATGTAACAAACAATAAAGAAAATAATGCGATGAAAGGATAACACATACATACACACGATATGTTAAATTTAATATCAAGTACCCCACAATAAATCGACTGTTTTAA
Source organism: Orchestes rusci (assembly GCA_958502075.1). Classification (NCBI taxonomy): domain Eukaryota; kingdom Metazoa; phylum Arthropoda; class Insecta; order Coleoptera; family Curculionidae; genus Orchestes; species Orchestes rusci. The sequence continues at coordinate 77,531,123 of OY293304.1, read as the reverse complement.
CTTTTTCAACCCCATCCTATATTGTGTGTACCGAAAGGATCATAAAATATGAGATGCTTTCATAAGTGTGCATCATTTGTAAAACAGTGACATGATTTAATTCATGTAATAACTTTTATTCAAGCACATGGATATACTTAGGTATATCGAATATCTTCAATTACGGTCATAAGCATAAGTGCTAAGTCATTGTGATAATTGTTCATCACATTCTAATAATGAGGTGGCCTATTTAATGATTTTTTTTAGGTGGGTTGGTAGTATCCTTCACTCAAACATGTGTGTAACTCAAGGTTAATTGATATGAAGAGGTTGCGCCGTAACTAGGGAATCGGAAATCCACGAACGATAAACCGAACCGATCCCGTCACCGAGCTCCATCATTGACATTCCTGTCATCAGTGTGTCATCTTAATGTCATAACATGTCCGTATTTCAGGGCTTAAAACTTTTTTTACCGAGTGTCGGGCGTTTTGAAACGTGTTTGAGGGTAAGTTATTACACAGCTTTTGGTATACAGTGAACTATCTTCTTATTACCAAGTGTGAACCATATTCTATCTTTTTTTTAGATGTGAATTTGAATTCTAGAACCGAATCGGAGCCGACTGACGTCATTTTTGTCTGAATTCTGTTTCGTCCGAGACCCGAACGTATAACGACGCAACCTCATTACTATCAATTAACCTTGTACATATCGGACACTTATATTGTCATCCCGGAAGAAAATATAGGTGGATAATGAAAAAAAAACAATGTTTTGAAGAAAAGAGATCTCTAATATCTCATATGATGATCTGTAAGATCTTGAGAAATTGCTATTTGTTAGTTCTGGACCACTAGTTTTTCTTTATGTCGCACACTTATATTGTCATCCCGGAAGAAAATATAGGTGGACAATGAAAAAAAAAAACAATCTTTTGAAGAAAAGAGATTCCTAATATCTCATATGATGATCTGTAAGATCTTGAGAAATTGCTAATTGTTAGTTTTGGACCACTAGTTTTTCTTTATGTGAAGTTTCTTGAATATTGAAACTACATAGTTTATAGTTCCGATAATAAAACGACCTCATAATAAAACTAAAAATGTTATAACTATCACTACAGTGTGACAAACTTTTCTATACCATCGGGGCAACGGTAAGGAGATTGAAGAAATGTCTGATTTCATTCATGAAATAACCAACAGCGTGTGTGCATTAGTTACCTATATGACACTCCACTATCCACAAAGATAAAAGCAAGGTCACTGAATTATACCTATTCATTTCAGCAAAAAATAACCCGTCGACAAACACAGTTCGATTTCGAGTCCAGTTTCCACTTTGTTTTCATTTGAAGAAAACTAGTTTCAACATTAAGAGATCTTCAAACTCATAAACATAACGCCTTTCGAAGAAGTCAAGTCTGGTGCTGGTGTTGTTGCTTCATTCACCGGTGATAATAATATATTTGGAAAAGCCCTTCAATAACCTCAAGCAATTGCACTCACTGACACAATCAAATTGAACAATTTTAAAATCGAAAAGCTACGAAATTATGGGGAACCAAAACCAATTTATCCAAATCCGGGTATTTTGAGGTTATTTTGATCAAGAAGTCAAATTATTCGCCAAACGAGCTTCATTAGCCACATAAAGACACTTCATAAATGGAAAATATTATTTCTAGATAGACTCAAAATCAAAGATGTACAGGCCAGACACGTATCTGTTTATCGTGGCCCAAACTTCTTTGATTTTGAGTCTACCTAGAAATTATGGAGGACTATAACTAGGAGACGAATCGACATACGAATATCCCTGAAAATCTGTCCCTCTTTTTGCTTAGTTCATTCGAGGGCGGTGTTGCTAGTAGCGCTTTTATTTATTCATTGTGATGGTAACGTTTATTGCTTGTCAATAATTTGTCAAGTTACTTTTATCACATTTTCATTCATTTTTCCCAAATTTGCACTTCACATTCCACATGCAATGCATTCTCTATAAGGAAAAAATTGAGGTTGAATCGTCGCAGCATCGTGTTTCAAGCCCATGGATTATTCAATGATGACTGTTGTCAATGGAGGATATGACGTCACTCAGTTACTCTATCAATTAATGCAATTAAACAAAAAAATATGAAAATTCTATACATTTCAGAATAATGTATAACAAGAAATATATTCATAGGTACCTATAATCATCAAATAGTGAGAGTTTCGATGCAACCTGGCCAATAAAAACTGTTGCATATTGATAGAGTATTCGTAACGTTGTTTCAATTATGTTACCTAGGTAACATTTTGTCATGAAATCGCTAACGACTCTTCGCCATCTGGGGGTAACAATTGAAGCTGAATTACGATTTGAAACCTGGACCACTTTTATGCATTTCGATTACTCTCCTAGTTACAGTCCTTCATACTAGAAATCTATCAATTTAAAAATTTGTATTTGGAATTGATTTTGTGATCCCACGCCAACGAACGCTAACAACAAACAACGTGATGTGATACATACCTTACAGCTGAACCACGGGTGAAAACGTGTTTCTGGGACAATACTTATTGTTCCAAAACGATTTATACGTTTGTGGAATCTGAATTATCTGGATATTGAGGCACTAGTCGCACTACTAAACAAAATTCAACATAAATCAACTCATCAACTGTCAAATGACATTGATGGATTGATGCTAATGAGATGCTGATAACAGTCACATCTTACGTCAAAAATATATATATATATTATCAAAAAACCCCATACTGTACCATTTGAAATGGTGTCGGGTGTATACATGTCTAGATTTTTTTTTTCTCAATTTACATTAATTGTGCACGAATCTGGCCCATTCCTTCTTATTTCTGGTCAATGCTTTAGCCTCATTCCATGATTTTTCTCTTTTCTCCAGTGCCTCCCCTACAGTCTGGTTCCATGTTTTTTTTGGTCTTCCTCTCATCCTTCTTCCTCCCGCTCTTGCTTCCCAGATTTGTTTCACCTGTCTATTGCTCCCCATTCTTTGTAAATGTCCCCACCAACTCAATTTTCTCTTTTCAATAAATTCTAGGATTGATTCTATATCCATTTTTTCCCTGATGTCGTTGTTCTTGATCTTGTCCATCCTTGTTACCCCCATTACTCTTCTTAAGTATTTCATTTCCATGGCCTGTATTTTGCTTTCTTGTCTCTGAGATGGTATTCATGATTCACATCCATATGTCAGTACTGGTCTGTAGATAGTTTTGAATACTTTCATCTTTGTGTTTTTGGATATTTCTTTTCTGTTTATTATTTTTTTGTTTATTGCATAGTAAAGTTTTGTTGAGGTCTCTATTCGTCTGTTGACTTCTGGTTCTGTTGTTCCTAATTGGTCCAGTTCCACCCCTAAGTATTTATAAGTTTTGACCTGCTCTTTTCTCTCTCCTTCCACTTGAATGTTCATTTGATGAATTTTTTTTCCAACTATCATAACTTTTGTTTTGGTTTTGTTGATTTGCATTCCATATTCTTTTGTCACCTGACTCCATATGTTGATGTTACTGTTAAGGTCTTTTTCATTTTCTGCAAATAATACAATGTCGTCTGCAAAAGCTGCCTCTGATATTTGTATATTTTGCATGTTTCTATAGCCTACTTGCAGTTTTTTTGTCCTGATTGTACACCTTCTTATTATTTCATCCATATATATGGTAAATAAGACTGGGCTTAATCCACCTCCTTGTCTTAGGCCCTCTTCAATTTTGAAACAGTTTGAGCATCTGCCTTGGCTGATTACAAAGTTTTTATTGTTTCCATACATTTCCTTTATCAGTCTTATTACCTTTGGTCGAACTTCTTTTTTTCTTAATATGTCCCACAATTTACTCCTTTGTATTTTATCAAAAGCTTTTTCCAAATCTATGAAAGCCAGGTAAGTATTTTTTCCTTGTTCCATTCTCTTTTCTGTGATTTGTCTCACTGTGAATATATGGTCTTGTGTACTTCTTCCTTTCCGAAATGCACTTTGTGCTTCGTGCATTGAATTCTCTATAATGTTGCTCATTTTACTGTTTATAATTTTTTCCAATATTTTCATTGCTGTGCAGATAAGTGTTATTCCTCTGTAGTTATTACAGTCTTGCTTATTTCCTTTTTTATAAATCGGCACGATGAGTGATGTTTTCCATTCTTCCGGTAGCTCTTCTTCTTTCCATATTTGATTGTAGAATACCAGTAATATCTCTTTTCCTTCGTCACCCATGTATTTTATCATTTCGCTTGTAATGTTGTCGGTTCCTGGTGCTTTTCCATTTTTAAGTTACCTTATTGCCTTTTCAAGTTCCTCAAATGTTATGTGTTCATCTTGCGTCTCCCAAGTCGAACTCATTGTTTCCTCTTCTATCCCTTCTGTTGCTTCTGTATTTTTGTTTGCCTCTAGCAATTCTTTAAAATATTCGACCCATCTCTGCATGATTCCTTGTTCATCTGTTTATATTTCCTCCTTCTTACTTTTTATGTTGAATGTTTTTTGTCCTTTGAGTTCGCCTCTGCATGATTTCACTATATTGTAGAAAAGCTTTTGGTTTCCATTCGCCGCATTTTCGATTTTTTGTCCAAATTCCTCCCATTTTTTTTTTCTCTTGATTCACCATATTTTTTACCTTTTTTCTTTCCTTTGTATATATTTCATATTTTTCTGTCGTTTTCACCTTGAGGTAGTTCTTCCAGGCTTCCTTCTTTTTCTTTATCTGCTCTTTGATTTCATTGTTCCACCATGCCGTTTGTTTTTGTTTAGTTAGTATTCTGCTGATTCCACACGTCTCGCTGTTTCCATTATAATTTGTTTGAAATTAATCCACATCTCCTGAATAGTTCGTAGATGTATATACTCTCTTAATCTCTCACATTTTTTGGAAATTTCTTGTGCATATTTTTCTGCCACTTCTTTTTCTGTCAGTTTGTAGGCTTTGATTTTTTCATGTTTTGGTTTCAGGTTTGTATGATTTTTCTTTATTCTTTCACGGTATTCTTGTCTTCCTCTAATCTTTGTTGTTACCAAGAAGTGGTCGCTTCCGATTTCTGGTCCTCTCTTCACTCGTGTGTCTATTATATTTGGTTTGTTTTTCTGCTCTACAACCACATAGTCAATAATTGATCTCTCTTTTCTGGAAATAACCTCTCTTGTGCATTTGTGTATATCTTTGTGCTGGAAGAGTGTATTTGTAATGACTAGGTCATGCATCACACAGAAGTCAAGCAACCGTTCGTCAACGTCAAAAATAATGAAGGCCAAAAATGACCGACGGGGTGCACCATTGTCGCCACTGTCTTGTACAGTGCGTTTTTTTTAAGACGGAACATAGGGATTCCTATGTTAAATTTTCAGACCCATGTTAGCAGTACTTCTATCCAAAGTACACAGCTGAAACATTCCGTAGATAAACTTTGGTGCATAGAGATTATGTTATTTCATCAATTAGCACAGGATAAATTGAATACAGATTTAAAAAATGCTTTTATTTATTGTGAAGTAATACCTTTTAACTAGCATTGTATAAACCACTGTCAAACAATAACTCCATCGTCAAATTGTGATGACATTTATTTCTAACAGTATAATACATGCAATACAAATTCAGACATTATTTTTTGGATAACCTGTTCAAAGTGTCATCCTCGGTGTCCCCTATTCACGGCCAAGCAGTATTTTTAACGGTCATAAAAATAAAAATGAAATTTTTTGGCTAAGAAAATTGACAATGAAGTTGGTCTCGTCAGAAAATTTGTTGTCATCGCCATATACAAGGCATGTTGAAAGTACCACTTTCTGATAAATTAAAGCATTTTTTGAGTCCTTTACCTAGTTACTCTGGCGTAATTGATGAACTAATACAATCTTGAAGCATCAAAGTTCATCTACCGCAAGTTTCAGCTGTGTACTACGAATGGAAGTACTTCTAACATGGGATTGGAAATTCAACATGGGAATCCCTATGTTCCGTCTTAAAAAAAACGCACGGTTCATAGTCACTGTACATACCGCCGCCTTGAAAGTATTCACAATTTTTCAACAAAATAAAGTCAAAAGCAATGTTCCACTAACACAACATGTGAACAAATAATAAAATAATCTTTTGCTGCTACTTTTGATAACTATGAAATTAGGAGAATACACAGCTTTTGCACTGCACGAACAGTAGTTCCTGACTGTAGCGGTTCTACAGATATCATCACTACTGTTCTGAAGGCTTATTATACTTCCAATTTCCTATATAATGGAAGACAATTATCGTCGATTAGAAGCACCATAGTGTTCTCTTCTGGTTGCTCAGGAGAATTCTTATTCCATTTAGAACGTTGCTGCAACTGGTTGAGATAGTCCCGTGTCCATCGTTTCCAAAATGACTGGGTTGACTTCTGGAAAGCTTCATATTGGTTAAGTCGGTTTCCAGGTACATTGGTGTTGTCTGTTTGACGTATAGCAGAAACTGGTTGGCCAATAAGAAAATGACCAGGGGTCAGGGCAGAAAAATCATTCGGATCACCTTAAAGAGGTAATTTGCGTGAATACAGTGTATAGGTTTTCAAAAGTTAAACTGGTTTTGCCGACAACTCTTCTCAAGTGGTACTTGGCTTTGCGAACAGCAGCCTCCCACAAGCCTCCAGGATGAGGAGAATGTGGTGGAATAAATGTCCATTCGACATTATCCTTAAGAAACCAATCGATTACCTCAAGATCACAGACAATACTTTTGATAATTTGATACAATTTTTTCATTTCGTTACTAGCACCAACGAATTTTTTTCCATTGTCACTGTAGATCCTATTACACAAACCATGACGTGAAATGAAACGCTTCAATGCATTGAGGAATGATGATGTATTGAGATCACTCACTAGCTCTAGATTCTAGATGAACCGCTTTAGCAGAAAAGCATACAAAAATACAAAGATAGGTTTTTATCATTGCACGATTTCTTAGTTTTCCATCTTCGATAATGAACGGTCCTGCATAGTCGACACCGACAATAGAAAATTGACGGTTTGGTGAAATACGTTCAGCAGGCAGATCGGCCATTTTCCGTTGTATAATTTTTGGATTTACTCTAAAGCAATTGATGCATTTCGTTAAAATATTTCTGACTGTTGATCTACCATTAAGTATCCAAAATCGTTGACGCGTTAAAGATAATATGGTTTGTGCTCCAGCATGTAAATGACGATGGTGTTCGTTGAGAATGATCAGGCGTGTTAAATCATGATGTTGACTAAGAATGAACTGACGCTTTGAATCATAGGGAAGATCTGATTTTGATAAGCGTCCACCCACACGCAACAGTCCCTTTGAGTCTATGAAGGGATCCAAAGTTTCAATGCGTAAATCAGATGGAAGTGTCTGTGATTTTTCTAGACACTTTATGTCTATTTAGAATGACTCGTTCTGTGATATTTTAATTAACACAAGCAAAGAATTATTGAGCTCATTAACTGTTAATTCTCCGGTTAGTTTAACCTTACCCTTCTGTGTATTAATAATGAAACGAATGCAAAATGCTAAAACACGTTGAGGTCGATGTAATGTAATGTGGAATATCCAAGGTATTGACCAGAGAAATTTCCACTTTACGTTTTTTCAAGTTTGTAGGAACTACATCAATCTTATGGGGCCAAAACTCTTGGTCTTGGATTAACCACGATGTTCCATTCCACCATAACATATTCTTCATGATATTTGATGGGGTGACTCCTCGAGAAGCAATATCGGCTGGATTTGAATCTGTAGGGACATGCTGCCAATGAACATCACAAGTCAAATTCTGAATCTCACCAACTCGATTTCCAAGAAATATTTTCAGAGTACTTGGTGATGATGTAATCCACGATAAAACGATGGTACTATCAGTCCATAAAAATACATAGCTAAATTGAAGCTTGAGCGATGAGTAGTTCTTTTCATACAGTTGACTCAACAATAATGGTCCGCATAAATCCAGAAGAGGAATAGTTATTGGTTTTAATGGTGCCACCCTTGTCTTACAACAAACAAGACGCACAGATGATTTTCCAAAGCTATTCACCGATTTGATGTAAATACATGCTGCTTATGCTTTTTGGAAAGCATCGCAGAACCCGTGCACTTCTATGAATGTAGTATTTTGTACAATCACTTGACGAGGAATCTTGATTTCATTTATTATTTGGAAATCTTCATTAAACTGGAGCCATGTTTCTGCAATATGATCTGGTGGTTCATCATCCCAACCAATTTTAATTTGCCACAATGATTGCATCATTGTTTTTGCGATGATGATTATTGGTGATAAAAGTGCTAAGGGGTCGAATAATTTTGATATTGATGAAAGAACTACACATTTTGTAATTTTCTGTGAAAAGATTCTGGTTTTTTCTATTTGATATGTCAAAACGTCATGATCAGCTTGCCAAAGTAAGCTTGATGTTTTGTTCATTTCTTTTTCTGTAATGAAAAATTTATCATCATTAGAAAAGTGATTCTGTTCCAGAACCTGTTTTTGATTTGATGCCCATTTACGCAATTCAAATCCGTAATTGTTCAGTATACTTGATATTTGATGTTTTATATTAATTGCTTCATCAATAGTTTCGGCACCACTTAAGAGGTCATCTACGTAAAAATCGTTAAAAATGATATCTGCTATTTGAGGAAATTCATTATAATTCTCAATTGCAGCTTGCTGCAGACTGCGTACGGCTAAAAATGGTGCGCTACTTGTTCCATAAGTTACTGTATTGAGGCAAAAATATTTTATTTCATCGTTCTTATTATAACGTCATAAGATACTTTGCATATCACGCTCATGCATAGTCACGTTCACTTGACGATACATTTGTTTGATTTCACCCATTAGAACAATATTATGTTTCCTGAATCTGAGAAGAATCGATGTAAGATCATCTTGAATGGTGGGTCCTACTTTCAATACGTCATTGAGAGAAATTCCTGTTGATGATTTACATGATCCATCAAAAACAACTCGTTACTTAGTTGTTATACTGGATTCGTTGACCACTCCATGGTGAGGAAGATAAAATACGGCTGATGTATAATCGTTAGGTTTCTTCGGATCTGTTTGTGTCATGTGTCCAAGAGACTCATATTCGTCCATGAAGTCGACATACTGTTGCTTGAAACTTTCATTCTTATCAAATTTTTGCTCCATACTCTATAAACGTGTGATTGCATTTTGAACTGAGTCTCCTAACTTTCCTACAATGTCACGCTTCGTCAATGTCACAATAAAATGTCAGGCCGTATCGCGCTTCACAGTGCTCTTGAATAAATCTTCACATTCCTGTTCCTCGATGGATCTTATAATTTTTGATGATGGTATATCTTCGATTCTCCAAAATTGTTCAATTGCATTTTCAAGTGATTTACTGACTGACATATCACAAACAAGTGAATTTGGTTTGATTGTGTTCAAAGATGAGACGCCTGAGATCACCCAACCCAGCATTGCTTCTTGAAGAAATTGGCGAACCAGAACCAAACTTCATCTTATTTGAGCAAAGTAGATCGTGAAAAATTCCAACTCCTAGAAGTAAATCTATGTCTCGTGATTTATGAAACTTGTCATCTGCTAAAAAGATGTTTTCTGGTATTTACATTTTTAATAAATCAATGTCAAATGAACTGCTTGGTAAACTCTCAGTAATTTAATCCAGAATCAAGAAAGTTAAGTTCACATTAAAATCACTATGACATGATTTTATGGTTGTTGAAACTTGTTTATTAACTTCTAAGCCTGAACCACCTATACCGAGCACTGGTGCATTTATCTTTGTCGAAGAAAATTGTGATCTTTGCTGCATTTTATTACTGATAAAATTCGGTTGACTGACACTGTCCAAAAGTGCTCTGCACTCGTGCCAATTTCCAACAGAGTCTTTGATTAAAACGATAGCTGTTGACAATAATATGATTTCGTTGTTATTTTCGCATACATTCGAGACATTATTTGTTGACATCAAAGATTTGTTACTACCCTGATTGGTGGTTTCATGATTACTGTTTTCTTGCAACCTTGTGCTTTACATTGAGAGGTTTGATGATTATCACGCAAACTATTTGAACATAAATTCAAATCATTTACTTTGTCGATGCGTGATGATACTGGGAATTTAAATTTTTCACAGTAATAAATATGATGATTTTCTTTACAAAAAGGACAGCATAATTTTTTATGATCAAATGCGTGACCAGCAAATGAATTTCCCAGAGGATTTTTATGGTAATTAATATTCCTTTTGTTATTCTTATGACCCATTTTTGTATCAAAGTGATTTCCAACTTTATTAGCAGTGTTGTTGTCATCTTTCTGCTCATGAATTGTTTCCAATAATAGAAATCGTTTTTCCAAGAAACTGATGAAATTCTTGAATAATGGTTTTTCGTTGCGAGAATTACGTGAAATGAATTGTGATTCCCATTCTCTTTGAGTAGCTGCGTCCAACTTTTTAACTATGATGTGAAATAATAGTGTATCCCAGTATTGCACCGGTTCACCTAACGTTTCCAAGGATCGCAAGTGTTTCTTGATGGAGTCTGTCAAGGCCGTAGACTGACATAAATCTCTTTGTTAACACTTGGCAACTCCACGAGAGCGCTCACATGATGTTTTATGATGACCGATTCATTTTGATATCGAGATAGTAATAAGTCCCATGCTGTCTGGTAGTTTTCGTCAGTGACTTCGATACATCCATTGACTTTTGCAGCGCTACCTTTCAAACAGCTCAATAAGTAGTAAAACTTTGTGGTGAAAGCAGTTGTGATGGTAGTAATAAAATTCTAAATGGAAACAGGAACTTTGTATTGGCTATTCAATTACAAAAATGGAGATTATTCTATACTTTGTGACATACAAAAATTACTCGATGACAATGTCAATTTCGACTACTGATAACACCTTTTTACACCTGTGTTCAATATAACCTAGATTTTAATTGATAAAACAACACCCCCACTCAATCAAAATTTTCTATAAGTTTGTAAAAATTTTAAATACTTGACACATTCTAGAAGCTTAGCATAGCGCTTCTCAACCTTTCAAATGCCGGTTTGTTCAAAGGCTTTGTTATTAAATCTGCAATTTGTTCGCTGCTTGGAACATAAATTAATTCTATTACATTCTCTTGAATTTTCTCTTCAACAAAATGATATTTGATATCCAAGTGTTTTATTCTTTTAAGCTGCTCATAAGAATTGCATGAACGAATTGCAGATTGATTATCTTCATAAACAATAACACTAAATTCACTTGCCAGTTTAAGTTCTAACAACAAATTTCGTAACCAGCCAGCATCACTTATACGGGAGCTTGATGCAATTATTTCAGCCTCTGTAGTCGACATGGCGACAGAACTTTGTTTTTTTGAGTTCCATGACACAATATTATCAAACACATATAAGCAAAAACCACTTGTGGATTTTCTATCAATAGTGTCACCACCCCAATCTGCATCAGCAAGACCTGAAATAATGCAATTGCTCTTATTTTCATATACCAACTTGAGTTCAAGTGTGCCTTTTATATATCTCATTACTCTTTTCAATAAAGTTAATAACTTTTCATTGGCACAATTTTGATATTTTGAGAACAAACTGATACTTGAACATAAGTCAGGCCGAGTTCCTAACATTGCATAAATTATACATCCAATAATTTCCCTGTATTTATTCTCTATTTCAAAAACCCTCAGATTCATCTTCCTTTGATGTTTCATAATCAAAATTACTGTCCATTGGCGTGCTTACAGGCTTGCAATCTGACATACCGAATTTTAACAGAACATTTTCCAAATACTGTTTTTGACTCAAAACGATAACACTATTATTGAAATTTTGGTCTACAGAGATACCTAAGCAATAACTTAGTAATCGTAAATCTTTCATTTTAAAAGACTTATTCAAGTTGAGCTTCAAGTTTTCAATTTCTTTGATACAAGAACCACTAATCAAAATGTCATCCACAAAAATAAGCACAAATATGCTTACAGTATCACTTATTTTTGTATATAAACAGTTGTCACATTGGTTTTTATAAAAACCTTCATTGGTCATAAAACCATCAAATTTCTGATACCAATACAATGGTGCTTTTTTCAGTCCATAGATTGCCTTATTTAGTTTACACACTCTATCATTTGTTTCAAAACCTTTCGGTAAGTTCATGTACAAAATTCCCCTCATTTCACCATGTAGGAATGCATTACAGACATACATTTGATAAATGGTCCAGCCCTTCTGCACACACACAGCCAAAACTGTCCTTATAGTAGTCAATCTAACAACAGGACTATAAACTTCCTCAAGAACATTTTGTTTAAATCCCCTTGCCACTAACCTACTTTTGAACTGATCAATTTCACCTTCCTTATTTTTCTTTATCTTGAAAACCCACTTGCTATCTATAATTTCACATTTATCAGGTTTTTTTACTAGTTGCCAAGTATCATTTTCTATCAAAGCACTCATTTCTTCGTCAATTGCTTTCTTCCAGCTACTTGCAAACCAACTTTCCATTGCCTCATCATATGTTGTGGGTTCATCAATATCCAAACTAAAGAAACTCAAATCATAGTCATTATGCAGACTTTGTGGCATTTTTAATACACTCGATGGCCTTGACCTTTCATCCCTTTCTCTTAAAGGTGTCGCATTCACTAGCTCAAAGTCTTCAACTTGTTCTGATTCATGTGACTGCTTGAGTGGTTCCTCTACTTCATTTTCCATACTCTCCTCCTCACTACTCTCTAAAATCGGTAAATTCAAAGAAACCATCTTTTCCGGTGAAATATCTCCATTTGTGAATGTTATCTCTCTTTCTATAGCCACTTTGTTCTTTTCTTCATAATACACTCTGTATCCTTTGACATTTTCAGAGTATCCAATAAAAATACCCTGCTTGCTTTTCATGTCTAACTTTTTTCTTTTTTCTTTAGGTGTGTATGCCCAAACGTTACTACCAAAAATACCTTTAATCATATTTAAATTGAAAGATTTATTGAATAATATCTCATATTATGGTGTCTCATTTTTAACAGGACTTTCACCAGTTCTATTTATTAAAAAAACAGCAGTATTTGCTGCTTCTGCCCAACATTTTTTTGATAAATTACTTTCTGCAAGCATAGCTCTTACTGCCTCTATTATTGTACGAAATTCCCTTTCGGAACTACTATTTTGCTGGGGAGTATAAGGCACTGTACACTCGTGTTTGATTCCACTATTTTTTAACAACATTTTTACCAAGAAATTCATAAACTCTGCACCAGTGACTTATTACTTTGACTTTTTTTCCTATCTGATTCTCAAAGTAGACCAAAAATTCCTTCAGTTTTTCAAACACATCAGACTTATGTTTGATGAAGTATACAAACCTATAGATACTGAATTCATCCTTTAACAAAAAAAGATAACGTGAATTGTTCAAAGAAGATTCCTCCATAGGACCACATAGGTCTACATGTATTATACCCCCTGGATGATTTGCTCTACTATCATTCACCATAAAAGGTTCCCTGCACTGTTTAGCCTGTACGCAAAATGTACCAAAAATGATCTGTTGGTAATACTCCAATGTTATATCTACTCAAAATGTCACTGACGTATCTAAAGTTTTGATGACATAAAGCTTTATGCCACCATTTAAAATCATGGTTATTTTTTGCAAAATAACAATTATCTTCTCTAAATTCAGTAGATTTTGAACATTGGCATGTGTGCTCAGAAAAACTGGACCATTTAAACATCATTTTAAAAAGTTTATCAAAACGAATTGCTACCGCTACAGTGATGTCCCCTTTACCCACAAACTGTGCCTTTTCAGCATCTGAAATTAACGACAATCCCTTGTTTAAGGCTTTTCCTTGGGAGAATAGATTAACCTTTAGTTGTGGGGCAAATAGAACATCATATAGTGTCACAGAATGAAAATGTTCGCCATTATATGCTAAAATACAAATGTTACCTTGCCCTTCAGGTTGCAAGGTTGAACCATCACCAATTTAACAAATTTAGGCTCTTTCAACTTCTCAAAACTACAAAACAGGTCTCTTTCTATACTCATATGCTGTGATGCTCCACTGTCCATGTACCATTCCATATTTATTTGGGATTGAACTTCACTTGAGATGGCAACAAGGGCAAAACTTCCACTATCATTGTGACTTCCACGACTGGCAATATTTCCAGTATTCCTGTCCCGTTCTTTTTTTTTCTTTTTTACAAAACAATCTTTCAGTAGATGTCCTTTTTTTCTACAGTAACTGGATTCAATATAACGGCATTGACTCTTCAGCTGACCTGCTTTTCCACAAGCAAAACATTTCCTTTTATTTATGTTTTGATTGGACATTGACGTTGACGTTGACTCTTTGCTAGTCACGCCTGATCGGTGAATTGACATCAGCGCCACTGATTCATCTTCCTCTTTCCACAGCCTCTTTTCTTCGATAAGTAGGCGGGCAGTCAAATTATTTATAGTTTGATTTTCGGAGCTGACACTTTCCCAAGCTGAGCGGAAATGTCTAAATTTATCCGAAAGCGTCATAATGATCTTTGTAAGAATCATTTTCTCAGGAATATCTTCACCTAACTGTTTGAGTTTAGCTTGTTAATTGGTCTCTTTTGTGATGAAACTATTGACAGTCTCATTTTGGTTCCACAAATTATAGAATTGTTCATTCAATAGATGGGTACTGACCTCGGATTTTTGCTCAAAGATGCTTTCCAACTGATCCCACCTTTCTTTTGCGGTATTACACTGCATTACATTTGAAACTATTTCGTTCTCCATCCTAACAACTAGCACTTCTTGAGCACGGGCATCTTTGATTCTCCACTTGGCAATTCCGTCATTATCACCGACTGGGGATTCTTCATCTCCATGAGTTATGTCATATAGACCTTTTGCCAATAACACGACTTTCACTTGAAATCGCCAGACATTCCAGTTGGAATTATCGAGTTTGTTCACGGTCGTCTCCATCTTCCTTTTTACTATGGCTTCTCAAAATCCGCACAATAGATATACTTCAGATTACTACCATTCAAGACCTCTGGGCCCTGTGGTGAAAGCAGTTGTGATGGTAGTAATAAAATTCTAAATGGAAACAGGAACTTTGTATTGGCTATTCAATTACAAAAATGGAGATTATTCTATACTTTGTGACACACAAAAATTACTCAATGACAATTTGATTGATTCAACAACAAACTTCTTCACATTATCGAGTGATCCATCCTTATGTACTGATGAAATGAACATATCCCTGGACTGTCCCCATTTGTCCCCAATTATGTGTTATTGCATCAACGTTTTGAGGTGTAGCTCTATTTAACGACTCATCATTTGAATTAGTGGTACTATGGTTCATTTTCGTCTATGATTTTGATATCGCTTTGTACTGAGTTGAATTTTTCTAGAAGCGGATATATCCTCCAATCGCGATTCCAACTGCAAAATATGTCGCTCAACGGGATTGACTTTTGCATTGTCTGTGAACGTTTGAAATCGGGTTAAAATACCTTTATATTGTCCCCGTTTTGTGATAAGCTGCTTTGATTCGACGTCAGCCATGTTTTCGATTGACTCACCTGATTGACAGATGTACGATAATAACCCACGATACTAATACGATGATAATATGATACTACTAAAATGAAAATATATCCACTGTATACTGTATCACTCAAATAGAAGCAGATTACAAAAACGTTAAGTCAGGAAAAAGGTGGAGATAAGATAAGAACAGACTCACCAATGATGGCTACCTTCTTCTCACCAACTGTAACCACTCAGAATTGCAAGACGGCTTCCACACTTTTCCACGATATGCCCTTGATTCACGATTCGATTTTTTGATTTTCTTGATATTTCTTCAACCATTCGACTCCGAAGACCATGTAGAATTTTCGTGTTTGTCTTATTGATAATTCCTTTGATAGCTTTTAACAAACTATATTGAATTTAAGTACAAGATTCTTATAAGAACTATGATCTCGTTCTGACGTTTTCGGTTACTTTCTGACAACTCCCGTCACCTGTCTTCACCTGTGAAGTCGGTTCCAGGATATAAAGTGGACTGTAGATAGGATGCGACACCGACAATTCGAGGAAAATCCTTGTGTTAGTGGCCGAGCTGTTGCAGAACCCATGAATGTGAATCATGTACATGTATGGGAGATTGTTAACGAACAACTTCTTTATCCTCACCATCGCCAAAAAGTACAGGAATTGGGACCAGATGATTATAGTCTCCGCGTAGAGTTTCGCGAGTGTACCAACATCGATTCTCGTTAAACATGTGCTGGAATTGTTGAAGAACATCTAATTGGACCAATCATGTTGCCTCCTCGACTTACTGGGACGGTGTACCTCAATTTTTTTAAGATTCACCTTACCTGAGTTTGATGGATGAGCTGCCCCTTGACATACGTCGGAATCTGTGGTTTCAGCATGATGGAGCACTCGCTCATTTTTCACATGTCGTACGTGAGCACCAGATTTAACTCTTCTAGATTTCTTTCTTTGGAGACATATGAAAAGTCTTGTATATAAAACTCCAGTTTAGTCGGAAGAAGATTTGGTGGTTAGGAGTTCTGTTGCGGCTGAAATGATCCAAACCATGCCTGATGTTTTCACTGACGTCTGTATTGAACGTGGTGACAGGCATTTTCAGCAATTGTTATTTTGAATGTATTATTAGTTTTGATTGTGTAGGTTTAATTGTTTTTTTTTTTGGAATATTTTGTATATATTACTTTTTATAACCCCAATTTTGAAAAGGCAATAAATCTCTCTGATCTAATTTGTTTTTATTAAAGAAGAAGTTTTGACTAACTTTTGATGCTCACTATCTGTACTGAACCTCATCCTCATATTTCAACGTAATAATTTGTTCAAGACCAATAATTTATTATTGATTGGATTTAACCATTTTTCGAGGAAACGGTGACAGATAGCGACTGAGAATACCTTTTTTATGTAGAAGGCATTGGAGAATCATAATCAGATATAAAAATGGCAAGAAATTAAAGCCTAAGAGGAGTAGGTTCAAATTTACCCAAATACCCCCCTGGTTTGTACGCCCCTGGTTGAAGGTGAAAAAATCCGGAAGGCTAAAATTGATGAACCTACCGAATAGATTTCATCTCTTAAAATTGGCGACGATAGCTGCAGTAGTACCAAAGCTATAAAACGAAGAGTACTTTTTGAAGGTCATCTTCGAAGGACACTATAGCTCCCTGAGGAAGCGTTTCCAGAACCATGTTCAAATGAACTTTTTCTCTTATTTTAGTATGTTTTATCTACCCGAGAAGTTTCTAACATGATCACCGGAACACTCTGTATATACACTGCTCCCTAGAATTCAATGAACACCTCTAACCTCACCAAAACTGTATCAATTATCAAAGAGTTTATTGTGCATTTGATTCTTTGGAGCAGTGTATCAATAAAAAAGAGGTACCTATCAAGAAACGGTTTTTAATAGCCTATTTGGGTATCATTTTACAACATTTCTATGAAAAAAAGTGATATTATTGCATCTAATTTTTTCGAGAATTTTGCAATTTTCCATTATTATTTTTTAAAAACGCGCTCTAGCGGAATTGCTAAGAATAAGACACATCACGGGTAAGATGGATTTGAAGGCATTGAAGGAACAATAAATTCTTTTCCCAATGAAAATAAGTTTGTTAACATCTGTCCAGTCGTTTGAGATTTACAGCTGTTTATTTGAAAAAAACATTGAATCATCTACCACCACATCATTTTAATAGATAGTTACGCCAGAAAGTCTTGGACAAAATTACTTGGTTGAGGCTTGACTTTACAAAGCATTTTTTTTTTTTCGGTTCATTTAGTTGGTGGAAATCACATTAAAAGTTTAAGACGGCGGTAGCGCCCCTTGGAGACTCTTGGAAATCTGAAAATAATATTTTCCATGGTCTTTTTTTGACCACTTTCGTGATAAGATTTTGGCTTGTCTGGATCTCAAAAAGTATTAGCCGTCTGGCCTGCGGAAAACAAAATATTAGCAAAGAGCCCCTGGGAAATTGCTAAGAATTCATTTCAAGCTTTTCTTAGAAAATGGGATTCTTACAAAATTTTGCCTTGATGATTGAAAT
This sequence comes from Orchestes rusci, assembly GCA_958502075.1. NCBI lineage: Eukaryota > Metazoa > Arthropoda > Insecta > Coleoptera > Curculionidae > Orchestes > Orchestes rusci. The sequence goes on along the minus strand of OY293304.1, from coordinate 77,512,986 downwards.
TCCGGACTTTTTGTTGAATGATTTGGCTCGGAATTTTCCTCAATAAAGTGGTGTTAATAACTCCGGACTGGGAAGTTGTGATCAAAAGAATTTGGTCTAGTTGAAAAAAACGTTCCTTATATCTTCAATTTCACAAACAGCATTTTTTCAAAAATTTTGAAGTATATAGAGGAATGAAAGGTTGCTCATGGCCTCTTTGCTGATAGATTTTTTTTTCGCAGGCCATACTTTCCGAGATACACCCGAGAGCCATTCTTAGTGGGACACCCGGTAAAATTTGTACTGAAATCGATGGGTCACAGTCACAATCTTGTCCATCCATTCACTCATTGACATAATCGAAGCCGTCTTAGCAGGACGGTCCCCGTATTCGGATGATAATGAAACATCGTGAACAATGTCAGCAAGTGGGTGAAAGCGTATACCTCACACAGGCAGCTAGTGGTTGACGCTACAAATTTAGAAAAATTTTCCGTTACAGACATAAACACATTGAGTGAAATGATTGAAATGATGGAAGGATGTGACAACGTAACGATAATCTATTCTATCATGTTGGTGTTGTTCGAAACGGAGAGCATCCAGATTCACATGGAAGCGGATTTGAAAGAGAGTCCAGTCGGGGTGAATGCAGATTAAAAAAAAGGTTGAAATGGTAGTTTAGTATTGTAAGAAGTTGAATAGGGAACTTGCCCATTTTTTCTCTATCTTATTTATTTATTTTGGATTTAGAGTGTGCGTTCATGTCTAAAAACATCGTATACCAAATATCAGCCCTCAAATCGCACTAGCTACTTTACAATGATTAATCAAAATTGACATCGACTCTGTGAAAATTCAAACGAAGCAAAAGACGCGAGAAAGTTTTGACGTCATAACGCGTATCTTTGCAACCATTTGAATATTTGAAGTCTGATGTGACATTGAGATAGTTTATTTTTTAGTTTTCGAGAAAAATCAAGGATAGTTAATAATAATAATTGCATTATGCCGCTGTGTTCGAATTCAACTTTGAAATTTCCAAACAAATTTTCATTTGCCTGTCTGATGACAAAAAGAGGCGAATAAAAGTAATGAGAGCATGCAAAAGCAATGAGGGGAATATTTCGTTGAAAAGCAGTGCCATTTATATGTATGTAGAGATCATTTTCATGTCTGAATGTATTTTGACAAAAAATACCATTTCCTAATTATTCTGTTATGAGATTTTGAGAGATTTTATTCTTGGGTACATATTACTACAGACAGATTACAAAAATGAACCGTTTTATTTTATTTAACCAATATACAGTATGTCCGGCGATGAGGTATACAAAAGGACAAATTATGGACCAACATTTTTATTTCTCGAGAAAGACATAAAAATGTTGCTTGTTAAAAAAATATGATTGTCGATGAAAAAAATATATTTTATACAAGAATACCCTTCACAAAAAAAAGTTGGAATATAATCTATTTTTCAAGCGAAAAGTTTCTGGCAAAAAGAAAAAAATTAAATTGGAAAACCAATAATTTTTTTTCAAATCTGTATTTCACTGAAAAGTGGTTTATGGTGTTTGGGTAATCATTATTATTGTTAGGTGGGGTATAGATTGGTTAACATATTTCTATGAATTATGCCTTGACCAATAATCACTAATCTTATTGGTTTATTTTATTATATTTATCGTATCACGTAAAAAGTATTAATTGTTGCCTTCTTCGAAATACTTAATTGGGGATAAAAAAAATCTTTCTTCTATGACTTTTGCTCGAGAAATAAAAGTTTTGGTCCATTTGTCCTTTTGTATCCCTAATCGCCGGAAATACTGTAGGATACAGGTAAAATGAAATAACAAGGTCCATTTTTCTAATTTGTGATATTATGTAATAGGTATGCGGAGTAATACGTATCCAAGAATAAAATCTCTAAAAATGTTAAAACACAATTCTTGGTATTTATTTAATAATACTCATTTCATCATTAAATTGATTTCCACATACATTAACAACACTGTTTTTCAATGAGATATTCTCCACATTTTTTCTGCATACTCTTAGCAATTTTGTTTGCCGATTTTCGTCATCAGGCACGCGAATGAGAAGTTGTTGGGAAATTTCAAAGTTGAATTAGTACCTACACTGCGGCCTGCGACAGAGTGCAATATTTATAATACCATCCTATTTTTTTAAAAAACTATAGCGGGATTAATCTGGTGATAACAACCCAAGCATAGTGGATTAATTTTCTACAACTAACCAGTGCTTGAATAAATAAATACTATTAAATATGTAGGCGCAAAACGATCTCATAAAGACATCAATAGACAGTAGACATGTCCTATCCAGAGAATATTGGAAGCCGTTACTTTCATGGATGAGTATAGTGTCATCATAAGAAATACTTAACCACCAGTATTATCGTATTTATTAAATTTTGATTTGAAAGTTATTCTGAAAAAGTAGGAATATGTTCAACGCTTTAGTTTACTAAAAACTTGACGAATATTCACGAGAATTTAGTTGTTTTTTCATTAAGATTTTCCTATCTTATAGTGCCATGAAAAAATTAGATGAAAAACGACTGAGTATCGGCCGCAAAGTTTTACTTTTCCTCCGCCGAAAGTAACCATGACAACGAAAACGTGAGCATGGCGCCACCACCCGGAGCTATATTCATGGCAAATTGAAAACATTATGTTTTTGCATAAATTATAAATTTGTCGACATTTGAAGAAAAAATAGCATATTTTATTTGGAGGAAAAGTTACTTCTCATGACTTGCTGTCTAAACACGAGCGCGTCATGAAAAGTCGTTCGGCTGCTAAACACGAGCGCGTCATGAAAAGTATCACTTTTCCTCCATATAAAATAATATAATATTATCATCTGCCCAGTTACGTTGATAAAGTCCACCAGTAAAAAAAACAGTTCTATATTGATTTTCCATAATTGATGCGAGTACTAGATTTCTCGTATTAAATGGACACTGACGATACTGCGATGCATACGACACTGGACTGAGATTTTGATGAGGATACACATGATATTTACTGCGCCGCAGTATGGTTTTGACTACAATCATGTTAGATCAGGGTGTGTTTCAAGCGTATTTTTCTCTTTGTGTATCCTAACCGCAAAGGAAAAAATTGAAATTTAACGTAGATTTAGTTGCAGAAATTGGCTGAGATAACGAGTTCATTACAATAAGAGTTGCGGTGCACAATGAGCCAGCAGTGTGACCTATATTACATTATGACATATTAAAATTTTTGACAATTTTAAAGAAACGCAAAAATATGTTATTTAGCCATGCGTTTAGTGGCTGCGACACAAGTTCTGCATTCTTTGGCAAAGGAAGAACATAAACTAAATTGATGCAAGAAAGGATTTACAAGAAGTGGTCGCCGTATTTACTAACCTATCATCGGCAAAAGATGACATTGCAGGAGTTGTGGAGAAATTAACGTTTGTCATGAAATGAAACATCTATTGAAACGCTATCAGTGCACTTCATTTAATAAGTTAGTTGACCAATAGAGCCACGCGCCAGCAAACACCTTTGGTCGGCAAGGTACATATAAAATGATGGCATGGTTGGCATCATGATGACAAATTATTGTTGTGCATTATTTCATATAAATATCAACAACTGCAAACATGCATTGTTTGTCAAATAAAGAAAAGGTACTGGCACATCAACCATAAAAAGGCCAATGTCCAATTCTCAAGATGCCTCTAAATCCAAGTTACATTTTCTTTGTACAGTAGCCTTGCAAACAGCAATGTTCAATCACTTATAAGCAGGTGATCTACATGTTAAGCTTGTTTATCAATCAATGAGTAAATATGAAACGATACGTTATATTTAATCCATGAAATGTGATGGGTTGATGTTGATACTTTTAGACTGAATCGCTGCCAATATTTTCTGTTTACAATTGACATTTGAAAAATGCGCAGAAGCAGATGCCAGTTTCCGTTCGTTTCAAAGTTCGATGACTTGTTTATTCGTGCAGTGTGTGTTAGAACAAGAATAAGTACGGATTGAATTGAAACAAATTCATTCACAGTACAGGTCGTTATTCGAGCATTTGATAACGTTCTAAAACTTGTTGGGGAAAGAGCACAAGAAGCTACATATATACATTCTACAAAAGAAGGGTTATGTCCAAACTTATTAGACACGACTTGGCTCAGTTATCAACATTTAAAGGTGTAATCAAAACTGGACAGTGGCAAGACGGAATAAAAAGCCTCCCTCACATGCTTTTAGTGGTATAATTCGACTTATTTGTGGTAAGGACTTCACGTTTTTTATTTAACTATTTTTATAGATGCATCAATAACTGATCATGTATCATCTTCTGATACTTGACCAAAGTACTGTACTTATATCAACAATGGTATGAAGCATAGGTTAGCGTTTATTAGAAAACATTTGCCATTTATAAGCACTTGAAAATGGAATCTCCATTTTTTTCATTGCAGACTCAGTCAAGGCTAATCCACTTCTAGTCAACAATTTCACGTTATCTTTGAAGACCTGGCATAGGTGGACGCACAAACAGTAAAACAGAATGAATGGCATTTAGTTTTAGTTATTGTTATCCTAACCAAATCGTTTCTATATCAGAACTGAAATATGCCAATAAATATAGTGCACTGAATTGGTGGTGTTTTTATCACTCCTTGACATTTGATCGTGAGATAGTGTCATCAATTATCCATCATGGCGAAATGCCTTGCAGACGAGTGACGGCCGGCGTGTCAAATTGATATTCCTAAGGTGATAGCTGCCTGTACATTGCCAATGAGAATTGCAGGCAATGCCGTTACTATAAAGTTACATTGCCGTCATGGCATGTTAAGGAGAGTTCTCGACTACCATCCACATCTACTGCGCCAACACTACATTCGTAAAGCGTTTTTTATCAAATTTATTCGTGGCGAGGAAGAACTTTGAATAATGCAACTGAATGGGGCATAAGAAAAGTTGACGAAACCCTGAAGCCAGTACCTACTCACGACCCAGGCGCCAGCTCCATGCAATTCCATTTCTCCAGCTAATATCCTGCGGCGGTAAAAAAAACGTAGAAAGCGTTTCGTTGCAGCTGTGTAAAAGCTGGTTGGCGCTGCACAACAAAATGTCCTAATTATCATTGACAGAGCTGTCTAGATTCCATCAGAGAGGAAGAATGTGTAAGGAGAAATCATCAACAAATTACAGTTTATCAGTGATAAGAAGATTAATGAGGGATTTAATTTGCATTATTTTGACTTGTATACCTAAACTTACAATCAAGATACATTTTTTAGGAACTGTGCAGTTTTGATGCAAATCAATTCATGCTTTAAGTTCAGAGTCATTAATCAAGCGGTGTTACAGACAAATTTGGATGTCGCCTTTGGTAAATTATACCAGATTACACTCTCAGGTCACTCTCTGAACATACGGACCCGTTACACTTACCTTCAAAAGATGTTACAAGTAACGATACAGATGAAAGCGTTACTCGCCCATCTTTTTCTCTCACATATTAAATGTTTGAGATGCATTGTTAGTTGTTCGCGGACCCTTGCGAGACACAGGTATAATAGGAAGTTGAAACGGGTCTGTTTCGATCGAAACTATCAGTGCAGGCCAAGATGTTTTAGGTTACAAAAGAAAAAAGATATGGTCAAACGGATAGTCGTCTAGATTGATCCAGGTAAAGTTGATATCACTTGTAGAGAACAGTCTTGAAGACAGGTTCAAATTATTTCGTAGAAATATTTATTGATCTAGTATGAACTGCATAGACAACGATGAACTTGATGAATGATCTAAGTAAAAGAGATTAAATAACATATATTTTGATCACGACATAATATACTGCAATAATTTTCCAAGAATGTAAAATTGTTTGATGTCGCACTTGAATATTTTCAGTTTTGCTTAATAATGAGTCTTCCTTTGAGTTGTAGCTCATTTACACCTGAAATTCCAAATTAATCAAAAATAACATAGATGCCTATGTAAACTTTTTCATTTGACATATTATTCGGTAAGTACCACATCACATTTCGCACCTTCGATACGGAATAATTCCGCTTTGAAACAAATCGAGATGTGCCCTTGGTGTACCGAAGGTGCAATATGTGCAGGTTGTCCTATTTTGATTCCAATGGCAAGTTATCTTGGTTGTTACTAAAGATAGAACAACCCTTAGCCTTAGCTACTTTTTTTGTGTGCGAAAGATGCTTAAAACAAAAATGTCATAGTACTCTCAGTTTCTCAGCAACATAGTGCTTTTGAAAAGGTTGCATAATTTGGACAGCCCTCGTATGTCAGCTATTTGGTAACTTATCGGAGATGTGGAAACGGAATCTAATAGAACTTTTTACGTGAAATCCAGTGGCCCAATCAGATTTTTTCCAGATTTTCGAAAATGCTAAAAATATTATTCAGCTACCTGTCAAAATACATTTCAGCTTGAACATCACTTGATACAAAACAACATAGAAATTCACTTCACAGACACAAAAGTTGAGAACTGTTACCATGCAAGTAAACAATAACAATAAACATCGTTGATTTGATTATTGTCGGGGTGTATCAAAATAGACCTCGAAACAGACCTACACTATATTATATTTTTTAAAAGTTCGTAAAAAGAAAAATCAATTTTTAGATAGATATACAAGGTGTCCTTGAAATGACTCTACAACGGTTAACCACAAGTTCCTTAACCAAAAATGAGGCGATCTAGGCAAACTTACCACTTACATATATCCAAAATTGCTTCGTTAAATCTACAGAGGGTGACAAAGACTCAAAAAATTTTTGGTTTTTACAACATTTTTCAAAAACGTGCGAATCGTTTTTAATAATTTTTGGATCTTAGTCTTGGACCATGAAACTACGTTTTCTGTTTCAAGAGCGACCGGTTGTAGTTAACCAGAAGTGTTCCAAAGGTCCCGTCATATTAAACAGGCTGTTTATTAATTGAATACGATACTTAAGGGTGATAATCCTTGATTTTAAGACAAAAAGTTCATATGGACATAGGTCCGCAAGAGCCTAATTCTCAAGATACAGGCTGTTGAAATTTAAAAAAATTAATGATTTTCTCATCATCACTTTGATACTATTCCTGATATCTTTATAAAATTTGGTACACGAGTTCTATGCATCAATATGCATTTTGTGATGTACAAACAATTTTATTATTTTCACTAGTGACGTCCGCACGGGGTTTGCACTCAATATTTTTGGAGAAAGAATCTCACGCCTCTGCTTCCTTAAAAAATAAAAATTATTTTTGAAATCTCTATTTACTTCTGAGCCAATTTGCTCTCTTGTTTTTTTTTCATCCGGCGCATGGTTTTTGCTTAAAAAAATTAAATCTACTTAATTGCATTGACACCCTGCTGTGTCTTCCAATATTTTCAAATCAGTGGCGCCATCCCTAACATTCCCATGCATATTATTGATGCATTGAAGACGTGTACCAAATGTCATGAAGATATCTGGAATAGTATCAAAGTAATGATGTTTTTTTTATTTCGACACCCTGTATCTTAAAATCTAGGCTCTTGCAGACCTATGTCCATATGAACATTTTGTCTTAAAACCATCCAAGGATTATCACCCCAAAGTATCGGCATTCAATCAATAAACACCCTGTATGTACACTTACTTGCACAAAAAATGCGTACATGGAAATGGTGAAATTGCTTTGATTTGAGCAGTGTATGAAGGTGACAAGTAAACGTCAAGTTTTGTCAGTTGCGATAATAATCCACTTTTGTGAAAACACAAATTCTTTCACGCTTCCGTGAAGACCTATGGTCGGTGAGAAGAAACTAAAAATAACTAAATGACTAAATAACCAGATCCACATCCGATGGAGAATGTGTGGGGACCATTGGTAAAAATTATTTATCAAATAAACTGGAGGCCTCAGCTCAGAATGAGGCAGAACTATCAGATGCCATTCCTAATGCGTGGAATGAGCTCGCCAATGACGTCTATATTGTCAAGTTTTATCAAATTCCATGGTTTGACGACTACAAGAAGTTTTGGCTAGAAATGGTTCTGCTACCGGATTTTCAGAAAAATAATCTCCATTTTTCTTAGCGAACTGAGTGAATAAATTCAAAGTCGTACCCACAATATATCGTTTTCATTAGAAAAAAAAATAAAAAGTTCAAGTGCATGGCATGTGAATATTTTGACAGCCTATTACACTGCTCGAATAAAACATGATTTCACTGTCTGTGTACGCATTTGTTGTGCACGTTAGTGTACATACTTATTCCTTTTGTTTTTTTTTGGCTTGACTTTTTGATAAGTCAGATATTTTTATCTGAAAGTTTGATACATTGGGTAGTTTTTCTCTCCCTCGCAAAATTTTGGCGAAATAGGTGGTTGTGCCAGAAAAAAATCTTTTCAATTAGCAGCACAGATATTTTTCATCATTGATCTATTTTTTCACAGCATGAACACTTATTATAGCAGATTTTTTCAAGAGAGGAAAAAACTGTCCTTCACACTGATTTATCAGAAAGTCAATTCCGACAAAAAATATTAAAAAAACCTCGAAAAAAACTATATGTGGCGTCACACCTTTATAACACTTCTGGCTTATTACAACCGGTCGCTATAGAAACAAAAAAACGTAATTTCATCATTCAAGACTAGGTACCAAAAATAATCAAAATCGATTTGCACGTTTTTAAAAAATGTAGGAAAAACAATTATTTTTCCCTAATCTTTGACGCCCTCTATAGACTTGACGAAGCAATTTTGCCTAGATCACCTCATTTTTAATAAAGGAATTTGTGGTTAAGCCTTGTACAGTTATTTCAAGAACATCCTGTATAGAGAATCTCGAAAAAAACTGAAGACGCCACTGGATTTTACGTGAAACATTTGTATTAGGCTTCGTTTTCACATTTCCGATAAGTTAACCAGAAAGCTGAAAAACGGAAGGCCACAAAAAATAAACCTTCCTCAAAATCACTCTGTAGCTCAGAAACTAAAAAGCCCATGACATTTTTGTTTGCGGCATATTTTGCTTCACAAAAAAGTAGCCAAGGCTCGTCAAAAACGCAAGGTTCTATATTTAGCCGAGATAACCCGTAATCAAAATGTGACTCGTACAATATGTTTTACTCGCTAACTCTGGATGAGGGTTCATTATCATGGATATTCTCTTATCGGCAAGTAACAAGAGATGTTGAAAAAAAGTTTTTTTCTACGAGCGTGCGCAAAGTAACTACTTCGCACACTCATTTGCGTGTGTAAAGTAACCATTTCCCGCACAAGTGCGGGATAAATTTTTCCTGCACTCAAATGTCAATTTTCCCGCACTTAAATGTCAACTCAAATAATTACTTACCAATTTGTTGTTTTGAACTTTGTTTCCATACCAACCAAACTGTAGATAATGCTCTTTGTAATGCACAAAATAATGTTCTTCTCACTGTTCCCTTTTCAGTCAAAATAAAACACATAATTCTTTTTTCGCGTTAAAAACGCATTTAACGTAAACAAACATTGATAATGACGACTTTCAATCGGCATTTGTGAGTTGTTCTTGCTTGATTTTGGTGCAAATTACTGTGTTTATCGGAAATTTTCGAAGGATTTGAGCTGAATATTGGCACCAAAAAAACTGATCATGTATACAAACCACGGACTTAAATATAAAAATACAAACGGACAATCAAGTTTATAAAAGTATAAACGATCAAACGAAGACTGACTGATGTCGCCTATTCTGTGGACTGATCTTGAGCGATTGACGCAGCTGTCAAGAGTGTCATGTCAAATTACAACAGTGTTGCCAATAGCAGGGAATAAGGCGACAAAATAGGAGATTTTATGAACAGTCATCGGACATGCCCTTGCATTTCAAATATAAAATAAATCAATTATAATTTTGATTATACTCATATTATCCAATTTCCAGCTGCCATAAATAATCATTATTCTCAAGTTGTTCTATGTTATTATGTGCGTTCAAATAATATATTGTTTGAAGTTTTTCGTTTCTAATCTGTGAACGCTCGTAGAAAAAATATTGTTCCTAAAACGTTCGCAAATCCAGTCTAACTGCTTTTGCGTGCGGAAAAGCATCACTTTGCGAACTTGTTAGGAAAATAACTATTTTCAAATTTCAAAATTGATATTTTTTTTAAGGAATAAGAAACACCAAGTATGATTGAAAGTTTAATCCTCAAACTTTGGACAATATACAGGATGAAACTCGAAATATCCAATTCAAAGGTACAGGGTCATTCCGTATATATTGACGCATATGCTAGCGGCGTTATCTATGGAGATATGTAGATTTTGTAACTTTAAAAGTTTTTGATATTCATCTGAAATCTACAAAAATCCTATAAAAAAAAAACAAATGACTATCGAAATGTCATTATTTCTCCAGAAGTAGCATTTTTTCAATGGAATTCCCTGTATATTATCATATATTATGAAAGAACTTATTTACCTGATTTCAAAAACATATAGTTTGATACCTTTCTGATGAGTCGTTCAGGAGATATTTAAGTTTAAATATCTTTAAAAATTAATATTCACATTCCTGTTGCTATGGAAAAAAATGATGGAATCGTGATAATATAGATTGAATCAATAGAAATGGAGCTCAAATAACTTCATCTTTTAGATGTTATTCGTTATTCCAAATATTCACAAATTGATAAATTGGTGCAACTTTATCCATGGCAACCGGGATTAAAATACTAATTTTTACCCAAATTTAAACTTGAATATCTCCTGAACGACTCATCAGAAAGGTACCTATCAAACTATATATTTTTGGAATCAAGAAAATAAGCTCTTTCATAATATATGATAGTATAGAGGGGGTTCCATTGAGAAAAAATGCTACTTTTCGAAAAATATTGACATTTCGATAGTCTTTTGTTTTTTTTAAAAGGATTTTTGAAAAGTTCAGATGAATATCTAAATTTTTCATATCTACAAATTTTCTATATCTTTATTATAATTGATAACGCCGCTAGCATATGGGTCAATATATACGGATTGTCCCTGTACAAAAATCAACCAAAAAAAAAACCAAAGAACTAGAGGAAATGCTCAAAATCCCGACCGTTGACAATGCACTCCAATCTTTTTGACACATTCAAATTTACAGGGGCTGTCTCAAAAGTATTTCTTGACGGATTCCTGATGCAGTCTTCGTAAATCTTCTATTTCAAAAGATATAGAAAAATTACCTTCATGAAAGGAAATTATCCAAATAACTCGATGGAGGCATCTATTAAGTTGGTTTGCATTTGAAATTTTCGAAAAAACCTCAAATTCATGTTTGACTTTCACAATTCATGTTGTGTGGTCGGCTAAAACGAAATCGAAGTCGAGTAGATGCACCAGAAAAAGCAGATTTTCCACTTGAAATGAGCTTAAGAACAGTCAAATCGTTTAAGGAATTTTGAAGTTAAAGGCAAATTAGTGACATCAAGTTTGACAGCTTGTAGCTGTCTTATTTGACAACTTAGAGAGAAGTGTCGGAAAGCAATTTTGTAAAGGATATCGTCCAAAATCTGTGTCCATATTTTTATTTGGTAGTTCACCGGGAAAAATTTCGAAAATGTATCGAATTTCTGTTTTCACAGTACCGTTACGCCCCCTTGCGGCGGTGCTAGAAGCTTGAAATATATTTCCAGCATTTTCTCTTGGGCACATTACTATCTAGATTTTTTTCCTGAGTCTCTATGAAAAATAGTTTACGAGAACTGGAACCCTGTCGCTGAAAATGAATCACCCTGTACAGTGTGCCCATTTTATCTTGATAGCATTTTACTTAGATGTAATTTTTTTATGTTGAAAGATGAAAAGACGATCCAAAAAACAAATTGTAGGATACTTCAATGAAGTTTTTTGTCACTCTGTACATAATATATTGATAAAGCGTTAGATAGCTTGTTTTATTCTGATTTTAATGATATATTACACTTCATAACTTCAGATTAGTAATTTTTGACACATTCGCAAAAAACGAATTACATGAAGGAAGTACCTACCATAATTTCAGATCAGATTTTAACCAGTATGGTATTATGCTCGGTATTATGTCTTTTGTTTTTTGTTCTTTTGACAAAAAACTTTAAGAAATAAAAACACAAGACATACAATAGTTCCGTACTGGTTAAAATTATTATGAAATTATGGTAGTTCATTTGATTTTTTTTTGCGATATGTCGAAAATTACTAATCTAAAGTATAAAGTGTTCACTGTTCTTTATCATTGAGATCAGAATGAAATGGGCTATCTTACGCTTTATCAATATACTATTAAAAAAAAAACGAACTCGTGTTTGTATATTTCGCAAAACGGCGCTCTTTTGTTTTTTTTACCTATGACAAAAAAACTTGGTGGGGTATCCTACAGTTTGTTTTTTGGATCGTCTTTCTATCTTTGAAAATAAAAAAGTAACATCAAATTGAAATCAAGATAAAATGACAACACTGGACATACCTACCAATATTGATAATTAAAAATGAAATTTTGGATTGTCAAAAATTGATTAAAAACAAATTTTAACATTCATAATCTAAGTTCTTTCCAATGATCATGGTGTCAAATGAGCTCTGAACATCTTAGAGCTTTTTGAATAGATATAAAAATACTTACGAGAAGAGTTTTTACTTCTTAAACTTATAGGTGCGACTAATAAAGCCTGTTGGATAATAAGGCCTTTAGACAAAATACAGTCATGTCCATATAAAACCCATACACTATGTTTGTTTCTGCTGATATAAATATTTAAATTCAATTTTTTCTATAAAATAAAATAGGAAATATCTGGTGTGGCTTGTTAGACTTTCTTTTCAAATTATAATACACATGAGGCAGGTCTACAAAGCAAATGTCGGGTTTGACTTTTATACGGATATGACTGTATGTAAGTACCTCCAAATTAAAACATTATATAAGTGCAAAAAAAGGGTGTGTATCCTTTTTATCAAATTTCTTCCATAACTTGGTTTATATAGTCTGATAGACCCTTGTTTAAACAAAAAAAAAGATCCCATGATTGTGAAAAACCCAGTAGGCTTTACTACAATAATTATAATTAATAGTTATCTGGTCGACATAGACATTTCAAATAAGAAAAAATTCAAAAGTGCTGAGTTTTCGTGGAGACCTTGGGTACACCATCAGAAATAAAGTGTCAAAATTCATTATCGATCCCATGTGTGCTGAAAGTGAAAAGGTCAAAATTTGAGGTTTTTTAAGATGAAGTTTCATAAAAAAGAAGCCCAGACAAAAATTATAGACCTCCAAAATATCTACCAAAATTGTCCCTATACTGTTTTTCTAAGGATCACTATTCCTGAGATATCGCGATTCTAAAAGTTGAAGGTGCCACGTTTCACGTTTTTAATAGCGTGATTTCCACGGTAGAACTCTTGCACGAACTGTTATGACGGAATTTTCAGGGGCAATACACTTATAACTGCATGATGAGATGATTATTGATATGTATTATTGACTTTGATTGTAGTTCTGATTTCTTTTGATATTTTAATATGATTCATATTCTTCAAAGTCAATGACAGTCATGTCTTCTTTGATTTCTTCTTCTTGTTCCTTTTTTTGCTAAAGGTTTATACATTAGCCAAATGAAGATGAATCAGCTGTATCTTCATCAAAATCACATGAATCTTCGTCTGTTGTATTCAATAATGGACAATCTGCACATTTTTTGGAAATATGAAAAATATAAGGATTAGTAAGAACTGATGCCATTGATGTTTAATAAATCAACCTACGGCATCTAATAATGTAGTAATCACCGATTAAAGAGCGCCAATCAACATCTAATACGTCACAGAATACACTATCTATCTCCGTCTGACGTATTGACTAAGATGACTCTCTCTCTCTCTCGGGAGGGTGATATGGCCCCACCCCTTTTGCGATCATGCAGTGAAATTCGCGTCTTCTTTTTTATTTATTACGTATATTTTTGGGTATTTCGAAAATATTTTTTCGCTAGTGACTTCCAAATAATGTCGAGAATACGTATATAACATTTCAAGTCATTTGAAAATGTATGCAAATTGTCCATTGGACATCTAAGCAAAACTGCCTTGGCATTTAGTTCATGCTCAAGGACACAGTAACCCTACTCTTCTACAGCCACATTAAGCACTACTTATAACCTTTTTTGCAATTGAAAAAAAAACTGCCCAGGAGTTTTTCCTGAGCAGGAAGAAGTGAAGTTTAAATCGGTGCTTCACTTGATTGCCTACTGAACTTGATACTATACTCGATAGGTACAAGCGTTGTTGATAAGCTGAAACCGATGTTTGAGAAAAACAAGATAGTTGTGCTTGTTTCGTATATTTTCCACAGAAGTTAATTATCTATATTTATCTATAATAATCTTTTTTTTTGGAGTTAATAATAATTTTTAAATGGACCCCCCGGTCGAGTGACACCTAAAATTTCTGATTATACCTTTTCCAGTCAATAAAAGTATATCACCAAAGAAAATAGCTTTAAAATCTGTCAAGATTGTGTAGCTCGGTCGAAAGCAAAATTTTGAAAAATATTCAGCAGCATTGACAAGATAATCATCAACACATCAAACGAAATGTAGGTGCTTCTGCTTGGCTTTATTATTTATTCTCCGTGGTTTCACTTCCATCGTAGTGGATTTCATGATGATTCGTTTCTATTGGTTGTAACTTTGACTTTTATCTTTTATTGATAGGATAACTTGATAAGAGTCGATACGGGAAAATCTGATTTAATCTAACTCGTAATATTTTTCTTGAAATATGTTATTCTGTCATGCAATTCGAAAATCTTAAATCGATTTGTGTTCCAATGGACAATTTGAAAATTTTTTGGGAAATATGACAAAAATGAGAATTAGTAAGTTCTGATGCCATTGATGTTCGGAAAATCAACCTACGACGTCTTCAAATGTGGTAATCACCGATTGAAGAGCGCCAATCAACATCCACTACGTCACAGAATACATTATTTATCTTCATCTGGCGTATATGACTGTATGACTATGTCTCTCTCGAGAGGTTGTTTAAGCTCCGCCCCGTTCTCGGTCATACATTGAATTTTGCGTTTTCTTTTTTATTTATTTAGTATATTTTTGGGTTTTAACGAAAAAAAAAATCGCTAATGACTTTGAAATATTGTGTAGAATTTTATTTGTTTTTGATTTTATACAGCATGTTACTCAATGGTTTGTCATAATTTTAAGGGGGATGTAGATGTAGATGTAGATGTTTCAGTGGGTGGCTCACGCCAAAACCTGCTTAGGCCTCCTGGGCCCGTTGCAACCCACAATAGATAGAAGTGAGATTATTGAAGGCACGACGCTTTCGCGAAGCTCAGCAGGTCCCTCAAATAGATCCCTTCCAATTACTGGAGTGTTGTGAGTTCAGCTCCGAAGTGTTCCATCCTAATGCTACGAAGAGCCGGACATTCCGTTAGGATGTGGGCTACGGTCTCTACGTCTTCAAGGCACCACCTACAGTCTGAATCTTCCCCGATCCCGATCCTATGGAGGTGACCCTTCAGGTTCATGTGACCAGTTAATAGACCAATCATTGTGCGGAGGTCTTTTCTGCTCATATTTAGGAGCTCTTTGGTTCTGCCCGTATCAGGTCCTGTTATCATTGCCTTGGCATGTAGCGTACCAGGGGCATTATTCCAGCATAGAGTGGCCTTTTCGAGTAGAAGTTTCTTCGCCTCGCCCATTCCTATTGCCTTAGAGATGCCAATCATTGGTTCGGGTCCTATCGGCCTGTGCGATGAACCACTTTTGGCAAGTCTGTCAGCTTCAATGTTCCCCTTTATACCGCTATGGCCCGGGACCCAAATTAGCCTCACCTTGTTGTTATTTTGAATTATCTTATGCAGAACCTCTTTGCATTCTAGGACTGCTTTAGAGTCTACTGCCTTTCTCACAACAGCCTTCAATGCTGAAGTGCTATCTGAACAAATGTTGAAAGTTCTGTGATTTGTGCCGCTCTCAAGAATGTTATATGCACATTGTGTTATGGCGAAGATTTCGGCCTGTAGGATCGAAGCGTGAATCCCTAGCGAGAAAGTCATTTTATTGTCCCTCCCGCTTTGAGGGGGAGTTCATGGATAAATTTTAACACGAAAAGGTCATGTAAACTTGAATCTTAAAATGCTTGGTTTTTAAGATACAGGATATTAGTTTTCAATACATTTTCCAAAGACGGTTCGAGATATTGAACTGAATTTTGCCACGTTATATTATGGTATAGGAACACACTTTTTTTTATTTTCATTTTTCTATTTTTATCTCATTTTATTTTATTTTATTTTTTTTAATTTTTTTTTAGACCCAAGTTTATATGACCTTTCCGACTCAAAATTTATCCAGGAACTCTCCCTTAAAATTATGACATATCATTAAGTAACACCCTGTATACGTACCTGACGAAATTTCAAGTCATTTGAAAATGTATGCAAATTGTCCATTTCGAGATACAAAAAATACCTCTTCTAGTAATTCTATTTTCATTATGGTTCAGAATTGACGAAAGCGATGAGTTACTAAGCACCTCTTGCATTCATGTTTTTTTCCCTAAGACCATACAATCTATGAATATAGTGAAACAATTTGTGAATTGTGAACCTGAGTTATTTTATTCCCAAACAAGAACATAGTAACTCTGCTAAAAAAAATTTCATGTTGTGATTTCTCAGTATATCTGGTTCATGACGACTAACGTCTGCAAAAAAAAACATTTTTTTCAAAAACATAGCTACTCCATTTCTTGAGAAAATTCACGATGGGATTACACACGAAAATACCTAGCAAGTTTGTTCTGTTTCCACATAGGGTTAGAAAATTGGTGGTGGGGTGAATGCATCTTGAGTTATGTGATGCTGTAATGTAGGTAAATAGTTTTAATCTGCTTTATTGGTATTGGTATATTTATTTATTTATTTATTTATTGTTCTACAACACACTTAAGATCAATAATTTTTCCAAATGGTGCTATTTGAAACTCTTAACGTATAAAATATATGATAAAAGTAGACGAATAAATAAAGAGGACAGCCGTAAATACGAATTCGATACAATTTAAACAAACAAAGTGACATGACAAGAGAGGAAGACAAGAAATACAGTGCTTTTCTTTAATGTCCCCCCCCTTTTATTTTTTGAAGGGCTCAACTTAGAGACTTCAAAATCTAGGAGATGAAATAAAAGCATGTTTACTATGTTTTGACGTAAAATTGACTTATGAAAAATTCAAGATGGCGACTGGGCGCCATCTTGGAATGTTTCTTCAAATAGGAATAGGGGTCATGTGACACTTCATTTTGAAGGTCCTGATGAGTACTTTATAACCCTCGAATATTGAATCGATATCTTCAAGAACTACAAAATGACGGTACATTTAATAACTACATTAATGCATACACTTATAACTAAATAACTTCAATGATACCTCAAGATCAATTCAAAAGATCTTTTGAAATGGGTGCTTTGAACTTCTTGGCATAAAAACAGCCTTTCCAAAATTTCTCTCAACATTTTTTTAAAAAGTGTATGTATCAATGTAGTAATCAAATGTATCGCCATTTTGTAGTACTTGAAGATATCGATTCAATATTCTAGGAGTATAAAGTACTCATCAGTACCTTCAAAATGAGGTGTCATATATGACTCCTATTCCTATTTAAAAAAACATTCCAAGATGGCGCTCACCTAGAATTTGAAGTCTCTAAGCTGAGCCGTTCAGAAAATAAAGGGGAGGGGGCATTAAAGAAAAGCAGTTATATTCAGGGCCAATATGTCCGAAGCACGTTTTAGATTTCTTGTCAACCACTGTCGTCGATTTGATAACTTAGAAACGAGAGCTCGGAGAAAAGAGACCGACAAACTTGCAGCATTTCGGGAAGTGTTTGAGTGATCCATAAATGAGTTGAAAGAGTTATATTATGTTCGAAATAAACTACGATTCATAAACAATTGGTTGGTTTCCGAGGTCGTTCATTCAAAATGTACATTCCATGGAAAGCTGACAAGGATGGAATCAAGCGAGTGATGTGCTGCGATAGTGAAACGGCTTTTGTACTCGACGCTGAAGTTAACATCACATGTTAACATAGGCACTCGTGATGTTCCAGTTGCACAGTACTATTGTGACAAGCTTATCAGTTCTTTTCATGGTACCAACCATCTGACTATGGATAACTGGTTCACATCGGTGCAGGCTTCCCAACAGCTTTTGACGAAAAAAATAGAAAAAAAAGAGAAATAAGAGAAAAATACCTCAATCTCTTTTGGATCTCAAGGATAGACAGGTAAACTCTGCTAAGTTTTGCAACTGTGATTCACTCACACTGATGTCGTACTGTTTACCAAAAACGAAAAAACAAATAGTAGTGATGCTTTCTATACAATGCATGAGAAAGGTGATGAGCCAAATTCCACCGGTGATGTGGACACCTTGGACCAGCTGTGTCACACGTATATTCTATTTTGAGTGAGTTTTTCTAGATTTTTCCATTACATTTTATTTTCACGCAAAAATGATATTTTTCCTTTGGGGTGCAGCTGGGTGGTTATTTGTTTTCTAATAAACAGGTGTTTCGCTTACCAGAATTTTTGTTACCCAAGAAAATAGTATACAAATTCTTAATAAAATTAATAGACCGTTTTTATTTAACAAAAAAACACTCAACCAAACTCACTATGTTTTCTGTTACTATTGCTAACTATATTTCTATATTGAACTACTTACAATGTTTCAGTTTACCTTGACCTACTAGGGTTTCGAACTTAAATCCCAAATGATATTCATTGTTGATCATTTTACTAGATTTTTATTTTGCGATATGTAAACATGTATGGAAACGATGATTTTTTTTTTCTAAAAATAGTAGGTCAATTTTATCCAAATAGTTTGAAAAAACATGAAAAACTCCATAGAAAGCCCACATTCTCATAATATACTAACATAAAAATTGAAAGATGTAAAATTAATAATACTAAAATAAATGTTCAGACTGCTCCAGCAGACTGCTCTACCCAAAAACTGATTTTTTCGACTAAATAGGTTTTTCGATTGTACGGCAGCATTGCTGCTATTAACAAAAATTCGAGAGGTAATTCGTAGGGGAAATCTTGTTTACAAATCAGGGGAAATCATGAGGGAATCAGATAAAATATTAAGGAAACCAGGGGAAATCTTGAGGAAATCATGAGGAATTGAATGCGTATGCGCCGACTCTGTGGAAAAGGATTGAGATTGAGGTTAAGTTCCGCTAGTAAGAATGAGCCAATTCAGTGTGTTTCTCAACGATGAAAAGGAAAGTATATCAGAAGATATGTAGGTAACAATAAGAATAATATTAGACGGCTACATGACCAAAGATGAATCATATGTTTTCTAGCCAGTCTAAATTAGATAGAACTTTATTTATTAAAATATAATATTAAAATTTCACTTTTATACTATAATGGGGTTTTTACAAAATTGTATATCAAATTCATACTATAGGGTTTCCAATAAGTCATGGATCAAACGGCTCTGGGTGATGGGGGAATGGGGGATGCCATCTGCAATAAGAAAAACCTCACATATTGTTAAACAATTGTTGATCGTTTTCGAGATACAAGAGCAGGGCCAATGCAATGGCCAACTTATTCGTTTGACGTGAGCCAACTTGACTTTCTATGGGACTATTTTGAAGAAGAAAGACATTTAACAGTCCCTTGATGAGTTGACACTCTTTGAAAAAATAATAGCTTTTGCGGAATAATTCAGGCTCAATAAATAAGCCCTACTTACGGCGAATTAAACATTTTTTTTTTCGCAGGTGCAGATTGTTCATAGGAGCAGATGAGGTCTTTGTTGAACATCTCCTTGAATAACTAAATAAATTGAATTCAATTTTCCACCTCCAGGTTCACTTTTGCGTTCAAGTAGATTGAAAATAATGTTGAAAAACAAAAGAAGACTTATTTCCTACGAAATGGTAGCAGATACAAAACATTTTTCAAATAATAATAGAATGTGTGTCCATGAGTAGTATTTTTTTGTGTCGTACACCGAGTGTTGCATTATCTTTTTGCAAAATAATATTTCCCGTTAACGCCTATCTAAGTCACTGGTCGACTGGAGAGCTTGATGTTGGTGGATATTCTAGCTCATTATGACATCATTTCGTATATAGAATTTGGTTGAAATATGATTTTCGGTTTGGTCTAAAAATAGAAAAATCATTTTTTTTCATTTTTTATTTTATTTTATTTATATTTGGATATCAATATATTTGGTTTTTCTTGTTGCAAAAAATGGCATCCCCTATCACCCAGAGCCGTTTGATTCATGACTTATTGGAGACCCTGTATATAACATTATATACAACGGTATCAGCATAATAAATTAAGTCTAACCGATAAATTGCAAAGTAGTGAATACATTTATTTAACTTGAAAAATAAACTAATATGCATTGATTAATATAAAATACACTAACCAGAAATAAGTAGCTATCTAAGTATGAACCACTACACTATCTTAGTAGGATTGTTATTCAAATGTAAAAAGGTGCAAAAATGCCATTTCTAAAACGCGATATCTTGATACCGGTTAAAATTAGGAACATTAGTTGCATCACAATTATTATTTTTGTTCAAAAATGAAGGAAGAATTGGAGTATCAATTATTATACAGGGGGTTCCATTCAAAAAAATACAACTTTGATACATTTCGTGCTTTGGGGCACCCTGTATAACATGAAAATATTTTCAAAATGTAGCCTTGAAGGGTCCCTATTCATCCAGACAAAAAGGTTTCTCAAAATCGGATACTAGAAAAACCCAGTATAGTCTATAATATGGCTGATCCAATACAAAGACTAGATATTATGTAATCTCATTTACAATCTCTAATGGCTGGTCATTTATCTTGATACATAAATTGAGGCTTAAAAATCTGGATCGTAAGACGGGAATACCAATGAACATATACATACTTAGATTTACTCTCATTTACCAAAAAATTGTTTATCCTAAAGACCTTAAATAGTTGGTTTCGCAATTCACAGTTGATTGAGTTACCTCAACAAAACCTTCAATTTTTTTCGATCGACACTGCTTGTCCTGTAGCTGAAATTGATAGTTTTCAAGTTATTTACATTTTAAAATATTGAGAAAAATCTAAGTAACCTGAAAACTATCAATTCTCGATAGGGATTGTGAATTGCTCACATATATGGCCATCATCGACCGTTGTGGAAATATTTGTATTTTGCATCAGAAAAAAATTTACCGGCATATGCGGGATACAGTGATGCTTTGTATCTCATACAGGGACTGTTAAACATAAAAGAGTGAAAACTTGGGTGTACCTCTAAAAAATACTGGTTATTTAAATAATTATAATCATTTTTCACAATAATTAAGAATGAAGTAAGTGTTTTTCAGAAATTATTTGAAAAAAAAGTTTTTTCAAACAAACTTTGATTTATTAAATGGAATGCTGCTTTTTTTGATTCAGGTATTGATTGCAGTCTAAATTGTCTTTCGATTGACAAGACGTGCCTACCTAGTAAAACATTTTTCAAATTGATTGCCTTTTTTTTATTTCAGATATTGATAGTAGACAAAATTTTATCGCGATTGATGCCACACTGTTCTATAGCTAAAATTGATAGTTTATTTTATTTTTCATTTAGTTCATTGATCGGCATTTCTTAGAGGTACCCCCAATTTCAATGTTTTACGTCTAATAGTCACTGAGATACAAAGCGTCAAAATACCCCACTCAACTGTCACATTTTTTTTAAAAATGCAAATATACAGGGGGTGTCTCAGAAACCGTCTTGAACTCATGCTCACTTTTTGTAATATTAAAGTAAATCAAAGAATTAACCCTCAAAAAGTTTTACACCTACTTAACTTATACACCCTTTTTATTGTTCTGAATATTGAGTGAGTTGAATCAAACTACTTATACAGGTGTCATCCGGGAATATGTAAGTGAAATACCTCAGATTCGGATAGAAAGCGAAAAAATAATTTTATCACAATAATTTCAGTTTTTTCATTCGGGTTGTTTTTTATCCTGCAAGCCGTTTGAAACAACAATGGTTGGTATGTTTTTTCATATTGATTTTGTTTCTTTCTATTCAAAAACGGTGTGTTTATTTAATTCATTGATTACCAACAATTTATGGTTATTTTGCTAAGTACGAGGCATAGTGTCACAAATAAACCTCCTTGCGAAAATAATTTTTCTGTAGAACGATTGACTGACATGTGCCAAAATTCATTCGTTTCCGTATCTCGCGAACTTACGTGTACTAGACACCATTTTAATCGAGAATTTCGTATGAATTCTCGTATACCGGACTAAAATCCTATAGAACAGTCCGGTACAAAATAATCTACAAGAAATCATATTCTTTAGCTGTATGCTTTGGACCAAATCGAAGGAAATCACAGGAAATCAGTATAATTTTTGTACAAATTTTGATCAGCGCTCCTCGAAAAAATCATACTTCATCTTTACTCTTCTAAACTTTTTCAAATATTTAATAATAATATTTTGAAATTTCAATAACGTCTTTGGCTGCAGCAATTCTATCATAATATCTTGATGGAGGTTTTCGTCCAATAATGTGCATAGTTTTTACATAAATTATTTACAAATTTGCCAAAATTGCAGGATTTGTATGGTGTCACGCTTTTTTGTCAGTGATTGTATTTCATGGTCACATTATGATCAGTAAATGTGCAGAACTATCAACTAAAATAAAAAATGACAATTCTGAAGAAACTTTTTTAAATGTAATAATTAGTAACTGTTAATTTTCAGAGATGATGCTGGATATGAGAAATGGATTGGCAGTAGCAACTGTTGTCATATTTTTCTCAGTCAGTGTGATTGATTGTGATAAAAAACATAAACCAAACATAATTTTGTTCCTTACCGACGATCAAGATGTAGAACTGGGATCGTTGACATTTATGCCAAAAACTTTAAAGTATATAAGAGAAGAGGGAGTGGAGTTCCGACATGCCTATGTAACAACGCCTATGTGTTGTCCATCACGAAGCTCATTGTTGACTGGAATGTATGTACATAATCATGAAGTTTTCACAAATAAAGATAATTGTTCGGGTCCTCATTGGCAAGCAAAATTTGAAACCAAATCTTTTGCAACCTATTTATCAAATGCGGGATATAGGACAGGTATGTAATTTTGATTGATACATTATAATAACAGCATTGTTGAATAATGGACGTCTATATTGGAAATGCTTCAAAAAAATCCATGTTTGTCAAAAGAATGAATACACAGGCATTGTAACGAGTGTTCAATAAAAAATACGATCAAGTCACCTCTGGATTTCTTTTTCTGTCATGAACGTAGGTCGTGGCTAGTTTGTATGGTTTGGCATCATGGCATCTGTGACGGTTAGTAAGTGAATGTCATGTCATAATTGCGATGTTATCCAAGACATACGTTTTTTGAAACAATTGCAATCCATAGGTGACTTGATCGTATTTTTTATTGAACACTCTTTATAATAAACAACAAGTAGCGACAGCTCCATATACCTATAAGTTGTCAAATTTCGTTATGTCTCAATGACAGAAATCCGCCTCATTTTTACACTGATAACATTATAAAATGTGAATTGAAACTATACCGCAGCAGATTCCATGATTTCAATGATACTAATACATGGGTGAATTACCTATCAAAATATACAACACGATTACCAACTATGCAGTTTGTCTATAGATTTATGCGAAGTTAAAAATTCTTGATGCTGTCGCTACTTGTTGAATGTTGTGTGAAAAACTCAAGGACAAATTCTACATTTGAGAATAAAAAAAAGTCCATATAAACATGGTTTTTGAATAGTAATGATTGTCTTTGAAAATTTATCAAGAATCCGTTTAGATTAATTTTGGTACTCTCAAATATATATCATTGAAGGCCAAGAACTTTGTTCAATAATACAATATTACAATGAATTGATTAAATTAATAAAAATCAATACACGTAATTTTGAAATTATGGCGAAGGTGACCTGCTAGAAACTATAAAATATTTCGTATTATCGCTTCATGTTTTTCAGTAAAAAAACAGAATTCAACAAGTAAGCATTGTAAACAGCTCTTATCCAAATATTTTTTAGACAAAAAATTATTAAAAAAATTGACAACCCGAGCTACAGGTTCAGTGACGCATTTCTCGATACAATACATGTTCAACACTTTTCGTCCCATTTTTAAGCAGGTTAACCGAGAAGGACACAAATGAAGCTGCAATTATTAAAATGGACTAAACCAGTTGTGAATTTGACTGCGTTGAAAGTTTATGAAATAAATCACTGGCTCTTAGACTAGGTATATCATTATGGAATCTATGGTAAAATTCTAGTAGGCCATTTGGCTTTCAGTGTATCAGAGTTAACTGTTGTTTCGCTAGATTTATTACTCCAACTTATTTAAAGCCGCAATACGTTCCAGATAAATTTGGTCCATAGTTCAGATTTAACTCAAGTTTAAAAATATATAGTGCCACGGACTTGTGGTGCTGTTGAATAATATGAAAATAACTTACTTAGTATGTAGATCTCATCCATATTTTATGAGTCTATAGAAATTGAAGAACATGGACTAATCGTTAAATATAAGAGACCAGATAAGATAGTTATTAAGTCTAACGAGTAATGGTACTCTTATTTTTATTATCATTGTTAGCCCACAAAATCTGGACACAATCGACACAAAGAAGTATCTTACACGCGCTACTTATACGATTATCTGAACGTCACGTGAAATTCCACGTCACAAAATTTCGCATTTCATGATAGAAATTCAAGAATCTATTTTGTTCTCATAGTGACATAGAAACTTGACCGTGTACAAATTAAATAGAATGGGTAGGTAATATTATTATGAAAGAATTTTTCGGTTTATAGGAAATTTTCAAAGAATGAGAAGTAATATGATAGTATATTATACATGGCTACTATAATAAGTGTGGTAACTGAGATTATTATCGCACGTGAGTGGATATGCAAACCGAGCCGGTGAGGCGAGGTGTGTAATCACTCTAAGGCGATAATAACCTAATTACCATATTTATTATACAATACAGTATCTTATCTACAACCCTGTGGTAACAGAATATTCGAAAGACCTTTGAAAAAATATAGGCAATAAAAACTTGTCGCTTTCATTATTCATCTTCGGACAGAATAAGCGAGTAGGATGCTATAGATGGTGCGGTTCTAATGGTTAGTGAATTCACTTAATATATTGATATATTATTTTATCAGTCGTCATTTTTGTCAAAAATGGATTCAAGCCATGATTCAAGTGATTTCGATAGCGAAATTTCTGATTTACTCTTATCATTCTTTTTGATTTGATTGAGGGAAACGACGCTACTATTGATATCGTTGCTAACAAGGACGTGCGGTAAAATTACCGCACGCTGATAATAGCAACGTGCGGTAAAATCCAATTTTGCACGTTGCCGGTAGCCACACATGGAGGTAATTCCATATCAAGTTCTCGTTTATTGGATAAAGCGTAAAAAATTGAGTAAGTGTACCAAATTTTATCCATTAATCTTGACAGGTATGTATACAGGGTGTTACTTAATGGTATGTCATAATTTCAAGGGACAGTTCCTGGATAAATTTTGAGTCGAAAAGGTCATATAAACTTGGGTCTTGACATGCTTGGTTTTTAAGATACAGGGTGTTAAAGATTCATTTTATTTTCAGTTTTTAATAAATTTTCCAAAGACGGTTTGAGATATTGAACTGAATTTTGCCACAGGATATTATGGTATAAGAACACACTTTTCTTTATTTTTATTCGTTTATTTTATTTTATTTTATTTATTTTTTTTATTTATTTTTTTTTGAAGACTCAAGTTTATATGACCTTTTCGACTTAAAATTTATCCAGGAACTCCCCCTTAAAACTATGACATACCATTAAGTAACACCATGTATATTTACAAAGTCAGTTATTGGGTGGTGTGGAAGAGCGAACATGATATGAATATCTAATAAATAATTTATTTTTGAAGGTTATGTATCAACAATGTTCATTTAAATTTCGCCGTATGCTAGATATCGGACTGTCACAAGTTAAATGTACCACCCTGTATAATGAAAAAAACTATTTGTCAAAAATGATTCGTGAAGAAAATACAAAAGGTGCCAAGTTAAAAAGAAAGAAATTAGCACCTAGGTAGATCTTTAGAGAACCACTCGAGATAATCGGATGAAATCTGATACAGACTGAGAATGGACAATTTGCAAATTTTCTGGAAATATGAAAAATATAAGGATTAGTGAGTACTGATGCTATTGATGTTTGAAAAATCAACCTACGACCTTTATTAATGTGGTGATTACCGATTAAAGAGCGCCAATCAACATCCACTACGTCACAGAATACATTATCTATCTCCGTCTGGCGTATTGACTGAGATGACCCTCTCTCTCTCGGGAGGGAAATATGGCCCCTTGCCTTTTCCTTTTTATTTATTGAGTATATGTTTGGGTATTTTGGGAAAAAAATTCACTGATGACTTTCTAATATTGTCTAGAATACGTATATAAATTCAAAGTTTACTATTTATTATTAGTAAACTTTGATAAAATCTCAAGTCATTAGAAAATGTATGCAATTGTTCATTGAAAGATTCCCATAAGCTGCTGTTCAGAAAAAAAATGGCGTGGACCGTGGCCTGCGTACGCGTAATAGCGTTGACATTTTCACGAGAAAAATGCGACGCCACTGTTTGCCTTCTCGACATTTTTTATTTGGATTTCTCATTTTATTTTGAACAGAAAAAATGTTATCCGGTATTTACTTTGAAGTGATCTCTCCACCGGCGCGGATTGAGAAAAAAATACAAAAAATATATTTTTTTCTATGACTAATCAATAAAAGATGTATTATACATCCACTTTCTATTGGTTGATGTGACTCGTTACTCATACCAGTGACTTTTTTTCCATAACCTACTCAATTGTTTTCAACCAATGAAATGATGTAATGTCATAACTCCACTGTTTTTGAGCCAATCATAAAATTCGACAAAATGTCAACCTTCAAATCCATCATTTTGAAACAACCCATTTGACCGTCCAACCAAACCTCACTTTAAGTATAGTTGTCAAAAAGTGCCGTCAAAATGAAATTAAATATTGCAAAGTTAGATTAAATTGTTGAATAATCATGGAAAAAGTATAGTTTTCTACTCGCGGGAAATGGCTATTGATCACTCAGATGATTACGCTACTCGCCGGCCCGTGGTGTTTATCTCGTGAGTAATATCGACCATTTCCCACTCGTAGAACAATATACTATTTTTTTTCGGTGAAATTTGGTATAGGCCCGTTTTGAGGAATGTATTATCATAAACTTGCACCTGGGAATAGACAAAGTAGGCCTTGGAGGTGAGGTCATTTCTGGTGAGAAAATAAAAAAAAAGATAAGAAAAAAACGGCAATTGATAATTTTTTTTTCGGAAAGACCGGAAAACAAATGAGTCACACTGTATTACAATCTGGCATTAGAAGACTCAGGATGTATACAGGATAAGACTGATCACTATTTGCGAAG
The DNA here is from genome assembly GCA_958502075.1 of Orchestes rusci. Classification (NCBI taxonomy): domain Eukaryota; kingdom Metazoa; phylum Arthropoda; class Insecta; order Coleoptera; family Curculionidae; genus Orchestes; species Orchestes rusci. The sequence goes on along the minus strand of OY293304.1, from coordinate 77,485,332 downwards.
GAACATACATAATGTTGAAAGTTTAGAAAAATTTCGATTTTTTGTCTGTAGATTCGGAACGCCTGAAGCGATTTTGTTCAAACTTTCAGGTCTGAGACTCTGTAACTAACATTCTCCATGAAAGAGAAAGAGAAAAAGAAGCGAAACGAAAAGATCTCTCGTCAATCGAGGTACTCCGTAAACGTTTCTCTGTTGTCCTCGGCTTTTCGTTTTGGTAGCGAATCTACGTACTAGCTTGTCAAAAAAAAACGGGCTGGTAGTTGATGCCAAGAAAAAGAGAGGATAATTTTTCAATCTTAACCTCACAATCATAAATATATTCGCGGTATTTTGTTGTTATTTTTAATTTGGTAAATGATGATCTATTAGCGATTGTTATTATCCTCCCTACTCGCAGTTTATTTCAAATAGGTATCAATAAATATGATATTTTGGAAGTAGATGAAAAATAATCTAATAAACCTCCAATAAAAATGGGTTGGAAGTTGGAAGAATAGGTATAATTCATAAGTTTATATGAGTTTATATCCGTTCCAAAATACATGTTACCTAACCTACCTACCTGTCTAGTCTGGCGGAACTATAGTTCTCGCCCCTTGCCACATTCCCCTTGCCACATTCCCAATTTCTGACCCAAAACCCAATTTTATTCAACTGTATGATTAGCTTATAGCATAACATCTCCACATTATAATCGAGGTTTCACCATCTCTTTATAATTCTCGATAAAATCAATAATTGCAGCTCGTTGTTTATTTGGTTTTGGAGCTCTTTTGAACGATTGAATCATTTGTACATTTTATTCCAATTCCAAACTATTCCAAACCATAAAAAAAAAACATGTGAGGAAGTGAGGTTTGGTCGTTTGGTATGTTTTGAATAGTTTTGGATGACAGCCGTATTCACGTATCGTCGAATTTACATGAAGACAGATATATGTCATTCCGAACGCTTCAGAGGGAGAGGCGATTAATAGCGAATGTATTTTAGACTTCTTTAGCTTTATCAATCGGAAAGCCTCCGAACTCGACGGTCCCAGTCGAACCAAAGTCTATATATTCCAATAAGTCCGGTCACTCCATATACTTATTAAGTATATGGGTCACTCCCTTGTTCTTTTCGAAAACGCCGTCGTTTTTTGCGTGAGGCCATAAATCATAGTCATTGCTGGTTCACGAGCAAATACGAGGGGTCGGGCGATGAATTTATTTCGAATGAGTTTACAAGGTGCACTCGAAATGAATAGAATAATGCAATAGCAAATGTATGTATTTTGGTTTTGAAAAAACAAACATTTTTTTTAATTTGTTTCTTTTTTTCCATTTATATTGTCAAACATAAAATAATCCTAACATTCTATATTCAATATTTCATCTCATTTTATTTTGAATAATTTCACAATATGGAGGAAAATGTACTTGATAGAATTTTCTCGATGTCGAAAATTGAATTAAGTACAATCTATAAGTAATCTATTTAAATATTGCAACAATTGCGAGCAACGATCTCGCCTATGAGCCAAAGTTGTTTTTTAAAATATGATTTCCGGAATAACTTGATTGACAATATCATAATATAATCGTTTTTATAATAATTAAATGTTGACTTGAAAAAGAAATTGCTAAAATTTGGGATGAACGATTAGATTAGCTGAGTTACCTTTACGAAAATGAAAGAAGGGAAAATTGGGAATCGAATGAAAAATACAAATAGTGTTTATTTACATACAAATTTAATTCTAAATAATAATAATTAGGTACTACATATTTTGCAAAATTTTCAGTTTTGGATTTTGCTTATCCCTTTTTTGGGTCCTTAATGAATGAATTATGCGTTGTTTATTACTTACCTTTTATGATTGATAAGAAGTCCAATACACCTTTTGTCGTCAATAAATAATAGAAATTTTACCTTCAAAATTTACTGGATCTGTTTGAGTATGATGATCGATTGGGAACCTGGAAAGGCTGGCAGGTTCTTTGGAAGAGACAGTCTCATGTGTTTGTTGAACGTCTTCTATAAAATAGTTAAATGAAAATATAGACAAATAACATAAATCAAAAATAATAATTTTAATATATATATTAGGTATACAATGCGAAACACGCAATCTCTGCCGGCAAGAAAAAATGCGAACTCTAAAATAGTCTTGAAGGAAATTAATTAAGTATTATAAAAAATATGTATATCTATGTATTATATACAATATAATGAAAACATCATACCTTCATGTCGTAGAAGTAACTTTGTAGGAACGGCAGTACTCAATAAACGTTTCCCAGACAAAGTGAATTAATTTTCATCAAAATGAATAGTACATAATCTGATGTTGAAAGCTTCTTTAGGTGTTACGTTTGCATACTTATGCTCTTCAACAAATCCTAGGACGTCTTTCCATTGCTGACACCTTAAAATAACGAAGATTTCAATAAATGTCACAATTTATACAGCAATTTATACATTTAATACTTGAACAAAAAATAATTTTGAGTTTCAGATTCTCATGGGCTTTAATTAAGTTTATAGCTTACTTGACAGGATCCTTGGGAAAACGAAAATTGTCTATTAATCACACTATGATTGTTACATGAATCCACACAACAATAACTTCCATGAGGAGCCATCGCACACAAATAAAAACACCACAAATAAGTTCCACAAAATAAAATTTAGGGACACTATTTTTTGACGCACTCGATACAACGCTTGGCTGAGCCACCGTGTAACAGCCAACTGATAAAATGACCAGCCCGGCTGGGAGAACGCCGGGCGAGACGAGGTGGAAAGGCAGGGGGCGGAATTTCGGGCTGGTCGAGAGAGTAAGCAGACTTATTGGAATATATAGACTTTGGTCGAACGATGCTTACAGAGTAGCCAAACGCTGTTATAGGCAAGAGAATTCTTTCTCTTTCGAATTATCGAGATACAAAGTCTCAGTCCAGACTTCTTGAGCTTATATCAATCGTAAAGCCTCCGAACCCGACGGTCCCAGCCGATCGATGCTTACAGAGTAGCCAAATGCTGTTATAGGCAAGAGAATTCTTTCTCTTTCGAATTATCGAGTTACAGAGTCTCAGTCCAGGGAGTATATCTGGAGTTCTTGAGCATCTACTTACTTGAGAAATTTGTTTGACTTTAACTTTTCCAGTACTTTTCCGTTTAATTTTAAGCAAAAAAGGTAACTTGAGTACTTCTTTGATGCGTCGTTTTCGAGATAACAAATAAAAATCAATGTAATGTTGGAAAAATTCACTCATTTCAAGCTCTAAGAAAAATGGAAAATCAAATGATTTCATAACAACTGCTCATAGTGCTGCGCTTCGTTGCTTGAAAAAAAAAAACAAAACACTGAACATTTTGAAAATCGTTTGAAATCTACACACACAAAATCAAAATCATTATTCTTATCATTATTTTTTTGTTAACCAAACATTGCGGCCACATCGTCACCTGAATATTGCTTTGTTCTACTTCCAAAATTGTAAAATGTCCTGTGGGGCATTTCAAAGGTTGATCTTCGAATTTTTCAATTGTATGATTGTTTTTGAGCAACCAGGATGTTTTTTTTTCATGTTACTAATTTGTAAAAATTAAATCAATGAAGTTTTTTCTTGTTTGAAATTCAAGAATTTTGGAAAATTCATTAAAACCAAACGGAGACTGGTAATAGCGCAAAAAGCTCACTATAAATTGGATAAAGTAAAATAAAACAACATTAGGTTTGAGTAACATCTTTTATTCGAAATGAGGTACAAGAGTTTCACCAAAACATAGACTAGCGCTGCTTTAGTCAGAATGGAGATAGAACAAATCTTGTCTCTTGCCGTCCAACGTCTCATTGGTTGAGTTGGAGATAGAACAGTATTACGTTAATATTGCTTTTAGTTGATATGGAGATATAATGAATCAATAATCACAGCAATTGTAGATCATCGGAGATACACCAAGTTATTTCTGTTGATAATTGCGATATCCAGGTAATACAAGTGGAGATAGAACAAGAACATCAAGTTCTTCAGAAAATCACAAAAACCTCAATTTAAGAAAAAAATAGAGGTACAGTCCGTTTCACGAGGGTTCATATTCACGTCATCGATGAAGTCATTACTTGGAAAAAACGTATGTCGTAGAGGTAATTCATATAATTTCAAGAGCATTCAAATTTTGTATAGACTGCCTAAGTCGTGACGTCACAAACGTATGTCGGAGCTTATAATATTTCCAAACAAACAACAAACTCGTAACCATGGTAACCTGTGTTGACATCTCATGAGAAAAATTTTGAATTTGCCGAATGAGTCCAAAGTTACTCGCAGTCAAACGGTATTTTCTTGCAAGGGACCACTTCTCATTCGAAGCCTGACCAGTCGGCACAATCGCAGTATGTTTTATTTTATCGTCATCAATTGCGCACATTTCTTTCAATTTGGAAACTTTATCTGGAGCTTGTAGCTTTTATTCTTCATACTGGCCAATCCTTCACCTCTTATCATAGAAAGCTTATGGCGTCAAACTTCATTTTCCTGACATGATTGGATTCCAAAGCATTTTCACCCTTATTGATTGTTCAATTGTCGTTCTCAAAGGAGGTATTTATGCTAAAAAGCTTGAGAACGTGCTTCGAAAACATATTCCTTAAAAAATCTGAAAAAAAGTCGATCTTAACCACTAATGACTCACAAATCAAAATAATTAGCATGTAAACATAAACAACGTAACTTCAAAATGTTCAAAGTATTAATTAAACACTAAAATCCACATACCTTATCAAAAACTTAAACCAATCCAGTGAATATCACTTTTGTCCAAATATATATCACCGTTAAAAGTCTTATTCGCATTGATCAGTAAAAATAGGTTATGATGAGTTTGTTTGGAAACATTTTAAGATCCGACCTACGTTTGTGACGTCAGACTTAGCCAGTCTATACGCTAGGTTTCTGTGACGTCATGACGTCAGCTGTCAGACGAAAATATCCAAACAAACTATTTTTTATTACCTCAAAAGCTGACTTTTCACTCGGCTAATCATATACGCACTAACGGGACACACGATATATGTAATACACCCAAAAATATAGTCCAAAGAAGTCCAAATTGAACACAAACACTGATTTCAAACTCACACAAGACAAAACCACATGTCACAAAAGCTTGTTTGGATACCAAATTCGGCCACGACCAATCATATGGTGCCTGTGACGTTTTCAAAAACGTCGCGTATTGGAGCCGAACAAGTATGTTCCAAAACGCTCTCCAGAACACGTTCATAATTGTTTTCTATTTAGATTTTGGATTCAGGCTGATCATCCGTTGGAAGCGTAGTCGCGTGTATATCCGCCATCCGGGTGCGAGTGATGTGATCGTTAGACTAGGCAACTTATAGCGTGCACTGCTTCTAACTCTACCATAAGACTTAACCCTATTCCAGTTCGCTTCTGTTTGTGCATTGAGAAAATCATGTATAATGGAATTGCAAAATGTGTAGTTTTTGAAAAATCCTCACATGAGAGTGAAAAAATACATTTAAATAGTAGTCCAGTGAAGATATCATTTTAAAAAACGAAAAATGCCAAGAAGCTGATCCTTTTGGGGTTAATCGGGGAAGGTTCATTGATTGTGAAACCAAAGAGATCACAATCGCCACAATTGTTGTTTTTTGCAAAGGGTTGTTTTCTATTTATAATAGTTCACAAAACGGTCTTCTCTTAGTATAATACTAATGAGCAATCGTTCCTATATAGACACCCTGATAAAAAACCAAGAAAGCACCCCTATTGCAAAAAAACCCACAATTATTGTGATCTCTCCTGTTTTATTCTCATCAGTGGACGTTCCTCCATCAGTGGACGACCATCAACCCACGAGAAATGAGCTAGTCGGCATTTTTTTCAATGTATTATTGGGAAACGAAATTTAATACACCACTTTGGTGGCCAAAAGTAGATTAACAGCCTAAAATTTGATAAAACTTTGATCCTGCAACAGTTATCAAAGATGTAATGGTGCTTTAGAGAACTTAAATCCATTTGTCAGTTCACCAAACCAGCGATTTTTTTCAATTTTCATAAAGTAGATACACATATTTACTTTTTCGGATATTGCTAGCCAATTTTTCCAAAGCTCACACAAAAAAAATAATTTAATTTTTTTTAACATGAAAAGAGGGCCCTAAACAATATTTTGAATAAAATTGCCATGACACATCAACTGACACGATTGATTGAACTATTGTAATGCACCAATAATTCTTTGATAACTGATTTATTATATTATATTATAGTCATATATTAAAGTTTTATCAAATTTTAGGCATGTGCTGTTTATCCGACCGTGAGTGTATATTTTGATTCTAAAGTGCATGTATTTTTCCAAGTTTTATGACCACCTAAATGGCCGTTATTTTAAGTTATAAAAATGATAAATTATTAATATTTTTTTTATAACTCATGAAATAACGGCCATTTTAGGGGTGGATGAAAAATATCACCTTCTGCTCAATCATAAGGTGATAAAGAAGTCACCAAGGAAGTCAAATTCTGCCTGCTCAAAATTTTCATTTGATAACAATAATGGCCCTTTCTTTCTTCTCTCAACAACGTGTGACTCCTCCATCAATCCATCTATCTCTCTGATCTCTGGACTGCAGTTGATGTGGATGCCTTGTAGTCCTCATCAATTCTGGTTCCATGAGAACCAATCTTTTTAAGAGTTGTGATTCCAATTCCCAGGGCATCAGACACTCTCTACAAAAGTTCAGGAGATGGAATAGGTACAAATGACCAGTCTTATGAAACAACTTACCAACCAACACTGCCTCAAGTGGTGACAAAGGTTTTCCAGCATCTCCATCCGCCGTAAAGTAGACCACAAGCTTTTTTATTGTATTTTGTTCACATTCTGAATCCCGACGAGGCATTTTATACAACAAAACTGTGACATTGGAGGAGTTAACTGACTTGTGTTTTGACAACAACATTGTTTTGAATAATTACTGGATTACATAACCGAATTTCAGGTTATTATTCTGAGATGATAGAAATCAGCTGTTGCTCGGCGGCCATTTTGGATACTAGTAACGACCGATGTTTATGACGTCATTAGCTCTGTTTCAGTCTGTTTTCGAACCTCTCCATGAGTTAGAAAAGAAGAGACAATCAATGACGTGAGTATTAACCCTCGTGAAACGGACTTAAGAACAATACGTCGTTGCCGCCATAATAACTCCTATGTGCTATAAACTGGATTTCATAGGAGACGAGGAAACAAAACCAAATACAATATACACCAACATAATATAGGAGGGTTACAAAAACCCGAATTAGACGTTAATAAAAACAGGGAACTGATAGGAGGTTTCATGAGCATACGTGGAATTGAAAAACGAATCAGTAGGCACCAGTATCAGATTTTCAGCTAAATTGACACGTAGGAGGTTTCACGGCGGCAACGACGAATAGTTCATTTTGTATCTAGGGCGAAAAGTTGATGATTCCGACGAGGGTATAAGTATCAGATATTAGCCTTAGTCAAAATCATTTTTCGTCCGTGGTGCAAACAGTGCTTTTTGTACAACTAATTTGAAATCACATAACACCTACAATATAATGGAAACTGCAATGATAAAGGTTGTTGGAGTGTTTTGACGTTATCAAGTGGCGCCCTATAATGGTTGTTTGGATAACCACATAAACCACATGACAGGATTTGGTAAAACAGAAATCTAAGACTACAGTAAAAACCAACAGGGTACGTGTCATGTCTGTCTATTATCAAACAATAAAGATGTCGCTCACGCGACATCCATTTGTTCACCAAACCCAAACTAACCTAAACTCATGTTTAATTCAACATCAAACACAAATTTGATAATATTGTTACTTTGGCGATCACCATGTTGCCATCTATGTCAACGAATCTGACCAATCACGGGCAACGTCCCTGTTGGTTTTTACTGTAGTTTAGAAATCTACATCAGCATACAGCGCCATCTGCAGGTTTCTGTCGCAGCTATATTTCTGCTGCAATTTCAAATGCTTATAATTTTTTTGAGCTTTTGTTCCTGGTTTTAAAATATGTATGTACATTTAACCCAAATTTCGAAATGGATACGTTTTCAATCAAAACTTTCTAAACACTATTTTAATGATGAATGGTTTGGAGAGAGTTGTTTTTATGGCGTTTTTACTTTTTTTGACTATTACATTGTGATAATACATTAATACCCACAAGAGTGGAGGTATCTGGAATATTCATTTCAAAATGTATCCACTATGGTTGTTCTTATTCACCCAATGTTAGAATAGTTACCGATTGCTGCCGACTGTTTCATTCGTTTTCAAATAATAAAACAATCATTTTGAGATCAATTAGAATGTCCAACTATATTTTCGCTACCTATTTCCTCTGTACGATGCGTTCGAAGTGTTCCATTTAAATTATACATGATTTTTATCTTCTTGAGTTATTATTCTCTGAGACAACTAGGTTTCACAAAAATCGATTATATTTTGTTTATTTCATTTACCTTCAAACGAATTAGCGGGCGGAGCGGCAAAGATGAAATTCCAACATCGGTTAAATGAGAATCATCTTAGTAATCATCACAAAATAATTTTTCCACTACTACACACACCAAGTAAGATTTATAGATTTGTTCACAAGTCTTATTCTGCAGTAATGGACTCCGCACTTCACAAATCCACCTTGCAAAAAGTTCCGCATTATCCTTAGGTCCCTTACTTGCTAAATCATGACAATTAGGAATAACACAAAATCTGTTATAACGACGCTTCTGATTACAATCCATTTTCAAAAAGTTGACTTCAACAAAGATGAAATTCAATAAGCTCATAACAAGAACTTTTGACAATGACAACAAACTTTCCTTAACAACCGATCAACCAATGAGGGACAAGGCAGCAAACAAATTCTAGCGCCGCGGTGGATGTTTGGCGAAATACATTTTCATGTATTACTATTTGCTGGCTAAAACATATTACAAGTGTTATGTGTTTGAAATAATTGAAAAAAGAATTATAAAAAGTGACAACTGTCAACTATTATTGTCAAATGGAAACATTAGGTGCATTCCCGTATTCTTTTGTGGTGCGGACTCATTCCCAAGCACATAACACCTACAATATAAAGGAAAGTCAAATGGCAACTTGTGACATGTTTTTAGCCAGCAACCAGTAATACATGAAAATGCGTATTTCGCCAAACATCCACCGCAGCGCTGGAATTTGTTTGCTGTCTTGTCCCTGATTGGTTGATCGGTTGTTAAGGAAAGTTTGTTTTGTTGTCATTGTCAAAAGTTCTTGTTATAAGCTTATTTAATTTCATCTTTGTTGAAGTAAACTTTTTGAAAATGGAGTGTTATCAAAAGCGTCGTTATACCAGCTTTTGTGTTATTCCTAATTGTCATGATTTAGCAAGTGAGGGACATAGATTCCCTAAGGATGATGCAGAACTTTTTGCAAAGTGGATTTGTGAAGTGCGGAATCCATTACTGTAGAATAAGACTTATGAACAAATCTGTAGATCTTATTTGGTGTGTGATACTCAGAATCTCCTTGGTTTTAAAATATGGTAATTTTTAACCCAATTATTACGAAAAAAAAAACTTTAATCGATATTTTTTTCAACTCTATCATAATTCTAGAATCATTTGTAGTTGTGGAAAAGTTATTTTGTGATGAATACTAAGATGATTCTTGTTTGACCGATGTTGGAATTTCATCTTTGCTGCTCCGCCCGCTAACTCGTTTGAAGATAAATGAAAAAAACAAAAATATATAATTTATTTTTGTGAAACTCAGTTGTCTTCGAAAATAATAACTCAAGAAGATAAAAATCATGTTTATTTTAAATGGAACACTTCGAACGCATCGTACAGAGGAAATAGGTAGCGAAAATATAGTTGGACATTCTAATTGATCTCAAAATGATTGTTTTATTATTTGAAAACGAATGAAACAGTCGGCAGCAATCGGTAACTATTCTAACATTGGGTGAATAAGAACAACCATAGTGGATACATTTTGAAATGAATATTCCAAATACTTCTACTCTTGTGGGTATTATCACCATGTAATAGTCAAAAAAAGTAAAAACGCCATAAAAACAACTTTCTCCAAACCATTCATCATTAAAATTGTGTTTAGAAAGTTTTGATTGAAAACGTATCTATTTCGTAATTTGGGTTGAATATACAAACATATTTTAAAACCAGGACCAAAAGCTCAAAAAAGTTATAAGCATTTGAAATTGCCGCAGAAATATGGCTGCAACAGAAACTTGCAGATGGCGCTGTATACTGATGTAGATTTCTGTTTTCCCATATCCTGTCATGTGGTTATCCAAACAACCATTGTAGGGCGCCACTTGATAACGTCAAAACTCTCCAACAACATTTATCATTTCAGTTTCCATTATATTGTAGGTGTTATGTGTTCCCAAGTAACACAAGTTATTTTTTCATATCACTTTCTTCTTTATGATTGATTTATAAAGAAGTCTAAAGGCCTTGAATATCTTTATAGAAGTGTTAGTTCACACTCAATAGTTTTTAAAGCAATTTTGCTTTTTATTATAGTTTCGAGAACGTTCTTAGAGCTAAATAATATATCTTTTACATATCCGCTCTAACAAGCATTTATAAAAGTGACAACTACAGCTCTTAGAGAATAGATTTTCATGATTTTGTTTTATTTGCTTATCAGAAAGAGCAGATAGAAATAACCTCAATTTTTTATTTCTCCGATTTTTCACGCAGCGGGAAAGGCACTAAAATTCACATTGAACGTTAGGCCGATGACGTCATCCGCCTAAATCTGTGATTGGCTAGTCATAGACAATGTTGCCAAATGAACTTTCCCAAACGGGAGACTCGCGGCTGGATGTAGTTCCCGTTCTCACAACAATGTTAACGTTCTTCTGTTTGTTGGGTTGGGATTGTTAAGGTGAGTTGGGGAGGTTGTTTATTTTAATTCAAGTTTTGATTGTATCTTATCGGAATCCAGAATCCTCATAGATTAAATAGCTATGTTTTGTGATTTGATTTTTTTATTATTCATAAATCTTTAGATGGGTATTAATACAATAATAATAACTGTGCTGTATGTGTGAAATTTTGCTTATCGTTACCTATTTGGAACAAATGAAGGATTATTGATCTATCTATCTATCTATCTATCTATCTGTCTTTATTAAATTAATGATAAAGGTAGATAGATACTTTTCAAATTTAAACATCGATCAAACCATTCTTACCAAAATTCTTACACCTTATATTTTATAATCTCCTATTATTATGCATATAGGAATGTATAGTTTCTTATAACTATAAAAGAACTTTAATGTTCAGACTTACTCATAATGTCATAACATTCCTCTACTTTCTTGAAGAATTATCTGCTGTGAAAAATATCTAGCTGAAAATTGCCCATGTTATCGAATAATAAACAGCTCAAGATATTTGAATATCCCGCGCAAATCTTCAAATAGGTACGGCAACATTATTATCATGTTGGAGTAAAAGCTACATCCAGTCGCGAGTGAAATTATTGGTAAATTTGGCATTTACTAAAATTTGATTGGTGCTAAAAACTGCGGGAGATTTGAATAAATGGAATCCGTTTGTACCAAATTTCTGGGCATAAGATTTTTTTTCGTTTAAAGCAACCTCGCCTTTCATTAGTATATTGAACGTACTTCTTCTCCGCATAATTGAAATATTTAAATTCGTTTTAGTGGAAATGATCTATAGTGAGCGTTTTATCTGTATAATTGGTTTATAAGCTACTATATAAAGCACAAATAAAGCCATCAAAAACCAACTCTTTTCATCAATTTCAACCCTTTTATAAAACCATTATGAAGTAATTTGAATATTTTCAGCCGAATATTTCATAACCTACGCCCAACGCCATTATAAAGGTTCTTTTGAAATGCTTCATTGACGTGTTTTTCATATTTATAATTTTTTCATTAAAATACGCTTTATTACTAGGATGTAGTGGTTATTGAAAAGATTTTTAAAATCGTTAGTTACGCAATAGAATCACAATTAACCAGGCTTACACAGCACCAGTATTGTCAGGCAGTCATTTTGTCGTGTGTTTTCCATTCTGCAGGAGTTTTGATTGTTCAAAGTTAAATAAAACAATGGCTGATATTTCGAAGTGGAAAAAAATAAAGAACCGGTACTTAATTTTTGCAAAAAAAGTGAAAATTCAGTTGCAGCCGTTAGTATATATCATGACCTAAGGTTGCAGCATGCTAGAAATACCATCATTATCAGCAGTGGCAATTGTTTTTGGAACATCTTGCTCTCCAAAGAGAGTTTGTTCATTTCTATTTCCTTTCTTGAGCAAAAAATACAAATTTCCCATCATTGTCATTGCTGTCAATGTCAATGGTGGCGACTATTTCCTGACCTGCCCTGCTAGCGCATTCTGTACAGTCTTTCCTTGGCGTTCGTTCATTGCGTTCGTGTGAGCGCCTGATGAACGCTAATCCGTATTTCGTGTAATATCGCGAACGTCAATTGGTGTTCCCGACAGTGTTCGTTGCCGTCTACAGGCGATCGTGCGATCACGGTTCGGAAAGTAGTCGTTGAGCTTGTCATTGAGATTGATTGAGGGTAATTTCTCGCACTGCGTTCAAATTTCGGCTGTCGAGCACTCGACCTTTCGTTTTTATTATGGAGGACTGTAACTTGGAGAGTAATCGAAATGCATCAAAGTGGTCCAGGTTTCAAATCGTAATTCAGCTTCAATAATAATTGTTACTCCCAGATGGCGAAGAGTCGTTAGCGATTTCATGTCAAACAAAAATGTTACCTAGGTAACATAATTGAAACAACGTTACGAATACTCTATCAAAATGCAACAATTTTTATTGGCTAGGTTGCATCAAAACTCTCACTATTTCATGATAATAGGTACCTATGAATATATTTCTTGTTATACATTATTTTGAAATTTATAGAATTTTCATATTTCTTTGTTAAATTGCATTAATTGGTAGAGTAACTGAGTGACGTCATATCCTTCATTGACAACAGTCATCATTGAACAAACCATGGACTTGAAACACGATGCTGCGACGATTCAACCTAAATTTTTTCGTTATAGAGAATGCATGCATGTGGAATGTGAAGTGGAAATTTGGAAAAAATGAATGAAAATGTGCTAAAAGTATCTTGACAAATTAGTGACAAGCAATAAACGTCACCATCACAATGAATAAATAAAAGCGCTACTAGCAACAGCGCCCCAAAATGAACTAAGCAAAAAGAGGAACAGATTTTCAGGGATATTCGTATGTCGATTCGTCTCCTAGTTATAGTCCTCCATAGTTTTTATGCAACGATCGTCGGCATTCGGGACGTGTTTTAGAATTCAACCAGCGTTCGTGCAAACGCCTATCGTCGTCCGATCGATCAAATTGAAACAAAAACTCATCGGAAAAGCTATGATTTAAAAAAAAATCATGAGCTATTAGGAGGATTAAAAAAAATAGAGAACAGATTAGACCATTTTGGAACTTCTTCGCAGTCGTATTTGCTCTGATTATTAGGTACGTTCGTGTTATTTCGTATGCACGCCGGACGCATATTTGTAAATAACTACCGGGATCGCGAATCGGGGCAGGCCCGAATGTGGCCAAAACCGAGCCCTTAAATAGCACACGATATCGCAATTCCATCGTGTAAACAACAGTCATGATCGAAAAAATGGTAAAATTGTCAGTCTATATACGTATAAATAGAAATTCAAATGAATCTTGTTATACATTTATTCATGATGAGAAAACTATTCAATTCTCAATATTCAATTTCTCCTCAATCATACTTATACCACAGAATAGGCGACGAAGGAAAAAGACTATTGGATTTGGAAATAGTTCATGAATCTCGTTAAAATCTTCTTTTTTTTTCACTAACCTCGAGGTAATGGGTTCAAGTTTTTATTTTGAGTTGTATTTGATGCTTGGAACATTCTCATGGAATAATTGTATGAATTAAGGCAACAAAATTCGTTTACAAACATACATGAAACTGAGGGTTTATTGTCTCAACACATTTTTCTAAGCGATGGGGAGCTAGTTACTGCTTTTGAGGTGGTACTATTATCTGATTTTCGCCTTCACTGGAATCGACTCCTTGTCAATTGAGTTTACTATAGACAGTATTTTGACGTTTGGAGGTAATAAAGCCATCATCATTGTGGTTTGTCTCATCTTTAGTTAGTATAGGTACAGGGTGTTTCCGTATATTTCGTCTGCAGACTAACTCGATTATTATGCATGGTAGATAGGGACTTTAAATACAAAGTTGGTAGGTATTTACATGAACCGCCAGAAAAAAATAATTTTTTGTATACCGGGTGCACGAGAAAAGTGTGACAGACACAACTTGCATTTTTTTAAATGGAACACCCTATATATTATTTTATAATCAAATAGACATTATTTTTCTGATCTCAAAAATATACAACATGTGGCATTCCTTCCAGCCGTTTTCAAAATATTTGAGTTTCAAAGATGTTTTTTTGCCAATTTTAGTATCTATGACTACAATAATTGTTTGGTCATTATTAATTTTTATCCTTCCAATAATCTAAAACAACGAATATAACAAGTGAATACATTTTTATTATTAGTAAATTGATATCATAAAATGCAATTATTGAATATGCCTGCCATTATTCACAACACAGTTTCTTAAATGCATTTTATGATATCAACTTATAAATGAATAATATAATGTATTCACTTGTTTTATTTGTTGTTTTTGATTTCGGGAAGGATTAAAATTAATAAATAATGTTCAAACAATTATTGTAGTCATAGATACTAAATTTGGCAATACCAAAAAACCAACTTTGAAACTCAAATATTTTGAATACGGTTGGAAAGAATACCTACATATTGTATATTTTTGAGATCAGAAAAATAAGGTCTATTTGATTATAAAATAATATATAGAGTGTTTCATTTAAAAAAATGCAAGTTGTGTCTGCCACACTTTTATCGTGCACCCGGTATATCAAAAAATATTTTTGAAAAGGAATGCCTACATGTTGTATATTTTTAAGATTAGAAAAATAAATTTTCTAAAAATTTCTTTGACGGTTCATGTTAATACCTACCAACTTTGTATTTAAAGTCCCTATCTATCCTGCATAATAAGCGAGTTAGTCTCCAGACGAAATATACGGAAACATCCTGTACATTAGGGCTGTTGGTAGAACAGTCACAAACCAGTCAGAGCCAATCAGCATTTGTTATTGTAGTAAGCAAACTGATTTCTGACTGATATTGGCCAATCGATTTAACGCTGACTGGTCTGTGATTTTCTACGAACAGATCTAATATATATTTATTGTAAAGTCTATTTCCGAGTCTATTTTAATCGATCTATTTTAGTTGATACGGGGAAATTCAGTTTTATGAATTCATATTTGCAATTTCAAACAATTATTTCGACTATGCATTTGCGAAGGAATTTTTCAGAATCCTTATTTCTTCCTGTGTCTATTTGAATTTGCATTTCCAGTGTTTTTTCCTCCTCTGGAAGATAACGCAATCAGATTTTTGATACAGCATCCCGTTCCATCCCAGCCATCGTAGTTGAACATTAAAAATCTAACGAGCAAATAGCAACTACTCAATATTCAGCAATTAATATTTACAACAAATATGGGAATAGGTCGAACTGTCTTGTGAACATAATACCAGTTTTTATGTGTTTTCATTCACGCACTTCAATTTCATTCTTTTTGGTGAAAGTTGAACTAACAGTTTTTTCATTAAATTAAGTTGTAGTTGGTGGTAAATTAATGATAATTTATCTCATTGCAAAAGCTTGAAAATAGATCCAGAAGCAATCATTATTAAACGGTTGTTTCCGATCATAGATATTCCATAACAAGTTACTTGTCAGAAAATTTATGAAGGCAGTTCCAGAAATTGCAATCATGACTGTCATTTACACGGCGGATCTGCGATATCGTCTGATATTTACAAGGTGGATTTTGGCTACACTCGTGCCAGACCCAACTCGCGATCCTGGGCGCTGTTTACAAATATGCACGCCGCATTGGAGAGAGCGGAACGCCCGGTACGGGAAAATATTATATCAATTATCATCAATGTCGAGACGGTGGACTACAAAGTCAAATTCCCTCGAACAACGGTATGCCTTGAAACGACAGACTTTCGATTTGGTACAGATGAAACAAAAACGGCGGGCGGACTACCGTAGTGGGCGAATCATCAAGCGGCGGATTAAAGAAAGAGCACTGTATTAACATGTTACTTACATCGCGTCCTAAATAGCGTGTACCACTATATTGCTCCGAAACGATAACTGTAATGTGGTGAAATCAAATCACTTAATGCTTTATTACCATGAAAATTGTTACATTTTATCGGTAAGCAAAAAGACATGAACCATTAGCATTATAAAAATACTAATGGACAAGGATTAAAACTACTAAGACTGAGTACCTACACAAAATGAATAGTCAAATGAGATGATGCTCATATAAGGTCCATTAGCCATGTTGCAAAGTTTATATTGTCTGCAAGATACAGAGTGAATTGTGAAAATGGCTCAGATTGATTCCATCGAATATTTCAAAAGCTATTGATTTTCAAGACACGGTCCGAATTAAAAAGTTTCATCATTTTGTTCGTTCTACAATAGAAATTGTGCATACGACGTTTAATATTCGAGCAACCATCATCAACTTGATTTTTGGAAATATGGACCTAGATTTCGTATAATCCTTTTCAAAACCTTTCTGCATCCCCTTCTCACTGATATACGTATTAGACTAATACAACTGACGAGTTTTTGTCTCTGCAAAATGTCCTTGTCTTGAAAGAAACTAGCGTGAACATTCAAGTGATGTAACGTGCCTAATCATTTGTGAAAGGAACAGAGTATTGATCTTCGAGATGATGTAACTGTTAAGAGTAAAAAGAACTGTATCTCATTTTTGAGGTCGAGTAGCGGAGTCACTTTACTCTACTGAACCACTGACAGCGTCTGGACCAATTTCGTAAAACCACTTAACTTCCGTTTTCATGGGAATCTAATAGAAAACAAAGTTTTTTAATTATTTTCATTACTTACTGAACTGAAGTTAGTGGCATCCTCGATCACCTATTCGGGTAGGCACATGTTCAATGACTTTGCGATGCCTTCATTATCTTGAATACAATACATACATCATAATTTCAATAATAAAAACCAGAAAAAAAAATATTTTGCGATCTATCTAACCATAGAGACATTAGAAAGATTAACGCTAAAACCCATTATTCCGCATTTGAAAAAACAAGTTTCAGTCGAATCTTACAAAAGCCAGAAGCAGAGTTCATTTTTTTTACATGGTTTTTGAGATAGGTATGACAGCTCCATGAGAAGTGAAGAAATCCGTGTCTATTGTCTATGTATTAGAAACGAGACAAGGAAAAGGTAGAATAGGTTCACTAAAGCCATAACTCAATTTGTCTAATATTGTTCTTTTGATTCAAAACACAATAACACAGACTCGACATCTTTTTTCTTGTTGTGGATGTTGTTTAGGAGCATAAAATTATTATCATGAATCTTTTGAATCATCCATTAAATCTTTGTTTGGCCAGAAAATAAAGAAAGAAAGTCAATACCTATGATATACAGAACACAAAAAAAACTCCGGTAGGGTGAAACCATTCTATGTTTCCATGAAAATGATGAAAGATAATTAGATTGACGTTCTCCTGCTCATCATTCAACTTTTTTGTTTTTGAAGGTATCGAGAAGAAAAATATCAGATTGTATAGTCATCT
Organism: Orchestes rusci; assembly: GCA_958502075.1. Taxonomy (NCBI): domain Eukaryota; kingdom Metazoa; phylum Arthropoda; class Insecta; order Coleoptera; family Curculionidae; genus Orchestes; species Orchestes rusci. The sequence continues at coordinate 77,467,482 of OY293304.1, read as the reverse complement.
AGCAAGTTTTTCTCTGTTTAACTAAACAAATGTCTAACGATTTTCGGAGATATTAACGCAACTTATATTTTTGTGAATGGAATGCCTTGTATATTATTGATTCTACACAAAATTCCAACTATATTTTAAATAGCATCTCATATACCTATCTTCAACGGTTTTGGAGAAAATGACGTCGAAACATTCTGCAAAATTGGAAGCCGCATCCAGACGACATGTCCAACGTCAGCCAATGTTGGTGTTAACATTGGAGATCAAAGTTTATCCAACGTTGGGCATGTGTGAGCTTTGGCATATCCAGGTTTTTCACACGGTTTGTCTTTCAAGTCCACAAAGCTGGTCTTATTAAAATAAAAATAGGTATAGCCAATGTGTCGCGAAATATGCCAACATTGGGAAAAAAGAAAATGTTTGTCGAAGAATACGATACTTTGGTGGCAAGTGCTGGTGTCCTTGTGTACTGTTTTCTTCTGTAGAACTAGAACTATCAATGTTGAGAAATAAAAAAAGGAGAAAGAAATTGAAGATTTTTCCTGCTTTTCGCAAAAACTTGTCCATGATATCATCGGCAGACCAGGTGGGCTCATATATATGTTTTGTTCCAGAACCTGCCTTCATGGAGCACGCAACTTTCTTTCTCAAAGTCCTGTATGTCGATATCAGCGATTCTTTCTTTTTCTATAAAGTTTCAACTCGTACGTCAATGCTGAGTTGATTTTCAATGTCAGGCATCAGCAACATCATTTCTGTTCCTATGCTTGACATCTTTTGGATCCCAAATAACAGGATAGGTACTTTTCCGTTTAAACTAGAAAACTCCATGACCAAATCGTTACTCCACTCAGTAGTTTCTGACATTTTCTGAACGGATCTAGGAATAAACATAATATGCCTATATGATGTATAATTAATTATTGATAATTAAATGAATACTAACGAAAATATCGATTGAAAATTGAAATCAAAGAATTGTTTATGACTAGGCACGGTGGGCGACTATATAAAAACTGTACCAACGTGTCCCAATCATCAGAACGTCAACACAAAACTTGTTCATATACCAAAGCCAACATTGATAGATTACTTTGATGTGTGTCAGAAAAACTGCCCTTAAAGCGAATGTGTTCCAATGCCAACGTTGGTGATGGATTGGCGTGAAATGATCATATTGTATATTGTATGTACATCATCAACACGGTATGGCAAACTATCCAATGGCCAACGTTGGCTTACGTTGGCCATGTCGTCTGGATGCGGCTTGAAGCGATATGTTAAAATTTAAACAATTTTCATTGTTCATGGCACACTTTGAGATCAATAAGAAGACTTCTAAATTTGTGTGTTGCATGTTTCGACGCCATTTTCTCACAAACCGTTGAATATAAGTGTATGATAATATGCTTTATAAAAATATACATATTATATTTAGAATTTTGAGTAGAATCGCTATCCAATGGCCAACGTTGGCTTACGTTGGCCATGTCGTCTGGATGCGGCTTGAAGCGATATGTTAAAATTTAAACAATTTTCATTGTTCATGGCACACTTTGAGATCAATAAGAAGACTTCTAAATTTGTGTGTTGCATGTTTCGACGCCATTTTCTCACAAACCGTTGAATATAAGTGTATGATAATATGCTTTATGAAAATATACATATTATATTTAGAATTTTGAGTAGAATCGCGATATTCAATAGTACATGGCATTCCATCTAAAAAAATATTGGCTAGATCACTGTTCATTATCTCGGAAAATCGTTTTAATTTTTAAACAGGAAAAAACATTGCTAGATAACCATACTATTATTATGATACACAGGGTGTCCCTGAAATGACTGTACCACGCTCAAGCACGATCCTTAACAAAAAATAAGGTGATCCAGGCAAACTTACCTATATCCAAAATTGCTTCGTTAAGTCTACAGAGGGCGTCAAAGATTAAAAAAGAATTGTTTTTTTCTACATTTTTCAAAAACATGCAATTCAATTTTGATAATTTTTGGTACCTAGTCGTGGACCATGAAATTACGTTTTTTCTTTCTATAGCGACCGGTTGAAATTAACCGGAAGTAATATAAATGGACGTCATATGTATCCCAGCTAACAATTTCTTGTACTATAAATGTTGTAAGAACGTTTTCAGAACAAATTTTTAAAGAGCAATATTTTTCTAAGAACATTTTTAAAACGTTCTTACAACTTTTAAACCATCAAAATGGGCACCATACTATACAGCTTTTTACTTCTATGAAATGTTGTGTAAAGCCTCCGCAAACAATTATAGAATTGTTGCATAAATTGATTCTGTAACACAACATGACGATGAAAGATGATGACTTCATGATAATCAACCTACTCTGTAGGTAAAGGAATATGGGTATATACTTAATAATTTACTAAGTTGGTTATTTGCAGTCAATTGAGCAGTAAACTAACTTGCGGAAGACTTATTGTGAAACATATATTACATTATGGGAATTTTTTGACGCTCCCTCCGTATGGCTTAAATTTCCACTATATGACTAAAAATTTAAGAAAAACATTTTTTCCAAAAATTCGTGAATTTACCACTAAATTTTATATAAAATAATCAGACACACTATCGTGGTCGATATTATTCAGATTATTTCATTTGGTATTATTGCTTATACTTTCAAATTTGCGTTTTTTTTTATTTCTAGACAATATGGCCGCAGAAAAGAATCGAATCTTTGTATGATTAATACTATCCAATATGGATTCCAACTAATACGACATGTTTGTCTCTTTTGCAATGATTATAGAGCAAGTATGCCATTTCATACAATGTTGTCATATCTTAAAATATTTCCTGAACAATAAGACTGGCTTATTTAGAATCATTAATCAAAATTTTACGAAAAAAATGTATTTAAACTAAAAGACGTCTGTTTTACGAGCCACAAAAGAAGTTTTGATTTAAAATTCATGGAAAATATTAGAGTTTTGGGAACTCCGTATTACTGCCCCCGTTTATTGTGTGTATTATGTTTATTTATTCTTCAGTTAACAAGGATCTATCAAATTATTTTGTACTTTTCAGCATTATCCTGGTGACTCTAATGAAATCATTTCAAAAACCATTTGTCAGAGCGGTTCTTTTAACTAATAAAATGCTATCGCGTAAAAGGTTTTCGTAAATGTTGTTACTTTTCCTCCAAAACGCTCCACTTTTCTACCTTTCTCCATTGAAATAAAAATAAACAATACATTTTTAAGCAATATAAAGTCTCGACCTCCTTAAAAGTTTAATAATCTGAAACATATGGCATGGCGTCGTTGTTATAGTAGTTCTATAGAGTGTTTTCAAAGAACAAAATATTTGTATTGATGCCTATTTATTCTATAAAGGTTTCATGATACCGGAATTGATATAGTTTGTGACTACGTTAAAGAAGCGCCAGTTTACCTTATTCGATAACAGCTTCCATAATAGTTGTATCAGTAGGAATCCTTTGTACAATAATTCTGTAATAACACTACATGAGACATTACAGAACAGTTGTATAAGAGTTTCACTGGACATAATATAGTTCCAATAAGATATTATTTTGCATCGCTTTTGGAGCAATTTGATAGTGTAAGCACAGTGGTTGCAAAATTGTATTATCATGCAGCACTTGTAGAGCTATTTTGGAACATATTCTGTAACTACTCTATAATTATGCAGCAAAACGTTCTTACAATACGTTTAAACAACAAATTAGTTCCTGACAGCAAAAAAGTGTCATATTCGTCCACTATACAACAATTTACTGTACTATATAAACAACTATAGAACATTAACAGAACATAAATATCCTATAACTTCAAATCTTTAGAACTTTTTTGCTAGCTGGGTAGTTATTTCTTCCGATTTTTTTTGGCATTGACTTTTTGATAATTCAGATGAGAGAAAAACTCCCCAATACATTGAACTATTGGATAAAAGCATCTGAATGATCAAAAAGTCATTTCCAAAAAAAAATAAAAGAATTAACAACATGTGACATTCATGGTCCAAGACTAGGTACCAAAAATGATCAAGATCGATTTGTACGTTTTTGAAAAATGTGGGAAAAACCAATTTTTTTTTTGAATCTTTGACGCCCTCTGTAGACTTAACAAAGCAATTTTGGCTATAGGTAAGTTTGCCTGGATCACCTTATTTTTGGAAAAACCGATTTTTTTTGAATCTTTGACGCCCTCTGTAGACTTAACGAAGCAATTTTGGCCATAGGTAAGTTTGCCTGGATCACCTTATTCTTGGTTTAGGAATTTGTGGTTAAGCGTTGTAGAGTCATATTTCAGGGACACCCTACCCTGGTATATTGGTTTCGTTTTGATACCTCCAAAAACCAAAATGTTACAGCTGATTAGAATGTTATCAGAGATAACAACACATTTGGTCACAAGCAAATCACATAACAACGCGCATGGTGGCAACGATGTCGTAGGTTCAAAGTTGTTTGGCGTTTATAAATAGGTAGGTATGGGTAGTTTGAAGTGTCAACGAATCACCTATTCACAAACTGGTTTTCAAGGTCAACGGATAGCGCTATATTTTTTGTCTGCTTCTTGGTAGCCCGCGCCAATAATTTATTTCGTAGGTATCCAGACTAAAAAACGTGTCGAAGCTTTTTACCAGGGTGAGAACTCACCGGGTATTTTATTGGAATGAATAGGTATTTTTCTTAATGCTACACCTTTTACACTTTTCACACTTTTTGCTGTGAAATTTTACAGGCGAATATGGTCCATATGGTTTTATATGGATGAGATTGACGTGGATCAATGTTTACACCAATAGTGTTAAAAAATGTAAAAAGTGTAAAATAAATAAAAACACCTAATGTTTAATTTCTTATTGGTCGCTTGTTGTCGGAGCCGGACGTGGTTTCTTCTGTAGTTAATTATTGGCATACTGATAACATGGATGCCGAAAGTCTGATCTCTGTTTTTTTTACAAGGCCATGTACTTAAAATAATATACAGGGTTGTCCAAAAATATGTTGCCAAACTTCAAGGGGTTATACCTTACACAAAAATATTTCGATAGACCCCAAATTGTCCAGTCCGAAAGTTGATATCAAAAAATATACAGGGCGTCAAAGTTGAATTTTAATTTTTGATTTTTTCAAATAATCCTTGAAATAATCAAGTTATTTTGATGAAATTTGGTATATGAGGATTGTTTGACATGCGAAATTCAAATCTTACCTTGATTTGGCTCTTACTTATAGGGGGCGCCACTTACACACCTTTTCACTCAATGAAATAGTCATAACTTTTTTGTATGCACTCGTACTATCTTTTTTTATCGAAAATTTGATTTTTCCGGCATATTTACATAAGAAAGGTATAATTTGTAAGAGTGGCTAGAAGTAACCTTTTTTAAGATATTTGCACTTAAAGTAATCCATGCAGTGTGGTTTTAAATGGAAGATTTTGAAAATGGACATAGGAGGCGCTGAAAACGGCGTTATCAGGCTAATTTTGACATTTGTTTCAATATTTTTTATTTAAAAAAAAAAATTAACTTGATTTTGTATTTTATTTTTTTAAATTTTTTGTTAGTATTGTTTGTTATTATTTTTTATTCTGCTTTTTTTCCATAGGTAACATTGGACATTGAAACAACTGTCAAAATTATCATGATAACGCAGTTTTCAGAGATACCCACGTTTATTTTGAAAATTTGCCATTTAAAACCACATTGCATGTATTCAAGTGCAAATATCTTGAGAAGGGTTACTTCTAGATACTCTTACAAAGTATACCTTTCTTATGTAAATATGACGGAAAAATAAATTTTTCGATAAAAAAGAAAGTACGAGTGCATACAAAAAAATTATGGCTATTTGAATGAGTTAAAAGGTGTGAAAGTGATGCCCCCCACAAGTAAAAGCCATATCAAGGTCAGATTTGAATTTCGCATGTCAAACAATTTACATGTACCAAATTTCATCAAAATAACTTCCTGGGTTCTATCGTAATATTTTTGTGAAAGGTATAACCCCTTAAAATTTGGCAACATGTTTTTGAAACACCCTGTATACGTGACATAACAAAGAGAACACTCATTAGTCCTCCGTAAGATTCAATGTTAACATGCTAGGATACGAATATCTCCCTTGAAAAGGAAATTTCATGTCAATTTAAAAATTAAAATGTCCAGAATGCGGAAAAAAACGAACCATCACTGACAATCGTCTGAAACCGACAATTTAGCGTTTCGCCGGGTTCGCTGCTCGAAAAGACGACTTGGTAGCTTTGTTCACGCAGAAATTATTCCAAACCAGTCCAAAACCATTTCGCATGCGCAGTTGATAATAGCACGATATTTTATCACCTGCGTAACGTGAATTATTTTTAACTTGTTCGGAACTGCATCTGTGAACAATGCTTATAGCAATAATAGTATATATATATATATATTATCTGAAACCCTTTTACCATACAATGGTGTAGGGCGGTTATCTTATTATAAGTTTCTCACAAATTTCTTCCACTTGTTTCTGTCCTTCGCAATTTTTCTTGCATCTTCCCAAGTTTTTCCTTTGCTCTCAATTATTCCTCCTATAACTGTGTCCCATGTTCTTGGCGGTCTTCCTTTCTTCATGTTTTTCAGTATTTTTGCTTCCCATGTTCTTCTAACTGTCCTAGTCTCCTCCATTCTCTGTAGGTGGCCCCACCAACCCAGTTGTCTTTCTTCTATGTACTGTAATGTTGATTGTACTTGTAGGTCTTCTCTTATTTTTGTGTTTCTCAATCTGTCCCTCTTGGTTACTCCCTTCACTCTTCTCAGGTATTTCATTTCTACTGCTTGTATTCTACTTTTCTGGCGTTCTGTAAGGACCCATGTTTCGCAGCCGTAGGTTAGTACAGGTCGATAAATTGTTTTGAATATTTTTGTTTTTGTTTCTCTAGAGATTTTCCTATTATTTATAAATGTATTGTACATCGAGTAGTACAGTTTTATTGTTTTTTCTATTCTGTTATTTATTTCGATTTCCTGTGTACCCTTCTCGTCTATGTTCACTCCGAGGTATTGGAATGAATTCACCTGTTCTATTTTTGTTCCATCAATTGCAATTGTCAATTCTTCTCTTTTTTCTCCTATTGTCATTACTTTGGTTTTGTTCTTATTTATTTTCATTCCGTGTTCCTCTATGATTTTGTTCCACAGTTCAAGGTTCTTTTGCAAGTTGTTTTCATTTCTTGCAATGATCGCTATGTCATCTGCGAACACACATTCAGATATGTCTACTCTTTGTAGATTCTTATGTCCGATATTTAATTTTGCGCCTTGCTTTGAGCATTTCTTTATTATTCCGTCCATGTATATTATGAAGAGAACTGGGCTTAAACATCCACCTTGTCTTAATCCGTCTCTTGTTGTAAATGTATCTGACTGTTTATTGTGACTTATGATTGAGTTGGTGTTATGTGTATAGATTTTTTGTATTATTCTAACCATCTTGTCTGTGATGCCTCTTTCTCTTAGAGTCTCCCATAACTTCACTCTTGGGATTTTATCGAACGCTTTTTCTAGGTCTATGAATGCCATGTATATTGTTTTCTTCTCTTGTATTGCTTTTTGGGTGATTTGATTTATCGTGAAAATGTGGTCTTGTATGCTCCTTCCTCCTCTAAATCCGCTTTGTGCATCTTGTAGCGTAGGTTCTGCTATTGCTCTTATTCTGTTTTCTATTATTTGTTCCAGAATTTTCATTCCCGTACTTAGTAGTGTTATACCTCTATAGTTGTTACAATCTTTTCTGTCTCCTTTTTTATGTATTGGTACTATTAGTGCTATCTGCCAATCTTTTGGTAGTTCTTCTTCTCTCCATACTTTATTAAGTACTCTTAGTAGCATTTCTGTTCCCTTTTCTCCTATACTCTTCATCATTTCGGACGTGACTTTATCGTATCCTGGAGATTTCCCATTTTTCAGCCTTCTCATTGCGTCCTGCAGTTCTCTCAGCTCTATTCCTCCATCTACGCGTATATCCTCTTCTTCTGTTTCCTCGTGTGTTTCCGTCCCTTCTTCGTTCACTTCTTCTGCGTTTAGGAGTTCTTGGAAATATTCTTTCCACCTTTCCATTATTTCTTTTTCTTCGTTCAATATTTCTCCATTTTTATTTTTAATATAGTTTGTTTCTTTTGTTTTCTGTTTTCTTGTAGCTTTGAGCATTTTGTAGAACAATTTTTGATCTTCTTTCCTGCTTTTCTCCATCTTTTCTCCAAATTTTCTCCATTCGTCATTTTTTGCTTCTTTTACCAGTTCTTTCACAGTTTTCCTTTGCTTTTTATATACGTCGTATTTTTCAGTTGTTCTGTTGTTCAGGTATTGTTCCCATGTCTTCTTTTTTATTCTTATTTTTGTCTTTATTTCCTCTGTCCACCATGCTGTCTGTTTTCTGTTGTTATTTTTGTTGTATACTCCGCAAGCTTGTTTAGCTGATTCAATCAGTATTTTCTTCAGTTTCTCCCATAGTTCATCTCCTACTCCATCTTCTATATCTTTCAAGTTTTCTATTTTTTCTGTCACCAGTGCTTCGTACTCGTCGGCTGTTTCACTATTTCTTAGTTTATATGTTTTTATGGATTCGTGTTTTATTTGTTTAACTTCTCCTCTTCCTTTTGTTTGCATTTTTTTGGCCTTCTCTTCCTTTATTTTGGCTATCACTACATAGTGGTCACTACCTATTTCAGGTCCTCTTCTTGCTTTTGCGTCATTCACAAGTTTTCTTGTTTTGTTTTCCACCAGGATGTAATCAATTATCGATTTTTCTTCCCTGCTTTGCATTTCTCTTGTGTATTTGTTTATGTCTTTATGTTCGAAAAATGTGTTGGTGATCATCGGATCGTGTATTCTGCAGAAATCTAGCATTCTTTTACCGTTCCCATTTCGAGTACTTTCCCCGTGTATTCCAATTATGTTCTTATTTGTTTCATCTCTTTTTCCTACTCTGCTGTTGAAATCTCCCAAGATGAATATTCTTCCTTTTGCCTCTTCTAATGTTATCGTTAGTTCTTCCCAAAATTTGTCTTTGTTCTCTGTTTTGTCATCTTCATTTGGTCCATATACTACTATAATTGTTTTTTTTGTATTCGTGTTCTTATCTTTCATTTCTATTTTCAATATTGGAAAATCTTGAAACTGTTTCCTTAGTCTGACCATGACCAATCCATATATGGATATGGATTGGTCATGGTCAGACTGAGGAAACAGTTTCAAGATTTTCCTTTTTCACCGGGAGGATTAACCACGAACTTGTTGTAGGCGATATGGTGACCAATGGTAGTAGTCTTTCACTAGATTGATGGGAATTTCCATCCTAAGATTGACAAATCCTGCCGATAGATGGCGCTATGTACTACAACAGTTAACATTTTCAATATTCTCTCCGATATTGCTTTCCAGCTGTGTATGTTCATTTCTAATCTCTTGTGTATAATGCATCCCACTCCCGCTGCTGCTCTCTTTCTCTCTTCTACTCCACTGGTTATAAGTGTATGGCCTTTTTCCATTTTTATCGCTCCTTGTCCCTTCTTTTTTGTCTCTGTTATTGCTAGTATTTCCAATTCCATGTTTTCGAATTCCTCTTCTATTTCTATTTCTTTGCCTGCTATACTTCTGATATTCCATGTTCCTATTTTTCTTATATTGTTTCTTTTGGTCTTGTTTATCTGTCCTTCCGTTGTTTGTTCCCTTTTCGTATTTGTTTTCACAGCCATGGTCGTATATTTTGTATTGACTTGTCCATTAGGTGCATTCATTAGTTTTTTGCTCTTCTGTGCTCAAGCTCTCCTCCTAATATTTCTTCTTTTTCGTCCCATTTTCGTATTTTTCCGTTAACAATCAGTTTCTTGTAACCTACTTTGACTTGCTTCCCTTTACTTATTTCTTCCCTTGCTATTTCACGTATCTTTTTTTGTATTTCAAGTTCTTTTTGTGTAAGTTCTGAATCTATGTATACTTTTTCTGTATAGTTTCTTAGCTTGTTCTTATTTTTTAGTATGTCCAATTTCTCAGAGAAACTTTCTGTCGCTACTACGAAGGCATTGTCTCCTATTTTCTTAGTATTCCGTAGCTTTACCTTGACCTTGACTTCATTATCCAAGAAATTTTCAATCTTTTCTTTTATCATCTTGTCGTCAGTCGACTCAATTTTTATTCCTGTTATTATCAGGTTTTTCCTTTTACTTTCTCTTTCCATTTTTTCGATTTTTTCATGTAAGTTTTTCATTTCTTTCTTTGTTTCTATGTTGTCCTCCTTTAGTTCGGCTATTTGTTTTTGGTTTTCTCTCGCTTCTCTTCTCATTTCTTTTATTTCATTAAGCATTTCGCCGTTCTGGGTTTTGAGTTCTCTCATCATCGTGATCATGGTTTCTTCTCCACTTTCCCCTTTATCCAAGTTGCTTTTAGGTGATGTTTTTCTAGATATCTTCTTTTTTGCGTACATTTCATCTAACTGGTCTCTTTTTCTCTTGTACTCTTCTTCTGTATCCGTTCCGCTGCCTAGCGGCATTTTTAAAGATATATTTTATCACTCGTATCCGCTGGTAATGAGTGTAAAATCTCTTTTAGTCCGGCTCTGTGTTTGCCCGTACCGTATTGTGTGTTGCCTACCAGCAACAACCTGCCTTCGTCAGCTTCGATCTCAATGAGGTTATGTATATTCTCCAAGCATGGATTGTTCAATTTATTGTTTATGAGTGGACTTACTGCGAGGTATTATGTCACAGTTTGTCCGCGTTTTTGATCTTCTCTAATTTCTCCCTTTGTGCACTTACTAACTCGTCACAGCCCGTAATTTCGGGTTTTATGTCGGAGTGTTGTTTACACACGTTATAAACCGGACAGGTCCGTACTCGTAATAATAGTAATGACGTCAAAAAATGGCGTTATTCAGGCCACACCCTGATTTGAGTAATTTAGCAAAATAGTCATTTCCACGCGATCAAAACAATCGATTATTCAGTAGATTTTTGAGTATTTTGAAAAAAAGTTTTGCTGTCTTTCAAATATTGGGTAGAATAATAGGCTCATAAAATTTCAAGTCATACAAATTTTCCATTGGAAAAATCACTGCACAAACATGATAAAATGATTGGGTAAGTCAAGTGATTCGTTCAAATATATGGGTACCTCAGTAACAAAAATCGATACATTTTTGAAGCACCAAAATCAGACTGGTTTCAAAGTTAATCCGAATTCTTGAAATATCACCAATAACTTTGGGTCAATCATCTACAAACGAGATATATGTTTCTACACATTTATATGAATACACATTTTTATTCCTCTAGGTTACTTTGGAAAATACTTGAACAAATATAATGGCACATATATTCCTCCTGGATGGCGAGAATGGGGAGGACTAATAATGAATTCTAAATACTACAACTATTCAGTCAACATGAATGGACACACTGTTCGACACGGATTTGAATACGATAAGGTTAGAACGGTTTTTGAACCAATTGTATCACTAAAATATATGTTTTTTATTTATGAAATTCAGGATTACTACACGGATGTTATAGCGAGAGATGCAATAAATTTCATGAGAACTTCCAAAAAGCAATATCCGAATAAGCCTATCATGCTAGTAATGGCTTTTCCTGCTCCACATGGACCAGAAGATTCCGCTCCGCAATTTTCTAATTTGTATTTTAATGTAACAACACATCAGTGAGTATTTCTCGCTGTTCACCTCTGTACCTTAAAATTGCTGTTTTGAATACTTTCATCCTTGTTTGATCTCCACTTTTATGCTGAACATGCATACAATGTTAAGCTTCTCTACTTTTAGCACACCTTCATACAACTTTGCACCTAATCCAGACAAACAATGGATTTTAAAAGTCACAAGTCAAATGGAACCCATTCATAAAGATTTCACAAATCTTTTGATGACAAAGAGACTACAAACTTTACAATCCGTAGATAGTGCAGTTGAGCTGGTGATGAACCAGCTGAAAGAGCTGAAGGAATTAGATAACTCTTTTGTTGTCTATACCAGTGATCACGGTTATCATTTAGGACAATTTGGATTGGTGAAGGTGAGTGTTCTGTTGAATGAAGATGAAATCTTGTATGAAGCATTATGAATAAATCAGCACTATGTAATTGAACGATAAATCAGTTATTTTAAATTTGACGATGTGCCTCTTGAGAAGAAATTATTCTCTGTAAAAGCAACGCTGAACTAAATAGATAGACTAGGTACTGTCTCTTTTTGTCAAACCTGATAATTTCAAACAACCCCCATGTAACAAATTTGATCAATATAGATTGATTAATTCAAATGTTATTTGAAATAATCAAAAATTAAAATTCATCTTTGACACACCCCGTATCTTTGTTAATATCAACTTTTGAGGTGAACAAGTTCGGGGCGATCGCAATATTTTTGTGTGATGAAACTGCTGTTATCATGTCCCATTCTTTCTGGGACACCCTGTACATTTTTTCCAACCACCAATTGACAAAGAAATTATCAAGTGGGTAACAACAATGTGTAAAAACATTTTAACTCTGGACTCTGAGAAACTCTTTGGATAAGTTTGAAGTGAAAACAAACTTCAAACATTCAGGGCTCTTCATGAACAGAACCGTTACAACAACAACTCTTTTTAAGCCAAAAATTAACTCAAATTTTCAATCATTTTACTATGTTGAATTGAAAATTTGCCAATGCGTTGTTTCAGAGGCATTCAGAGGTTTCTTAAAAAATGAGGTAATCTTTTCTTTCAGGGCAAAAGCTTTCCATTTGAGTTTGATGTTCGAGTGCCATTTTTAATAAGAGGCCCTGGAATTGAATCTGGAGGTACCATCAAAGAAATAGTCTTAAATATAGATTTGGCACCGACCTTTCTCGACATGGGCGGTGTTGATAAGCCTCCACAAATGGACGGAAAGTCAATACTACCGTTGATTTACAAAAGTCGCAGAAAAAAGCTGAAATGGCAAGACACATTTTTAATTGAAAGGTACATTCGAATTTATTTTCAAGTCAATAAAATTAAATCAAATGTTACAGTTCTGGTCGTCGTGAAACGCCACATCTACAATCAAAACAACATGAGATAAATCTACTTCAATATTCGGTGCCTCAAAATGTAGACAAGAACTGGAACGACTCCCAAATAAACAACAATCTTTTTAAGCAGCTTTATAAAAATGTGAGTCCGTTAGAAGCCATCGATCAAAAAATAATAACTGAAAACACCAACAGCGATGAGTTGAGCCTTAAATTGAATACCAGAGATGTATTGAGTTACTTGAATACCAACATGATTGCACAAAAACAAGGATCTTCAAAGAAAGGTACAAGATTTTGTCATATTCATGTAGTGTCGTTGGTCATTGGAGTACATAGTGATATGAATAAAAGAACAAACATTGAAAACAAATTCCAAACATGTATCGAAAGTATAACCTCATTTCTGAGATGTTGATTCTGCGTGATGATTTCTAATAACAATTATTAATTTCTTGTTCATTTCATTTTATGAATGGCTATTCTAAGGACTCAAAACTTTACGGTGAAATCTTCAATCTCTTTCAAGAAGTTTACAGGATTTTCCGAAACTCCAACCCTGTATTTATTGGTTAAAAATAACATAATTTATATATATATATATATTATTATGTTGAACGGAAAGGTTGGTACAGAACCGTAATAAATGTCTAGAGTTACATCCATGTGAGTAGTGCCCTCCTTAATGGATGTAACTCTAGACATTTATTACGGTTCTGTACCAACCTTTCCGTTTAACATCGGATAACCGTAAAACAATGTCTCCTTATATATTATTATATTAATAACAAAAATCAACAAAAGGGTACGCCTCCTTAAAGGGAGACAACTGAGGATGGATTTTTCCCATTATTTCCAAAATGGTTCAGAATAAAGTTTTGAAACAATATAGGTATAATTAAATTTTTGAATTCATATTTCAATTCAGCATATTCAAATTAGTATTATTGAGAAGAACTTTTTTATGAACCGTTTCCGAAATAATTATTGGAAAAATCCATTTTCAGGTGTCCCCCTGTAGGAAGGCGTAGCGTTTGCTTATATGTATGTTTATGAGAGAATGTAAGGTTATTTTTGACCGATAAATACAGAATACGGGGCTGAAGTTTCGTGCACTAATTATGGGACACCCCGTATAAAAGGAAGTTTTCGATCTTCATGTGCATTTAATCTCTACATCGGGGAAAATTGCTCGCTCTTTCCATAACTTCAAGAAGAGGTTAAAATAAATGATCTTCATACCTTTTAATTCGAAGCTACTGCTACTAGTTTGGTTATGGGTTTGAAAATGTTAGGTTTATGTTCTTGATGTAGCTCATTTTTGTACCATAATCTTTGTAGCGAGGCCACTACCAAAAAGAGGAAGAGAATCCTCCAAATGTTTTTACGATACTAAGTTTCCTTGCCGCAATGGGCAAAAATGGTTTTGCCGTTCACACAATGGGCGTTGGCATAAATATAAATGTAGAGCAGAACCAAGTTATAGTAGTAATGAAGACAAAAATTGCGTCTGCTTCACAGCAGTTGGTCCTGTTTTGAAGAAGTATGGGGTAAATTATTGATATAAATCAGTAGGACCTCTGAATAAAGTATTTTAATTTTCAGAACAAAAAACGTAATGGTACAATTCTAAAAAATGAAAACCGATACTGCTATTGTGACAACGATCTGGAACAAACTATCAGTGAAAGCAAGCATCTGATTGAGCAGACTCAAGAGGACAAAAGCAGATTGAGAAAACAGAAGAAAAAAGGAGATGTGTGCCACCATGAACGAATGACTTGTTTTGAACATAATGACGATCATTGGAGGACGGAGCCCAAGTGGAGTCAAGGGCCATTCTGTTTTTGTATGAATGCAAATAATAATACGTATTCGTGCCTTCGGACAATAAATTTGACTCATAACTTTTTGTATTGTGAATTCACAACTGGATGTATAACATTCTATAACCTGAGAATAGGTAGGTTTCTAAATCAATCCCAAGGATAATGATCTCATGGCGACAAAACTGCATTATAACAAATCGCATCATGTATTTAAGGCATTATGTAAATGATGAGTCGTCATTACTCCAGTCATAACAATTTCGTGTTGTATATTTTTGTATACCGGTTTCTCAGCTCAACTGAATAAACAGTGAGATCATCAAATTCCGAGATGTAATTTTGATACGCCATAAACATCAATTTCGTTCTTATTGCAAACGTCAATATGTATGTACTCGGTTTCAAGGTTAAGAGAGTATTTATCAAATGGGAATGATGATATTCAAACCAGTCAAGCTATTTTTCATCCATTTCAGAAATAAGAGAGGAGCCAGCTTTGTTGTCGTTACTTTGTACCTTTCGTAGACGTATTATCTCATAGACAAATTATGAAAACACTATTATATAATATCATTTCGCTTTTCAGATCCCTTTGAATTACAGAACAGATACGAAAATCTGAGCCCTAGTGAAAAACGATATCTTCGGAATCTTCTCAAAAATATGGTAGCATGTAGAGGCAGAAATTGTTCAGGACATGTCCTAGACACATCATTCCGACTGAATGGATTAGACGAAGCTCGCCCATGAATCTCATAATGTGACAGTAGAGTGATAAAAGAGAATATTATAGAAACAATTTGTATTTATTTTAGCTTGATAAATAGAATCTAAGCAATAAACCATTTGCAATGAGTTGCGGGTTAAAAATTTGATATATTTTTCTTGTTAATAAAATCATTTGAACTGTGATACTATTTTTTTTGTTGGTCGCAGATAGCTGGAATAAAGATCATACTCTGACTGAAATGTGTCTGTTTTCTCGAAAATGCGTTAAGGTTGTAACTTTCACATGTCACAGATTATCTTCGAAATGCACATGTGAGCAGTTATATATGATTTAATTCGATTCTTGCCAGAGAAGCGGAAACTATTACGTAGAGCCCAAAACGAACCGAAAGAAAGTCTATTGGGTGTTGTTGAGTACTGTCACTATCTTAAATTATCTTATTCACGAGTTTTATACTTGTGGTATTTGCAGTATAATGCCAAACATTATTAGATAACAACCGTTGCGAAGGTATAATGGTTCAGAAACCAGAAACCACGATTATGTCAGAGAACTAGAGGTAGGAGAACGAGGATGACATCTGCGCGAACTCGGAAAAACGTCGTAGACAATTGAAAGCCGCCATTTTCTAGTCACCTATACGACGGCCGATCAATACATTCTATGTTGACTACAAGCGTATGAAAAAAGTACACAAAGATGTGATTTTAGAGATAGGTGGTCGGTTAAATTGAAGAGAATTTGTCCCCTTTAGGAGTCGATGAGATTTGAGATTTCCGAGATTAGTGATTTCCTAACTATTCTTGATACCTACCTAGTTGTTGTTGTTATACAAGTTGATAAGCCCAACGATTTAGGAAAAGATGAATACTTGATATCATAACATAAAGATATATTTTTTTCCCTCCTGGGATCATAAAACCTTTTCCTTTAAAATGTTTATAGGACAAAATATTTTTATTTCTGAACCACACGAGTTTAATCGCCTTCCTCTTAAGTAAACATAATCATGGAAGATCTGCAGAAGTGTATAGTGTATACCAGTATACCTACTATATGGAAATTAGTTGACTTTCACCTGAAAACAGTTTTATCTTGAAAAGGAAGCTTTCTGTTATTTGAACAATGTTTCAGGAAACAACACTCCATTATCAAACAACAAATGAACTCTAATCGACCAATAATGTTTTGATAATAATGATTCACGATTTATCACACAAAATGACAAAATACGGCAGTTAATGCATGAGTTTTCAGAAGATCCTGCAATTCGTAAAATCCATATTCATCCAAAAGATCGACATAACTGCAATTATTGCCAATCATTCAAATTCAAACCAAGCAATCCAAGACAATATTGCCGGACTTGACAATTTTCATAAGATTAACTTTGATATGCACATACTTACAAAAACAAATGAATAGTTATCATTATACATGTTATTTGTAAAACACAAAGATCTTTGCAATTTTAACCATATCGAATGCTTCAATACTCACAGTGATTTTGATTGCTTTGACATATTATATACCCCCACTACCCACCTTTCCCGATTTCACCCAAAAAAAATTTTAATAGCAAATCACCCCTATCCAAAACCCTATCTTGGAATCACTCTCCCAAACTGAGGAGCATAGGCCACGCCTAGACTCCTCCCACCCCCCAATCTAAAATCGCCAAAACACTTATTGTTTCAATTTTTTTGGGACAGAGTTCTACGGAACTATATCCCTACTCGTTGATACTATAATCTCGAGAATGCTTGCCCGTAGCGACTTATAACAAATATTATTTTTCTGCGTAGGAAATAAAAATCATTCTGTTTTGATGTTTAAAAATGTGATACAGGTACGCCCAAAAAAGTTATGACTGTATATAACAGGAAAAACAGGTGTAGTTGGCGCCCTCTTCAAGTAAGAGCCATACTAAGATCAAATCAATAATTTGGTATGTCAAAAGACACCTAGGCATCAGTTTTTATCAAAATATCAACATTGGCTCAAATATTATTTAGAAAAAAGATACATAAAAATAAAACTTCAACTCCCTGTAGTATAGCTCTTTAATGAAGCATTTCCGGGCAAAAGTTCATGGGACTTTCTCGACTCGAATTTATCTGAAGAACACGTAGTCTTCTTGTTCCTTACCTCGGAATAACCTCAATATGTATGAAGATAACACGTGCTTGAAAATGAGAGGTATACAGGGTGTTTCCTGATCGCGTACAGAATCAAAGGGCATGAGGGAGAAGTTGTCGAACTCGTCACGGTTAAGCTATACACGAACTCACAGCTTGATGGTAATCATCTTTTTTTTTGTACGCTGTATCAGGGACTATTTAAAAAAAACCGTCATCAGGTCTTCACCTATAACACCCTGTATCTTGAAAACCAAGCGTCAGATGAAACTTTCATTAATTGATCAAGTAAAACTTTTCTTAGTAGGGCCACATAACGAAGAACTCATTCACGAACGAAGTTTTCTCTGTACTATTTCATGACACAAAATTTTTATAACGACTAGATAGAACACTAAGGTGGGATTATTTGGCATCTGTACTGTATGACAAAAGCTGTGCAGAATCACATTCGCAGAGATTTTTTTTATCTATTTCAATCTATGAAAAGGAGTTACTGAGAATGTGATTCTGCACAACTTACGTCCAATATAATATTTTTATATCAAGAAATCACCATGTAAATTTTTTATCATTGATTAGAAACAGAGTTTCAAATAAAAAATTTTGGGAATGTAATTCTGAACAACTTTGGTTCTAAGATGTTTTATCTTGAGTCTTATTCAATATCCAAAAATAATCAAGGTAAGTTGCTACAGTTCTGCAGGGTTTATTTTATAAAATATATATTTTACAGGTTTATTTCTCATGCAGGTTGTTTGTCATCTACCACGTTTGTAACCCCTGATGCTTGAGATGTTGAATCGTCCGCAGCTGCACCAGAGCACACCAATGATGGAAACTTCTTCTGAAGAGCTTGACGATATTTTGGATGACTGAAATAGTTGTACGTACAGGCTATCAATTGAGTTTTAGATTTTTTCAACTCACCTGATACCATATACGATTGGATTATATACTGCATTGGCCTTAGCAAACAACGAGCACCAAATAGTAGCCAATGGAGTGATTTTAGAGTTACCAAAAATTCCCGAAAAGTTCGTCACTAGGTATGGAGTCCAAGCCATAAACCATAAGGAAATGGTCATCAACGCGATCTTGGCCAATTTACATTCTGCGCTAGTTTGTGCGGCTTCAGAAGATCTTAGAGAAGCGACGTTCATCTTCTTGGCTTGTTCACGCATGGATTTTTCGTGAGCAGCTACAGCCTTCACATGCAAATAGTAGACCATTAGATAAATGAATGATTAAAAACAGTATTATTCACCAACCTGGACAATGAACCAGTATGCGTAGATTATCAATAATAGAGGCAACAAGTAGACAAATATGGAATATAAAACAATATAGCTTCGGCTCAAGTTGTCCCTGGACAAGTAATCAGTTCCGCAAGCTGTCATGTTTCCTTCAGGAACATATCTGAGGAGTATATTAGGAGCTGTAAAGCAAAAATGTTTTTGTTTGTTCACGAAACATACCTGTTCCAACCAAACATTGGAGCGATTGTCCATCCTACGGACATGCCCCAGATTATGAGAATTCTCAACATTGCGGTCTTTTTAGTTAATGGAGTCGCGCTCAATCCCTTAACAATGACGTTATAACGATCAAGCGCTATAAATACCATTGTCCAGATTGATGCGCAGCCCCACAGTGATCCAAACATGCCATAAATTTCACAGAAAAGAGGACCTACAGTTCAGATGTGGTAAATGAATAATAATGATCTATTCATGTTGATTATAAATTACCTAAGACCCATGTCTCATTATAGCAGTTGATAACCATAGGTGGCGCCATGGTGAACATCATGAAGAAGTCAGAGAAAGCCAGGTTGACCACTAGCAAGTTTGATGGTGTTCTCAGCGCTTTAGTTCCAGTAAAAATGTAGATCACCTAGATGTATTTCAGTTATCGTAGATTTAAAAAAAAAACAGTTCTATACCATGCCGTTTCCTATGACGGAGATGAAGCCCAAAATTCCAACCATGAACCCTAAAATGCCATGCCATAGCGGATTTAGGGGTGCGTATTGATACCAGTATGCATCAACCATGTGAAGCATGTCAGGTGGCACCTTGTCCACGACAGTAATATTACCTTAAAAAATTGAAAATCCGTATTTTACAATTCATCCTCATATTGAATTATTGCTTGTTGTACAAAATAGGTATGTCAAGTAGTCAAGTATTTGGTGAAAAAAGAAATCACCAAAGTTGCCTTAATCTTCGATATACTATACAGGGTTATTCACGTTATTCGACACGAAACATTATGGGTAGAGTATCTGATTTCAAAGAATTTTTTTTTCTGAATGGATAGGGACCCTTCAAGGCTACATTTTAAAAATATTTTCATGTAATACAGGGTGTCCCTAAAACACGAAACGTATCAAAGTTGTATTTTTTTGAATGGAATACCTTGTATATTATTTCATTTTTGGTTTGCATGATCAAATTTAAAGTAAGTTTGATTGAGGTTTAATACACCTAAACCTTATGGTTTTTGAAATATCTTCAAATTGCGAAAATGTAGTATTCATTTTAATACTTAATTTCTCAGCTGTTGTTCTCTTTTTTTCAACCAAATTAATAATCCAGTCTACCAATTGATCAAGTTTGATGTCACACTTATAAAACTTTCAATAACTTATACAGGGTGTCTAAAAATTATGGTTAAATAATCAATATCTTTAAACGGTAATAGCTTGTTTAATTTAAATGGGATACCCTGTATTTTATGTCAACAACAGATGTAGAATTTAATTATCTACCAATTATTATTAAACGTTCCTATAACTAACTTCTCACGTTTTCAAGTAAAGCGAAGAAAAAGAAAAAAAAAATAAGTTTCTCATTAACACCAATAGATGGAGATGCCGTCTCCAAACCCTTGTTAGGAACATTATTTCACCTATGGTATTTTGACAACTTCTATTATTATTTCCTTAAAGTTGTCAGTTATTAATTAATATTTTCAATTACTAATCGTTCTATTAGTGCTAGCAATAGCTTGTGATCTTTGTAGAAAAAATGCTAATTTATCCAAAAGATGAACGGATCGACATGATTTTTATACTGGGAGAATGCCATCAAAACTACCTCTTAGCATCAAGAGTTTACTCTGAAAGATTTCCAAACAGAAACCATCCAAATAAGGCAGTATTTGAGAGACTGTTAACACAATTTAGAGAAACTGGAAGTGTTCAGTATGAAAAACTCATCAAAAGGAAACCTGTGACTGGAAATGAAGATACTCAATTTGCGGTGATCACCTCCGTAATCGAAAATCCCCATTAATGCAAAACCAAATTGCGCAAAATATCGATTAGTAATTGAAAATATTAATTTATAACTGACAACTTTAAGGAAATGATAATGGAAGTTGTCAAACTACCATACGTGAAATAATGTTTCTAACGAGGGTTTGGAGACGGCATCTCCATCTATTTGTGTTAATGAGAAACCTATTTTTTTTTCTTTTTCTTCGCTTTACTTGAAAACTATAGGAACGTATAATAATGATTGATAGATGATCAAATTCTACATCTGTTGTTGACATAAAATACAGGGTATTCCATTTAAATTAAACAAGGTATTACCGTTTAAAGATATTGATTATTTAACCATAATTTTTAGACACTCTGTATAAGTTATTAAAAGTTTCATAAGTGTGACTTCAAACTTAATCAATTGGTAGACTTGATTATTGATTTGGTTAAAAAAAAACAACAGCTGAGAAATTAAGCATTAAAATGAATACTACATTTTCGCAAAATTGAAGATATTTCAAAAACCATAAGGTTTAGGTGAATTAAACCTCAATCAAACTTACCTTGATTTTGATCATACAAATCAAAAATGAAATAATATACAGGGTATTCCATTTAAAAAAATACAACTTTGATAAGTTTCGTGTTTCGACAGAAAAATATTTTTAAAATGTAGCCTTGAGGGGTCCTTATTCATCAAAAAAAAAAACTTCTTCAAAATCAGATACTTCAGCCATAATGTTTTGTGTCGAATAACGTGAATAACACTGTGTCCTTTAGCTATACAGGTTGTCTCAGATCAACTGGTCACTACTTAAACAGCAAATAGAGGAACCGTAGATAAGAAGTTTGAGATGGGGAACCCATGGCTGGAAGTGCGCCGTCTCCTAGATACAGGGTGTTTTGTTATACGAGAAAAAAAAATTACACGCCACTGTTTTTTGGAATTTTTTTTTTTTTTTCAAAATACTCATTGAATTTCCAATTAAAAAAGTCTCCTGAGTTTTTTCTCCCGGCGGATAGAACAGTAGGATTTCCTACTGTCACCAAAACTGAAAATTTTTTGTTATTCACGCTTTGAAGGACACTTTGTAGTAGGTATGGTTTTATTTTTTTTTATGCGGAAGCGGTGCGACGCACCGAAAAAAGTCAAGTGAGCTACTTTGTTGAAAATTGAACAAAGTTTTAGAAAAATTGTTCTGAAAAAATTATGTTTCACCATTTTTTTTTTGAAAAACAGTCCACACATCTTCTCCAACTCCGGCCCTGGACGAGGTATTCTTTTTACAAATACTTAGAAACATGCAATACCATTTAGTATTGAAACCCTTAAATTTTCATCAAAATCGGTTGCGCGGTTTTTAACATAAATTCAGATATTATTTTTCTTTGAAAAACTTGCACACCCTGTATCTAGGAAACGGGGCACATCCGGCCATGGGTTCCCCATCTCAAAGCTCTTATTTATGGTTCCTCTATTTGCAGTTTAAGTAGTGAACAGTTGATCTGGGACATCCTGTATATACAATTTGTTTGTCGCTTTTCTATGGAAATTCCGCTGAAGACCGTCGATCATTAGCAGTATAGTACTTTATCAAGTGTCATGAGATTTGACAACACCGGACTTGAAAGAGAAGAATTATTACCCGAATGTTTCAGTTAAAAACAACATTTGTAGCCGATTTGAATGAAAGAAACGCATGAAAAATTTAATCAAAAATTGAATTATGTTGCATTCGATCTATCAAGTATGATGATGATTTTCCCAAAAATTTTTAATTTGAAAAACTAATTTTCAAGAAAACTTCCGTTTCATTTTCTTCATCGGTATAACCTTAACGACTATGAGCCATGCAATTTGATTGTTTTTTTTCATATCGAGATAATTTAGTAGAAAAATAAACTCACCACCAAAGCCAGCGGCGCGCTGAGCAGCCCAATTGGCAAAGCTTGGTTCTCCCATCACAGACATAGTGTTACCTGAATTTCCTGAAATTTTACATAAATGGGTTCAACAAATGTTGCAGAAATGAGATGATTTATGTGTGCTGCTTTACTTACCAGGAGTTAAAACATAAAATATTCAAAAGCTCTTTACATTTAAGAGCTTATTGAAGATGGTTGGGCCACGACTCGCTCACTTTCTCAGATGTCTAATTCTTATATTCCTTTTCGATAATTGGATAAGTTCTATCCTATAAGTATATTTTCTCGTAAGGATTCGATTAGGGGTAAACCAATTAGTCGAATCTTGAGGTCTGATGTACGTAAGAGAGTCTACAGTTTGTTTCTTGGATCGATGAACTGAAAGGTAAGAAGGTGATTATTAATAAGCAAGAGAAAGCTAGATGCTCTCAGAGTTTGCAAAGCGCTTTGGAAATTACTTAATCACATCATCAATAACGAGGGGCAAATATTATCTACTTCCTGAAAATCTCACATTAATTGACTATAGGATAATCTAGCTATAAGACTTGACTAAAATGACCAATATAAATAATGAAAAAAAGTTCGAAATTGAATAGCTGGTGTTCAAAATTTTATGGGTAGTATTCGTTACGACATCGAACGAGTAACCATCCTACTCCAAATTTTTCAAAAAGATTTTTACTTCCATCTGTAGGTTACCAGAGTCGAAGAGATCAGTCGCAATTCATTTTTTTTTGTAAGTGTAAATGACTTATCTGCTTGAAACGAGATTTGGATCTTGGAGATGTGTGTCCTATATTTCGGAAAGTGTTGTCGATTTGTGTTCTCTACCCCACCCTGCTTCTGCTTCTGCGACGTGAGTCTTTTATTCTCTTTGCAAACTTTTCACAGCTTCACGACAAAATTGGCCACTAGCTATCGATACAGAAATAGGCCGCAGTGTGTGTTGGATAATTTTGACAATCCTACCAGCTGCGTAAAAAATAGACATTTAACTGGACATGACTAGCTTAATAATAATTATTGGTTAAAATGTTTAAAATGTTGAAAACTTTGAAACGATTGTAGTTAAAACTATGTAAATGGTTAAAATGAATAAAAAGAATAAATAATGAATAAAATAATATCATTTTTTAAAATGATTATCATTTTTAATTTTTTTCAATTTTTTTATTAATTTTAACCATTGACATAGTTTAAGGTACACGGTCATTCCGTATATATAGACCCATATGCTAGCGGCGTTATCTATGGAGATATAAAAAATCTGTAAATGTGAAAGTTTTAGATTTTCATCTGAACTTTTTAAAAATCTTATAAAAAAAACAAAAGACTATCGGAATGCCAATATTTTTATACGAGTAGCATTTTTTTCAATGGAACCCCTTTTTTATCATCATATATTATGAAAGAACGTATTTCCCTGATTTCAAAAATAAATAGTTTGAGACCTTTCTGACGACTTACACTATCTACAAATGTACAACTTTTAAACTAATTTATCCTTCATGAGTGATGAGTGATATGTACTTATTTCACATATCTTCTCATAATAATTGGTAAGTGCCCTTTTTATTGTCTTTGTTGGTGATATTATTATCCATATTTCACTAGTTGTCTTGATGAAGGAATAACAGAGGGGTCAAAAGTGCCTCTAATGGCACCAAGAAAAGGATGTTCGGCAGTGTGACTCGTCCATATGTAACCTGTTGTCCTGATGAAGAAGGAACCGTCTCCCGAAAGCTTGACGACTAATAAATTGAGGATTCACTTTGCCCTAAACTATTACTGACTGCTTCCCTACCACTTTTTTTTCACTTCATAATTTGGCCAGTCACTGAACTTCCCACTTCCAAACAAAATAAACACAAAAATAGTGTGTGGTCATTGTCAAAAATACATTCAAATACTTGACACTAACCTAAAAAAAAACTATACGATACCAAGGTTAATTGATGGTACAATTAACCTTGATACAATACAATCATTTAAAAAATCATCAATACAGTAATTACATTTATCAATTTAAAATTCATCAAGATTTTTTTTGAAATTTAAAATATTTCTGGCTGTTTCTATGCCCATGGGAAGTTTATTGAAAAGCTTTGGTCCCATTTTTGTAATAAACTTTCCAGAATCATTCAATCCACTTAGAGGAATGAGAAAATTATCAGTTCCCCTTGTGCCGTACCCATGGGTATTCTTATTTCTCAAAAACATGCATTCATGTTCGAAGACAAACCCAACACAAACAATACAATACTCAAAAATAACACACAACATAGTACAGTCAAGATGCGGAACCTTTTGAAAAGAGATCTACATGAAGTAGTGGACGATACACCAGCCATCCACTTCAACACAAACGCCAAAATCCCCAGAAAGATATTCCATACAGTATTCGAGAATGTATAATGGCATGATAGATAAGTAAGTGAAAATTGTTAACAATTTGAACTTTTTCTTTCTCATTATCAAAAACAATAGCAACGGACTTGGTTGGATTAATCTTCAACAGATGTTTCTTGGAGTTGTGAACAATTTGCTCAAGATCTTCAGTAATGCGTCGATGTGCCAAAGCCACTTCTGAAGTATCAAAAGACATATACAACTGTGCATCGTCAACATACATGTGATATTTACAGTTGATAATTTTGGTTGCAAATGTTGAGGTATAAATGGTATAAAGAATTGGCCCAAAATACTACCCTGTGGTACTCCAGTAACAATATTCAGAAGCGAGGATTTTGATCCAGAAATTGAGACGCGTTGTGCTCTGTCAGTGATAAAAAAAAAGACTGAGGCGGCTCATTGGCCTCTCTAGAGAAATCTATATAATTCAAGATCGATGTGAATATTTTATGATTTACCATGTCAGAGGCCTTGGTATAGTCTGATAGAACGAGTTACAGTGGCCTCACTTTCATCATATTATGATGTTTTTCCTGTTACCTTTACGGTTACTTCGACAGATGAGTAGTAATTTGGAAATTTAGGGCTAGGTTGCTCCACCTGGACATCCGGAAAAATGGGCTTCAGCAACTAAGTCAAATCGTTAACAGATTAGGATGTAGCTTATTAACATGAGGGAAAGGGTGTTCAACTGGCAATTTCAAACTAATTGACTTTTCTTGGCTCCCAATAACAATAGGTTTATTGTTAACAAGCGTTTTCATTTGTGATAAACCTCTGTGAAAGGTCCATCACTTCCAGCATCACCAACATCCTTCAGCTGAGCATTCAAAATTGCTTTATCAAGAACTCTAGCATCAAGGCATAATTTGGGGACAGGATCGATACTGTATTCATTGCCTCTGATAACAGCACTACTGGATACAGTACTCGAACTGCTGATGCCGTTACGATCAGTTCTCTCACCAATTTGAGGGGCAGTTTTAGATTTTGGACTCGTGCCATCTCGCTTTATTTCATGACAATGGGCTATGCAGAGTTTTTTGGCAAAGCAACATACGCCAACGTGTATGTTGTTTACATTGCCAATTTTGTTATTAACCTTTACTACCACAGTTGGATTTCATAAGACTTATAATATTAATGGTATTTGAATGTTGTACTCACCTTTCTTTCTCTTCTGACAGGCTTCTAGATGCTGCTATCTTCACATTTACAACCTTGAGATCAGTTAAAATCTTGATGTGGTTCATTTTTTCGCATGCAAACAATAAGTCCAATGAGTCAAGTCCCCTCTCATGTTATCAGGAAAACCCCAATTTAAAATACACCCTGTACCCTGTATAGGCAATTTGTTTGCAGATTTTTTCATTTTTTGAGTACATTATCAGGATCAGTCGTACCAGCACTTCAACACCAAAATAAACATATGGCAGGAGTTTAAAAAAAACAACGGAGTATACCTGGGCCTGCTGTCTTGCATTCAAGAAATACGGTTGAATTAATGCCAAACAAATTTCGTGTCAATCAACTACTAATGTATTAACGATTACATTTTAGTTATTTTTTGTGATAGAGATGATATTATAATACTAGTAGTATAGCATTATACAAGATATCAAATTTATGGTTTAAATCTGATAAAAATACTGACTGAAACGCACTTCAAAAATAATATTATGAAGGTCAATGAAACATGAAAGCTACAATTATAATCAATTTCCAAATATTGTACACTGAGTGAGCGAATGAAAATCAGTAGGTATAACATTGATTTATTCAGATCATGTGACGCAAATATTTATGATCCATGATCAGTCACGTGTCGCGAAGATAGGCGCGTTCGTTGAGCTCATTTGGTGGTCTCAGGACTCTCAGGGCACGTGGAAAAGAGAAAAACATGTTCAGCGTGACTCGAAGTCACTCCTTTATGTAAATATCAAGTGGATTGATCACAAACTCAGTCATTATCTTGGTATGGGCTGGAAGTTCACCATCAAATTTAGCCAAGAAAAATGCTGCATGCTTTTTATCCAAAATAACATGCTAACTTTTCGAGATCGAAAGATCTCGTCGTACGAAGGTGAAGGTACACAAAAATATAACACAATTAAGACCAACTCTCTGTAACAAGCTTTCGAAATTCCTCAAATCTCTGGCTTCGAAGACCAATATGATCATCACCTGTCCACCATCGTCGGCTTCCAGTCATCTCTCAACGACTTTATCAAGGACCTTGTTGGGACGTTCCGTTCTGCGCTGAGCTTCGAGAGAAAGAGGAGTTATGCTTGCAGTGCGTCGTTCTCTCAAGTCTTTAATCGTCTTCTGCAGGTCTATACCAGAATACGACGCCGTCTGGACAAGCATTGGTTTTGACGGTGTGATGTCTGCGAAGAACAGAGGAACTCATATGACCAAGAAATATTCCTGAATCATGGCGATTTCAACTGGTCTCAGGAAGATGAAACTCTAGAACCTCTGCAGACTAACCCTGTTTCCGAACCTCTTTCATAATCAATGAATTATCTGAACCTTAATCAGGTGAATGACGGGCATCACCATAGGAAAGACAGTAGCATTATTTTATGAACGTCTCCTTGAAGGACAAACATTTGCCCCAAGAAAACCATCAAAAGCGAGAAGTACTCTCATGGTATGACGGTCCTCTCAGAAAGCTTGTTACGTTAAAAGTGTTGAAAGTGGCGAAAAGGGTGGTGAGTGGCACAAAAAGGGAAATTACTGGTAATTTGCGCTAAAAGAAGAAGATGGTGCTTCGATTGAGGATTGCTAGCTTCAGCGTGGCCATGGGCATGACACACTCTTAGAAACAGTTGAAAACAGGAGAAACAGACCCACTCGCTTTACTCACTTACCCAACGGCAATCCAAGGCAAAGCGAGACAGTTATTGGTGAACGACACCCACAAAAGTAGCCAGGACGATATATAAACTTTATTACACAATTCAATGATATGTACCGACACTTGATACAATCAAACGATCACACCCCGTATCGGTTGATACGCACAAATACCTCACTATTGTCAAAAAAAATCAGTTCACCACTCGAATATATTTATTAATAAGATCAATGCTACTTTTTATTAGTCTATGCCTGCTTATTTTTTACTGTGAAAATTGATCAAATCCGTGATATGTGCAGGCTGTTAACAAATTGTGATTGTGATGGCCACTTTGATGGCCAACAAAAGGGAATCACAAGGAATAAATCCATTTATAGATCTGAAACGCAAGTAGTTGGTAGCTATAGACTCTGCTGATAATGATCAAACCAAAATACTGAATAAAACTAAATCATCAAAATATAGATTTGACTAAATGATAATAAAGTTTGTGTGCGATGTTAATAGTGTTCCAAAAGATAAATTGAAGAATGGGAAAACTGGAAACAACTTACATGGAAAAGGCATGTCGAAATGGGGCTCTAGAGGCCTTGTCAAATCAGGGTCCCTCGTGGTTGGACAGTTTATGGGTTGATACTCTCCACAGTCCCACTGGCAAGGATAGGCACGTTTCACGTTAAATTGCCAGATTATAACTAATTTGAAATAGCCTCAGCCCATTTCCACACTTCAACATTGCACATCCGGCACATCGAGGACGCAAAAGCGCAAAAGAAATTAGAAGAATCATAAAACCAGAAAAATGAGTAAAAAGAAAAAAAAACTGAAAATAGAAAAGTCACTATGGGACTGAGAGATGATTTAGAAAAACTCGCTTACACTGATGTTGAGGGGCTAAAACGTGTTCCAATGAGAAATGGGGGAAAATTCTGGAGCGAAATCTCGTCAATCTGCATTCAGCACTTTGGTTCAACATATAATAAACCATTATTTGATCTAAATTTAAGATCAAAATCGCCAGGTTTTCCTAAAAAAATCGGCAATGAGCCACAAGGTACAACAACTCGGTAACCTCAACAATTATTGGAGAAAAAGTGCGATCTCAAGACAGTCCCTTTTTTTTAGAATTCAAAAACTTGGTACCATCCATCTACGTACTTTTGAAATTAATAGGCTCTACCTTTTGGGAATCCGAGCGACTGAAGTAGTGAATTCAAATCAATTCAGGGTCACAGAGGACCGGACTAATGGTCGAAACACGGACAAACACAGACTCATATTTTGATTCTACACTTGTACTGGATTAAATGTGAGTTATCTGTGTGTGAGAATTTTAAATTTTTCACTTAACTTTCTTAAATTTGATTGACGGAGATTCTGGAATCAAACTGACTAACTGAGGACCAAAAATAAACCGTAACAAGCTTATTGGTAAAAAAAACAAGCTGATTGGTAAAAATCTGTACAGAGAACTCAGGAAATCTGGACTCAGCTCGGACTACGATGCATATTATTCGATTCGCAAGGAGGTGAAACACCGTGTGGACTTATGCCATCTGTTATCTGCTACAAGAGCATCTTATAACCACGAACATCAAGCATTCCTGGTCATACATCAACAACCGTCGCAAAGACAATAAACATTCTTCCGTCAAGATCCATAACGCTTACTACCTCTGAAAAGATAACTGACGCTTTTGCTGACCATTTTCAATCGTGTTCCTCGAACCAACTCGATGTTAGCATTGGACACATGGATTCTGTTTCTCTTGCGAATAACCTAGCCTCACACCACTTTACTGAAGAAGAAATAACCACGAAGCTGTTGTCTCTTCACCCTTCACAGCTTGCTGGCTCTGATGAAATTCCGCCGATACTTTTGAAGAACTGTCTATCTCTGGCATCTGCTCTACGCCACATGTTCCAGCGATCCTTTGATAGTGGCATTTTTCCAGCGGTGTGGACGAATTCCGCCTTGATTCCGATTTTCAAATCGAGTGAAAGGGGCTATATCGGAATTATCGATCAAGGCATACCAAATATCTTCGAATCCATTTACTGTTTACAAGAAGCATATCAAAGGTTGGTCTATGGCTTCATGGCTTCTTTCGGAGTCGGTCGACAAGACTTCCTTGTAACTTCCATGAAAGAGGGAAGCCAGGTGGACGCCATGCACACTCATATGTCAATGGCCTCTTACAGTGTCTGGCCTCCTGCTCGAAAAACTGAACGCGATTGACGTGGACGGAAGCTACCTGGAATGGATCCGATCCTATCTTACCGGACGGCGGCAACGAGACGAGGTCTGTGATTTTCTCTCTCGAGAAGTGACTGTGATCTCGGGTGAGTCTCAGGGTTCTCATATTGAACCGGTTCTGGTTCTTCTGTTCATCAACGACGTATCAGTTCGCTTCAATACCTCGAAGTAAGCCAACGACCCAATATTCTCCACTACCGTTAGTTAATACTCATCGCTCGCTCCAATCTGACTTGGACAGTTTGGGGGAATGGTGCCAGAATAACTTTTTGAACCTTAATATGTACTGGACAGACGGGAGTTTGAGAGTGTACCCTTCGTGAACGATCTTGGTGTGACTTTAGACAGCACGTTGTCCTTCAGCATTCACATCGACAACATTACGTTGATGGCTCTCAGAATGTTTGGATTTATCCAGAAAAGCACCAGACATTTTCACGACACAAAGGCTATACTGTATTTATACCAATGCTCTTGTCAGATCGAAAATGGAATAGTGGAATACTGCTTAATCATTTGATCACCTTTACAACATCCTATCATCCAGACTTGAGCGCAAATACACCAAGTTTCTGCTGGAGAAGCACAACTTTTCCCAGAAGGATTCGACAAACGAGACCACATTGCAGTTGTGTGGGCTGAGGAGTCTCGAGGACAGAAGAGGGGCTACTTGAGGCGAGACGCACCAGTGCCCGGACTCTGTAAGAAAATAGCGATAGAGATTCTCTTCTCTTTATATAAACATCGGTCGTTTCTTGAATCCAAAATAGCCGTGAAGCAACAGCTGGGCTCGTATTATTTACTTTACCAGAATCAAGTAACGTCCAATGTTTATGCGAAGCAAAGAGAATCTCTATTGCTATTTTCTTACAGAGTCCGGGCCCTGGCGGAACGTCCTGTTCTACGAGCCCCCTCACAGAAGAGATTATGGACATACCCATTTCTCAGACTGCAAAGTCCCCTCAATACAATTTTTCTGACTGTGAGAATTTTCACAGAAGCTTATCGTCTGTGACATTGTATTCAAGATATCGTTGTTGATGTGTATTCACTGTATTCAATGATCTGCTTGTCTTCGTTCTGCGTCACACCAAAGTTTACTAATATTGTATATTGGTAAACTTTGGTCACACTGTTCTGTCTCGTCGTGTTTTTGCATTCTTGATGATGATGGTTTGTTTTGCCTTTCCTTATTTCACTTCATTATATTATCCATTTTTTTCCACTAATTCCATTGAGTATATACTATTTGGAATTATTCTATGTAACAATAAATAAATACAATTATTCAGCCTCTGCAGGGTAATATATACATTGCGTTGATGTAATCATTTGTTGTTTACATTCAGAGCAGAACGATTGACTCATCACTTTAACAGATATTAAACGTGATGCCTAAACTAAACTTTAATAAAATCCGGTTTGAATATAAGACAGTAATTTGATCCCCGATATATGTGTAGTAATGATTCTTAACAGCTTGCTTCCTGGATGCTAGTCACAACAACTTCAATAAGAAACCAATATATTTTAGAATTCAAGTAGGTACTTGAAATAATCATCATTTCTTTGATTAGTCTATGTGATTCAAAAAGAAAAGTTTTTGTGGTATAAAGCTTTGATTTTAATTGAACATTGAATGGACGGTTGATGAAAAGTTAAACTTCTGACGAATGAAACCAAAAAGGTCATAATCTGATAGGGTGAAGGAAATATTTTCAAAATAAATATTACTGGATTAGGAAAGGTGATGTTATCCATTGCCTCCAATAATGGTCCAATGTTTTTTTTAATGAGAAAACCCAAATTCGGAAGATTCACATGGTGTTTCAAACAAATTCTAGGGGTAGTTCCCGAGATATTTTTATAAAAAAAAATCCTAAGAAATTTGTCGGAAAGTGCTTCCCATGAAAGCTACGCCCTTTTAAATAGGTTTACGGTTTTTCCTCAATATTTCCGAAATCGTTCATAGAAAATTAGGAAATTTGAAACATCGCATACATTATATGCTGAATCAGAAATAAAAAATAACAAACAATATTATATTGTACAGCAAGCATGGAATGATACTCTTTTCCTAAGAATTCCATGCAAGTTTTACTCTATACTTTTTCTACGATTGTCAATTATATCACAATTGTGTAGACGATAATCGATATTGATTAGTGAATATAGTTCATTGTAGATCTTATTTTCATTTGCTACTGATTCTACAATGTACTCTATTTACGAATCAATATCAATTGCATAATAGTTATTCTGCTTGACAGTCGTAGAAAAATGTATTTTTCTATGACTATTCAGTAATAGATGT
This sequence comes from Orchestes rusci, assembly GCA_958502075.1. Classification (NCBI taxonomy): domain Eukaryota; kingdom Metazoa; phylum Arthropoda; class Insecta; order Coleoptera; family Curculionidae; genus Orchestes; species Orchestes rusci. The sequence goes on along the minus strand of OY293304.1, from coordinate 77,434,686 downwards.
ATTATACATCCACTATCTATTGGTTATTGGGTAACATATCACTTCATGACAACTGAAAATAACAAATTTTTTATAAAAAGGGTTTCATATTTGCATTGAAAACATACTTTACGATAGAATAAGGTAAGGATTATTTTAGATTTTCAATCAGTATTTTCAAAAAAAAGCTGCTTAATTCGGTGTTATTTTATGCATCTGGGCAAATGGAATGTTGCTCCGCGTAGGAATATCGGAGTATTTAGTATGCCGTTATGGCGAATTGACAATTTGGCGGAAGAGATTCATTTGACATAATCGCTTTATTACCCATAAAAATTGCTCCTTTTGCTCTCAAAATATAGTTTTCTATAGAATGAAAGAATTATAGGAATTATTACCCATTTTTAATAGGTAGCTTCAAAAACGGTAATAACTTTGGTGTTATTTATTCATTCGAGCAAACGTCACTCTGTTCCGCGTAGGTGCCGTTTTACCGAATAGACCATTTTCAGATGACGTCATGGCGGGCGTTGCCATGTTAGCTGGAGGACAAACAAAACAAAATAATGTTATGACAATGTTCTTTTCTTCGTCTTTCATGATGGTTTTCTGTACTTTTTCATGATTGTTATGAGTTTTTAATGAAATGAGAGACTTCAGGGCTCCATAAGAGAGTGTGAGATTTTTATGAATACCTACCCGCTGTTTTGAAAAATGCTGGTGGTTGTACCAATGGCCCAGCCAATGGCTTATTCAAGCAGAGACGTATATGCTCTAGGCATTTTAAAACAGGTAAAATAATGTTAAAAATAGTAGGAACCCCTTTTGGAAAACATTTGACATAATACTCTTACCTAATAGTTGTATAATTTTACATGTGCTGCCAATTCTTAACATTATTTTGTGAAAAACCATGAAGGTTACTTCTGGCAGGGACGATAAATCGTGCATCTTGAACTCTCCACCAATGACTTTTAGTTTATTATTACAACTGTCTTTGACAGTCTGTTCCAACTGTTCATAACAATCACTTCTCCCCATTATAAAATCCTTCTATTTTAAAAGAAAACCTGTTTGTTTGATGCACTTGCACTACCCGAAAAACTACATCAAACTTGTGTTAATATGACACCAATCAACTCTGCACAGTTCAATAATATAGAAAAAAAACCTGTTCTTCTCACTTCAAATCAAAAAAATTACAAAAATCCAACGAAAACTCTGAAAATCCATAAATCGTGACCATGAACTCAGATGAATAGAACCTGTGCTTGTCCTCCACGACACGTCAAATTCAGATGTTTGAAAATGATCTCTTCAATATCGTTTAAAAAGTAACGCTTCTGCCCATATGGCTGCTCCTGCCCAAGTTAAAAGGTACGCTCCTGCCCAGCGTAGCCGGTGGATGTTCTCTTAAATATCGTTTAAAAAGTAACGCTCCTGCTCATATGGCTGCTCCTGTCCGAGTAAAAAGGTACGCTCCTGCCCAGCGTAGCCGGTGGATGTTCTCTTAAATATCGTTGGAACAGTAACGCTCCTGCCCAACTTATCTTGTGCTAAGATCTTGTGCTTAACTCGATGCGGTAAAGTATATCACGTAGTATACGAACTAAATACACTTTAAAAAATATGCAGCAGTTCGTTGGTTAGCGACAGGTTAACATTTAAGCATCATATTAATCTCAGAAGCAAATAAAGTGGGAACCTTTTTCAATACATATTGCCCATTATTATAATGCACTTTATGAAACCATACATATAATGAATAACCCAAATAATAAACAGTATATCTAAATGTAGCAATATCGCGAGTCAGCTGTTAGTTGATAATAGCTCATTTGGCAACGTTGGAACGGAGGTTAAATAACGTCTTGTGCTCGTGAAAGAGATTTATTCCGAATTGAATTCATTTTGGTTAGTTTGGGTCAGTTTTGGGTTAGTTTGAGTTGATAAAAAAATTGATGTTGCGTGAGTAACATCATTTAGTATATTGTAAATGTTAGGTTAGGTAAGTCTTGTTCATTTTTGGATAATTTGGGATGGCAAAAAAGGTGATGTCGCCATTTAGTACATTGTAAATGTTAGGTTAGGTTAGTCCTGTTCAATTTTGATTAGTTTCGGTTAGTTTTTGTTTGATAAAAAAAACTTTCCCTTACAACTGTCACCGTTTCACTCCACCCAGCACCCCTATTCGCTCACAGATCCCGCATATTTGAAATATTTTAATTCTGAAAAAAACTCTTGAAACTTTTCATATCCTCACTTTATTCTATAGAAAAATATGATTTCATAGCAAATATGAAGAAATCTTACTAGAAAATCTGTTATTTTCAGTTGCCATAAAGTGATATAAACCCGTCATTTGTTTAAAAGTAAAAGCGTAATTCCAAATAAAAAAAAATGGCTGCTGTATTTATAAAATGTCCAATTGATGCATTCCTAGTGCTTACCACTCGAATTACGTGATTTTTTTTTATCAAAGTGGAAAGTAGAAGAAAAAATTGATATGAAAAAAAAAAATTAAACAAATTAATATCGGATGAGAATATATGGGTTTTTTCTACTGGTTACCAGTCCGGTAAATGACACTTCATATCATCAGAGACTGTTGTGAAAATTTACTTCACTACTTCGCTGGATGAACCTTCGCATCATCAAAGACTGTGAAATTGCATTGGTATGATTTGAATGGCACCATCTCATAGGCTAGGTTCGTTCGCGAAGGATATGCATTGCTTCGCATTGCTTTAACTCGGACGCCAGATGGCCCATTGTGTTCCCTTGTTTGAAGAGGTGTCCCCTCGGTCATGACCCGCAGCCTTTCTCTTCATCGTTTTAAACCATCTCATCGATTTTACGAAGTTCAAAATAAGCACGCTGTCTATATTTACCGCTTCCTCCAAGTCTTCAAGGTAGTATGGTCCCATATTCCTGAGGCGTCCTTCTGTCAGAGTTGGGCAGTGACACAGTAGATTTTCTATCGTTTCATCCCCCTCGATGCAGTCCTTGCAGAGATCAACAGTCCCTGGGCCCCATTTCCGGAACATGGTTCCGATTTCACAGTGTCCTGTGATTACTCCCACAAAAGTGCTGAGAGAAGATTTGCTCAGCTTTACTAATTTCCCTTTTTTTTCCATAGCAAAGTTTGGCCACCGAGCTCTCGATGTGTTGCAGTCGTTTCGATTGCCCCATCTGTCGATGTGTAGCTTAACCATCTTTTTATCCACTGTATCTTTCGATAGTTTGATCGTTGGTGGCGATGTGTTTTCCATTTCGGCTTCATCTTTTCTTAGTCCCAATTTTGCCATTCTATCGGCCATCGTGTTCCCTGCAATATTGCTATGTCCAGGGACCCAGCATTGAACGAGCTTCTTATCCTGATCCAGGACAATGTCTCACGGTAACTCATCATTACCTTCGACCTCACTCCTCACTGTATCTGATTCTAGTAGTCTCAACGCTGCTATGCTGTCCGCATAGATAGTGGCGTCTTTTGTTGTGTTGTCCAGTGTTTGCAGCAGGTTGGCTGCTTCTTTAATGGCAATGATTTCTGCATGCAGACAATGGACAAGTCAATGGGCAGGAGGTTTAGAATGACTTCTAAAGCTGCCAGCGGTGTTGTGTTCTTTGCTTCCGTTGTACTCAGTATTGCCAGTCCATGTACTTTCGTGAGTATCTTTACGTTCAAATTCGTGACAGTGGTTTCCCACTATACCACGGCTCCGTAGGTGATTACGGGTGCCACTATCGATGTATACATCAAGTGGATAATGTGCGGCTTTAGTCCCCATTTTTTACCAATCATTCTCTTGCGTATATACAGAGTGTCCAATAAGTCATGGATCATACGGCTGTGGGTGATGAGGAATGCCATTTGCAATAAGAAAAACCGCATGTCATACAAGTGTTGATCGTTTTCGAAATACAAGGTGTTGAAATTTTCATGAAAAAATCTATATTTTCATTTTTTTGTTCAAACCAAAAATCATATTTAAACCAAACTTGATACACGACAAGATGTCATAAAGAGCTGAAATATCTACCAATATCAAGCACTCCAGTCAACTAGTGGTGGAGAATGGATTACCGGGAAGAATGATTTTGCAAAAAAATAATGTAACACTCGGTGTACGAATCAAAAAAATTCTATTCTTAGGACCAATATTTCAATGCCCATTTGAGATTAAGGTACACTCAAAGGTTATTCTGGACCTTGAATTTGTCTCCCGTGGCGCAATAAGTATAGCTTAGCTAATATGTCACCTAAGGGTGACATTGAAATATGCTTTAAGCACAGGGTCGGTCCGTCAACTCTCAATTGATAACCAGCCCCTTGGATACACATTTAATTTGTCAAAAAAAATTATTCGAAACATTTTTTCATATCTGCTATCGTTTTGAAGAAAATTAATTTTTTTCTATTCTTTTAACATTATGTTGAATCTACTTGGTAACGCAAAATTGAATTCTCATCAATCATTATGACAGTAGATAATCTGATGTGGTGCAATGCATTAGGTAAACTCACCGTGAGTATGCAAAAATACACTTTAATTATGGGCAGCGCCCCACCGCATTACAATCGACAAGTACGCCACTATCTTGATCAAGCTTATGCAGGATGATGGATAGAAAGAGGAGGGCCAATACAATGTCCACCTCGTTCGCCCAATTTGAACCCACTGGATTTTTTTTATGGGGTTACTTTGAAGAAGAAGTTTATTTGACAGAGTCAACTGATGTGCTGACACTCTGTCTGGTGAAACATAACATTTGTTGCAAACCAAATCAGGCGCAATGATCAGGTCCTACAACAAATTAAACAGAACTTTTTTCGACGGTGCATATTGTGCATCAGAGCAGGTGGTGAAAATGTTGAACATCTCCTTTCTCCTTGGATAACCGAATAAATTGATTTTAATTTTCCACCCCCTGTTTCATTTTTGCCTAATTACGTAGTTTCAACATAATGTCAAAAAATAAAACAAGACTCATTTCCGGCAAAATGATAGAATGTACGGAAAAATGTTCCAAATATTTTTTGTCGACAAATAAAATGTGTATCTGACAATACTATTTTTTTGACTCTTACACCGAGTGTTACATTATTTTTTTGCAAAATCATTCTTACTAGTAACCCCTATCTCCTCCAATGGTCAACTGGAGTGATTCATATTGGTAGATATTCAAGCTCTTCATGACATCATGTCGTATATCAAGTTTGGTTTGAAGAGGTATGATTACTATTACCTTGTTACTCAAAAACGATCAACAATTGAATAACATATGTGGTTTTTTTTATTGCAAATGACATCCCTTATCAACAAGAGCCATTTGATCCATGACTTATTGGACACCCAACATAATGCATTGAGGCCTCTCTTCATTCTTTCCGCTTTGTTTTTCTTCCACGAGAGCTTTGAATCTAGGATGATCTCTAGGTATTTGGTCTCATTGGAAAGCCTAAGAGTTTGTCCCTCGAATGTGGGCATTTTGCTGTTGGGCACCTTGTATTTCCTTGTGAACAGTACTAAATTTGTCTTATCAGGGTTTACTCCAAGACCGTTCTGTCCTGCATGGAAAGTTCCTTCAATGTAGACCCCATGATTTTACTGGAAGTTGACAAGCTTTTGCCCACTACCAGTATTGCCGCGTCGCGTCGTCTGCATATGCTATCATCTTTATTCCTAGTTCTCTGAAGGTTTTGAGATCGAGTTCACCACGATCAACCAGAAGAGTGGATAAAAAAACTCCTTCTTGTGGTGTTACAGTTGTTGTTCTTTTCCTTATAGAACTATTTCCATTTTCTGAATTTATGATCCCACTTTTCAGCCTTTTTATTGTTCAGTTAATGATAATTGGTTCTATTTTAATCCTTTCCATTTCTCTTTCAATGGCCTCGGTCGTGACATTATTGAATGCTCCCTCTATGTCTAGAAACACGCCCAGCGTGTATTCTTTGTCATCGAGAGAATTTACAATTGTTGTCACAACTTCATGAAGAGCGCTGTCAGTTGACTTTCCCGGTAAGCATGTTGACCCGAACATTGCATTTTTATCTTGGTTGATTCTCTTATGTGCAGGTCAACCAGCTTTTCCAGTGTCTTCAGCAAGAAGGATGACAGGCTGATAGTCACCTGTACTGTGCTATGAGAATAGGCTAAGATCCCGTGTCTTCTATGCGAGTATACCGGTTCTCATTTCACTTACCAACGGAGAATGATATATGGTAGTCTTTCTCTTTTAATTCTTGAATTTTGCCTCTATTGAGCCATGGTTTTTGGATTAGCGCGATGTCTACTTAATTCTCCGTCATAAACAGCATCAAGTCCTCCGATACCGCTTCGCAGTGATGCGAATTAATTTGCACTGCTTGCAGCTTCGGGCTCCTTGGTGCCATCCAAAAAACATCCTCAGAGGGGATGTTTTGTGATGCCTCGCTTTCGGGGTGCCTAACCCTAACTTGATGCTCCCGTTATTGGTATTCAGTATCCCGAGATATCGTCCTCCACCGTGTGGACGATAACATTCTCTGGCCCAAACTTGCACTTGGTTGAAGAGATGACTCTCCAGCTTTGCTTGTTCAGGCCCTTGTTCTGCTTGTCGATGATATTTAGTATGGATTCATCGCTCACCGAAGTCAGAGGCGGAATCCACACTGATATCAGTCGACGCAGAGGCAGCTCCGAGACTGGTATTACCTCTACGTGGGCTCCCTGCCAGATATTGCCGTAACCGCCGACCACACTTTAGAAAGTCAATTGACTTTCCGTTGTTGCAGCCGACAACTTTATTTCCTTTCTGCCGGCCAGCCTCGTCGAAGCTGAACACCTCGTGCCACTCTGCTCGTATAGTTTGAGTGAGGCGTCCAATATCCTCTCTTCCACTTCCTGTTCTTCTTGATGAAGTCCTCCTCTTTCTTGGAGAGTTCTTCATCCTTCTATCTTTGTAAGGTAGTTCTTGACGCCCCTATAGCTATTTCTAGCTTTTTGCGACGAGGTTTTAGCCTAAGGCTCTGGGTTTTTAGAGGTTCGAATCCTCCATATATCGACGACGCTGCCTTTTCATAAAAAGTCCTCCTCGGCCGCTGAGTCGATACGGAGATTTTACAACTGAGCTTGAATGCCAAGTTGGTTGACTTTACCCGGATCATCCGGTTTACAGTCGTCTTCCGCTTTGCTTTGACCAGTCGCATTCACAGACTCCCCAGCCTGGTTCTCCACCGGATTGTCTGAACAGTCGTTGACTGACGACTTCAGAGAGCCTCTCCACTCACTCTCTGCCGCCAGCGCCATTGACGAGCTTCCGAGTAGCCCGGCTCTTTCTTCCAAGGTTGTCCTATCCATCGTGGTTGTTGTTGAGTCGGGGTTCCACCCCCAGCCTGTTGTTTCGCAGAAAGAGGAAACGTGGGAGTCCCTGTCCTGTTTGATTTTCCCTTCCCCCACCCTCACCACGCTATCTATAGGGGTTACAGGCTCCCCATCAACCTGTCCGGCACCCAGTGACCAAATAACTGAGCTACCACCGGCATAGTCATCAGGATTGCTGAGAGTCGCAAGCCCCCGCCCGCCAGGGACGATGACCCTGACTATGGCAAGGCGGAGAAACCACGGAGGTGTGGGAGGGGAGTGCCATCTCATGGTTTTAATTAATTACCTCGTTATCAAGTTGATATGAAATATTGGTAACATAAGTGACCTATCTATATTACCTAAGTGGTAGCATGGTTTAACTGGCGCATTTCATGGTTTTCATTAATAACTTGACATAAAATGTTGCTAACATAAGTAACCTATCTATATTACCTAAGTTGTAACATGGTTTGGCTGGCGCCATCTCATGGTAAGAATGTGAGACGGACTGCCATCACCTCCCACTCAATGTGTCCTTTGAGACTAAGATAGCACTTTTTCTCTTGAACCGATTAAAAAAAGTTGTCATAGTATGAAACAAAACAATGTAAGATACACAGCCGTTATCTGTCATTGAAGTACTCGTTTAGAAATTCTCTTTCATAGTTATAATCGAAAACTTAGTCGTTCAGAGTTAAAATTGCCAAAAACTGGATAAAAGGTAAAAATTTGGGGATTTTTTTGAAATTTGACAATGATAAGGTCAAAAACTTGGATTATTTATTGGGCCAACATCATAAACAAGTCAGCAAAAAATCACAACTACCGGATCTAACGCAAGGTCTGATGTATATGGTTACTGGACTATAAAACCCATCAATATCAAACGCTTCGGAAGCGAATCTGCTTCTGTTATCAGTGGAACCTGAAAAAGGAACAATTAATTCAAATTCAAAACAGAAAGTTCGTTTTTGTGTTATTTCGCAGAAAAATTGTTTTTTTTTTCGCCGAAAACACATAGAAAAACAATTTTACTGCGAAATCACACAAAAACGAACTATATCTTTTGAATTTGAATTGATTGTTCCTTTATAAGGTTCCACTGACGACGAAAGCTGATTCGCTTCCGAAACGTTTGATAATGATAGGTTTTATTGTTTACTAATAATAGAACTGTTTTCAGGTAATATAGAAGATCCGTGTGTGGCAAAACACTCGAAAAGATCTGATGAAAATTTGTTTGTTATATTTATTTTTGATTTTGGTTTGAAAGTTTGAAAGAAAAAATCCAACTCTGGTCACTGAATTTTTATTATAGGATGAATATAAATAAACACATCTTGAGAATAATTAATAATGAGACACAGTAGGTACACAAAATGTAGTCACTTGGTATTGGAACGTGGTGATTTGAATTTGTCAAGAATTCTTTACTTCTGTAACAATGAAATTTGTATTCAGTACCAAGGTTCTGAATCATTTCCAATGTTTTCTGATATAACAATATATATTATGGAAATTACTGAAAATCTACCGCTTGTGCCATTATCGGCGTCATACCTATAATAGCAGCTATTAGAGAGTCACGAAAATCAATAGACCTGACCATCCACAAAGCTGATCGATGAACCATTCGAAATCATTCAACATTATTGCTCAGAAAATAATAATAACAATTGATTCAAGTCCTAATCATCGAGAAGACATAAAAAAGACAATCAAGGTCGTCTTATTTTCTTAGTTGTCCTATGTTCAATTGTTCAATTCGCAGAGAACAAAGGTTAATTATATCGGTAATATAAAAATAAAAAAACATGATTTATATTAGGTACATAATATGACTGATTTTTGATCCACAATACAATTTATTGGTAATAGGATACGATTGATTACAATGAGGAAACCAAAATTACAATATCATGCAATCATTTTGATACCGCCTTTATTATCATTTATGAATCATCATTGAAGTGACTGAAACATACATGTTTGTCTTTTTTATTCAACTCATCCAAGAAGTTTTCAGATTGGTGACAATTCTGATTTGAAACGTTAAAAAAAACCCAATTCATAGACTCTCTTCCTATTTCCCAGGTTCAACATGACCGGGAAATCAGGAAAAGCCTATTGCGATCGCGCAAACTTTCTTTCCTGGCTATGCCCCTTCCTGTGTATATCGATCAGTTGACACAACAAACTTAATGTTGCGTGCATCGGTCTATTTTTAGGGATTTTATATTAACTTGTTTGTTGATTGTCTGTTTCATAAAATGACACAAGGTGAGTGGATTTGTTTTCTTTTAAAATATAATGCTATTGAAACCTATCAGAGAAGCTTCACTATGATGAGGGTCATTTAATCATAATTGAATATCGACCGCTCCTGTTACGAAAAACGTACGTTCCTACCTACTGAACATAACTGATGACTTTCAATTTGTGTAAGCCATGGAGATGCATCTCATTGATCAATATTTTGTTTCTATTCGATAAAATGTTATTGGGCTGTTTGTTGGAAAATAATACGTTTGTGCATACCCGCACATACTTTGAACAAGGAATATTTTTTATAATGCATCTTATTATTTTTACCAATAAATAGTTATACCGGTGATTTTGTGATAATTTAACTTGATCGATGATAAAAATGTTAAAATATTTATATCCGCTAGAATATTCACATCTACCATCCATTTAAATCGGTAATTCCTCGGGTTATCCAGTGCATGTCGTTTCATTTTAATAAGTAGATTCCGTTTCTGATTTTAGAATAATATGGCATACCTAGGTATTGATTCTTGAAAGGGCTCTTATAATTTTTGTATTCTTATTACTGTGTTATCTCAAGAAATACTTCGTGGAAATCACACTATTACTGTGGATAACTTTATTTTTATCATTTAATGTTTTTCCACGTTACAATAAAAAAAAACACAGGGCTACTCTTTATATTTATTCAGAAAGGACTTGATATGAGTGAGAATTCTTGATATTTCCCTTGGTGATCCTGATCCATGGCGGTTGCGCTAAAATATCTTATTATTCCCCGCATTGCAAGTTATTGAAAGTGAAATAACTCAAATACGGCTAGTACAAACATAGGCAAACTATATGATTCTGTATACATGGAACTCACTCTATATTGATGGATATCTCCATTCTTATTTCTTGATTATTTAGCAAAAACTGTGATAAGCATAATGTTTCTAAATTCAGCCGTTTTCGAGTTATCACGTTTTAAATATTTTATATAACTCATGATAGTTATAGGTATCACTAATGATTGCATTTTGAACAAGTGAAGCGTCAAATAACACACTAGTGTGTAATAATCCATAACTCACTAGTCACCAGTGGGTTATGGATTGTAACTCACGTTCCCTGGGCAAACAAACAAACAACCTATGAACCTATCACTTTGCCGTGTCAACCAAACAAACAATAACCTATTTTGAGCAAAATGTGAACATATCACTGTCTAGTCATTCTGACACTGAAGCTAATATTCAATAGTTATCTCATAAAATAACGATTTCCTCCATTTGTTGGATAAAGCACTGTATGGTACCCGTGCGTTATATTTCACAAGTCTTGAGAATTTTTTCGCGTTACTTATTTATTACCCAACGCACTTAAATATAAATATTTTCTTGACATGCTATAAAACTCTAACAGTTCAAGATAAAGAGAAAACAGTCTGCACTTTCTAGTCTTGACTTTTCAAGAGCTATCCAAAGACATTAAACTTATTCTTGTGGTTAAATGTAAATACTCGTGTATCTTTTGAAATAATCGACCTCTTGTGATTTCTCCTTACACCTTTGTATAGAGTTGGACAATGTGCTAGGTCATGACAGGTGTCCTCAAAGAAAATAGGGCGTTATGTCTGGTGACCTAGCGAGCCAATCTTTGTGGTTTCTTCCCCCTATCCAGCGGTTAGGAAAAGTGTTGTTCAAATAAACTCTAGTAGCTTACCCAAAATGAGGAGGAGCTCTATCCTGATATTGTTGGCACAATTCCATTCTGCGGCATGTGAAGATACATTTTGGCATTCAAATGCTTTCTATGAAGAAAGGTCTCACTAATCTGTTCCCAATAATGACAGCCCAGACATTCACTTTCTGGAGTATTTAGTATGTGTTCCTTTCATCCAATTTGGATTCTGATCAGACCAACTATGACAATTATGTCGATTCAAAGCCCCATTCCAAATAAAAGTTGTCTCATCCTGAAAAACTATCACTTTGCAAAACTCCAATCTACATTCGATGATAATCATCTTCTGATAATTTCTGGACAAGAGCTTTTTAATATGAGTTAAAATTACTGGTTTTTAAAATTTTCTCAATTGCTTTGAAACAAACAACAACTTGGGTAGCAGCATTCTCCAGTGACAAAATAAAAATAAATAACATCAAAATGGAAGAAACTCTAAACAGATGCAAATAAGAAGTTACCTATTTCATCTTTTGGTTGCCTAAACCTCTATCAAAATAGTATATTGTAGAACAAACACATGGAATGACAGTCATTTTCTATGAGTATGAAGGTTTGTGCTCATACGAGTAGGAAATGGTCATTCCATGCGAGTTTTACACTTTACTTTTTTCTCGATAATTGATCAATATCACTATTGTGTTATCAATATCGGTTTGTTTTTTTTTGGATGGAGGTGCCAGCTCATATTTCCCATCCCTTGCCTAGCAACTAGTAGGGAATGGTTTCATTTCGTCAAGTTCTGTGATAGTCATAGAAAAAGGTTTCAATCGTTACTATGAAATTTGATGCATCTCATTTTTTTTTCAGATCTCTAATCTCTATCGCAGCTTAGAGGCTTTTGAGTTGCACGCAGTGCTCCACCCAGCCATATGCTAAAATTGCGGCTGGTCTCCACACACTTCTTGAAGCAGCCATAGTTTGGATGATGTGTCGAGATAGAGATATGAAATTATCGTGAAAACTGCGTTTTGTAAACATCATTTCTTTTCTCAAGTTGAAATACATCTACTGTTGGCTAACTAGTTTACTAAATTCGTTTGTATGTAATAAACGTATTCTGTTTAAACGAGTGAGCTGGTTTGAAGGTAAGATTATTTTTTCACTTCATCATAATGAATAATTTCTTGGTTATATACAAGTTCACTCTTATCAAGAACTTTATATTTGTGCACTCTATAATATCAACATTTTGACCGGTCTGACTCGCGCAGCTCCACTTCCTGAATATCCCTTCAAGGCAGATTGAATTTTTGAATCAGATGTCTGTAGAATCCATGGACAACCTTGATTTTGTTTGGGTAGGTATTCCCCTCTATTATCAGTGAGCGATCTGGATCTGAGCCGACGCGACGTCGACACAACAAGTTCAAATAAGTAATCACTTAAAACTTCTTCAATAAATCCAAAACTAAACGGAACCTTTCGATCAACATTTGATTGAGGGAGAAAAATCCAGACCAGAATAAAAATGGTGGAATATACCCAAAAGCAATTCACATATAAATCATAGCATCAAGAAATGTTTCCAAAATCTTGAGTGAATCATTTTATTTAACATACAATAACAAAAACAAATTTTTATGCGATAATATGCATAGATGATAAACCAGAGGTGCTCTCGTTTTTTAAAATATAGATCTACTAATGGAACTTTCCAATAATTTGCACTCGATAATTATCATTATTTGCCCTTTGCTGCAGGTGAAAATATTGATCATCATCAGGCATTTTTCATGTTTGCATAAATTGGCGGATAAGTCGAGAACGAACTCCTATCTTGTAAGAATAAACTTCATACTTGCATCAAAAACATAAAAAGTTCGGGACTACACTGCTACCGTCCTTGGTTGGGACTTTTCCCAACCGAACAGTTTTGAAGGTCACCAGCTCAAATGTACGCTACGTCACGAGATATATTACTGGTTAGTGTATACACTGTGCTTGAACATTGAATGACAATGGTCGGCGAACCATGAATCAAAACCAGCTTGACTCACATAAGATCTCACTTTTTTGAAGAAAACATAGCTATCTTGTTGACTATACTTTGCTTAATGTTGTCGACGACATTTTCCCAATCTCGGAGTTACAGTGGAAAAAATTTGTATATGGAGGAGGAAAGACCAGACGAGAAAGACGACGCGAGATTAAGAGTGTGCCTTGAAACTCGTTCATGAGACTAAAGAACGTGAAATAAATTCCGAAATTGACGTGGAATAACGTTGTAAGTGCTTAATATACCACGTTATTCCATAAACCATAAAAATAAATTCCAATAACTGATTTATCCCATATACTGGATACTGGATGTTTCAGAAACATGTTGCCAACCTTTAGGGGGTTTTACCTTGCACAAAAATATCACGATAGAACCCAACTTGCCTATTCCGAAAGTTCATATTAACAGAGATACAAGATGTCAAATTCCAATTTCAATTTCTGATTTTTTAAAAAAGTTTTGATAAAATTTGGCATTATGAGGATTTTTCGATTTGCGAAACTCAAATCTGACCTGGATATGGCTCTTTATTGTAGGGGTGCCACTTACCTTTTCACTCATTCAAATACTTAGTCATAACTTTTTTTATGCACTCGAACTTTTTTTCTTCATTCTTAAAGTGATCCATGCAATGTGGTTTCGAATGGCAAATTTTGAAAATAAACGTAGTTGGCTTCGAAAACGGCGAAAACCTATGTCTACTTTGAAAAATATTAATTTAAAACCACATTGGATGGACTACTTCAAGTGCAAATGAAAAGGGTTACTTCTAGCAACTCTTATAAATTATGGCTCTTTTATGTAAATATGACTTAAAAATCAATTTTTCAAATTTAAAAGAAAGTACAAGTGCGTACAAAAAAGTTATGGCTATTTGAATGTGTGAAAAGGTGTGTGAGTGGCGCCCCCTAGAAGTAAGAGCCATATACCAAGCTATGATTTTGAGTTCGCATGCCCAACAATCCTTATGTACCAAATTTCATCAAAATAACTTGATTGTTTCAAAAGTTATAGAAAAAAACCAAAATTAATATTCAACTTTGACACCCTGCATATCTTTCAATATCAACTTTCGGACTTAGCAATTTGAGGTCTATTGTAATATTTGTGTGTAAGGTATAACCCCTTGAGTTTTGTCAACATGTTTCTGGAACACCCAGTCGAGAAAAATTATTGTTCGACTTCATTTTATTTTACATGTCGTATAGGTATAGTTATGTAACAACTACAGTTCATTCACAACCAAAAGTCACCAAAAGTGAACAAATTACACGTGAATAGACATAGCGAAACTATTGATCTGTTCACATGTGTTGTTTTATCTCACGTGACCTTTCAATCGATTCCCTGTGTTTAATCACGTGTAGCTTGATTACTTTGGTGACTTTTGGTTGTGAGTCAACAGTAGGTTATGAAAAAGTTGAAAATTAATTTAAACTTGTGATGAACCAATTTTTTTCTTTTCCTGTAAGATAAATTTATGTACTCTCAACGTTATTCCAGGCACCTCCTCAATTAGAGAATATTATGAATTATTCTTTTCAAAACTGAATGGAGTTCTCGTTAAAGAAATAAAGCCGTTGGTAAGGTAACTACCACTCACCCTACAAATGGTCAATATGTGAGGACGGAATTTAGGTTTAGACTTTGATACCGTATCAACAGCTTGAAAATAATCTGTTGAGACGTTTCTACCAGAACATGTTTTTGAAATAAAACCTGTTTGAATCTGTTTCTACCACAAGCAACTCCAATAAAAGCGTCGTGCCTTCAATAATCTCACTTCTATCTATTGTGGGTTGCAACGGGCCCAGGAGGCCTAAGCAGGTTTTGGCGTGAGCCACCCACTGTAACATCTACATCTACATCTACAACTCCAATAAGTTCTTGTTCAAAATTGAATTTCCAGGATGTTTATCATTCAACTATTTTTCTACCATCTTATTCACATCACCTGTACCTGTTTTGAAATTAAGGTGTGAGATGATATTAAAAGAGATAGATTGTTATTTCATAATAATTCGCGTGAATATCTCTCCACAGCTCGCGACATATATCGTTATCCGGCTTTGTTCAATTTAATGCAAATGATTCGATGGCTGCAAGTTTAAACCTGTGATGATATTATCCACTTTCAAACAATATATCTACAGTTATGATTTGAATAGCTATAATAATTCACATTTTTATCTATCAACCAATAAATATGTAGATACCTACTGAGACTACAGCAGTGATATCTAAGTCATCTACACAATATTTCAGAATAATATTATGAAAAGTTGTGCTCCGAAAGAAGAGTTGCCACAAAAACTGGTGGCAAAAATATACAATGAGCCTCGCATTTGCAAAGTCAAGAAGATCTTATTACCTGCTGGGAACAAATCGAATGTTTCCAACACTTTTGACGAGGCTAAAGCCAGTATCAAAGCAAGAAAAAGGAAAGAAAGACAGGAGAGTATTGGCTCAATCAATCAAGATCGGAAAGTGATCAGGTAAGTACATTAAAGATACATACAGGAATATAGGCATACAGGGTACGCCAGCTTAAATTATCCATCTCAAAAATCTGGTGAATGCCCTCCCCCCGTTCTAACTCTTGAACCGTTTGATATATTAGAATGAAATTTGGACACACCATATGTGAGAACATTTTAAATTTTTTGACATAGAAGTGACAGCTTAAAATATAAAAATAACAGCTGGGCGTCATTTTGAAAGAAAAAATCAAATAGAATGAGGTTTGAGTGATACTTCATTTTAAAGGTGTTTTCATCCTTATTACACCCTGAAAGTTTGGAGTCGCTGTCAGGTTCTTATTTTTCAATTCTGAGCCATATTTTTTTTGCAAAATGTTAAAACGTTGATGTAGCGCATTACCGTTTTAACACTCAGCTGTCACTATTATTGTGCTGAGAAATGTTGTTTAGTGAAAATCATTGGAATTCACACACAATATTTTGAACCACCCTCGTGAAATGAAAAACTTTGTCAAAGTAACAGGATCACTTTTGTCAAAATGACAAGTCAGTGGTAAACATCAAAGCTGCTTTTTGGTCTTCGGATTGATTATTTCAGCCTAGTTCAAATAATTTTTGAACAAGACGATGGTTTCTGACATATATTATCCAGTGATGCGAATGGCAATTGAATGATTGGCGATTGAATTATTGGAGTAATAAAAACATTCACTGCCTTTATTTTGGATCAGATTTTTGAACATTCATCATCCATTTAAACAAAACCAGCGCTAATAGTTTTCAATACACACCATGTGGCTTAATAATCTTGGTTATACATGGTTTAAAACCAAAAGTCATCAAAGTAAGCAGACTACACGTGATCAAAGACAGCGAAACGATTTACCAGATCACATGTGATGGTTTATTTCTCCCTGGTCGATAACTTTGGATATTACGAGGGTTGTCGAGAAATAACGGTTTTGAAATAACAATGTTTGCGAATTCCAATGCTTTCCGCTGTACGTGCTCATTTATTGGAGAGCCATTCCTGTGCATAAACGGTTTAAAAGTTAAGGGGGGACGTTGATGAATTACACTGTATAAGGCCTATCGACATAAAAATAACTTGAATTCTATAAAAATCATGTCATAATTATTGAATTAGAATAATCACAAATATATTTATCGAAAGCAAACCTGGTTTAGTATGTATATTTGGTAAGAATTTAATCCAATACTTTTAAGTAGGTATGAATTCTCAGTTCACTGACAAAAAGGACATTTTTTTTTCTCTATCGTCTTCTGTTCAACCAAAACAAGCCTCATGATAGTATTCCAGACCAGCAAAACAAAAACGCATGTACAGGGTGACTCATTTTCAGCGGCAGGGTGCCTTTTCCCGTGAACTATTCATCATAGAGACCCAGGAAAAAGAATCTGTATAGTAATGTGCCCAAGAGAAAATGCTAAAAATAAATTTCAAGCTTCTAGTATCGCCGCAAGGGGGCGTAACGGTACTTTGAAAACAGAAAATCAATAAATCTTCGAAATTTTTTCCGGTGAACTACCAATTAAGAATATGGAGAAAGATTTTGGGCGATATTCTTTAAAAATTGCCCCTCGGCACTTATCTCTAAGCTGTCAAATAGGACAGCTAGAGGCGGAAGTGGAAAATCTGCTTTTTCTGGTGCATCTACTCGAGCTCGATTTCGTTTTAGTCGACCACACAACATGAATTATGAAAGTCAAACCTGTATTTGAGGTTTTTTCGAAAATTTCAAATGCAAACCCACTAAATAGATGCCTCCATCGTGCTATTTGAAAAGTTTCCTATCACTTCCATACAGATCATTTTTCTATATCTTTTGAAATAAAAGAGTAACGGAGACTTCATCAGGAATCCCTCGAGGAATACTTTTGCAACAGCCCCTGTAAATTTGAATGTGTCAAAAAGGTGGGAGTGCCTTGTCAACGGTCGGGCACTGGTTGTTTTGTTTTATTATTAGTTAATTTCATTTTTTTGAAATATTATTGGAATAAGGTGTTCACTGGTCCACCGTTTCATTTTTGGAAAGTGGTGCACTGTATTCTACTTCTCAGCTGCTCGTGAAAAAAAAAACGAAAAGTTCGCTTCTTCTTCTTTCCATAATATTGTTATCACTGATATTATGCAATTGCTACAGCGGGTACTTTTTATTTCAGTGGTTTATGCTCAGCAATATTTTCCCTATTATAGCTGTAGGCCAAAATAAAGTTTTTTTTAAACGAAGTCGGAATAAAATCCTTGAATTTGTCTGTTGAAAAGGTGACTTATTTTCAAAATTTGAATCTCCCTTTCACCATTTGACTTCAGGCGTCGCGTCGCTTTAATCTTGATGGTTCCCATTTGTTGGAAGTACCAAAAGTGGAGTACAAAAATGTGTCGAGTGTATTTGAATTCATGATAGGAATGTCTTCAGCGAAGATCGATTTCATTGTCATTGTTTTCTTCTTCAGCAGATATGTCTTTGGCATTTGAGTCTGCTTGGAGGACATCGTCTTCTACATTTGTTGATTTGTGAATTTCATTGAATCATGTGACACCCATTTTATTGTGAATTTCCGCCTCTGTTAATGTGGTGTTTCATGAAAAAGTCTTCAACTTCATTTTCACCTTGTACTTGATCATCAGAATCCATAGAATCTTTGTTATTTACACTTTTGGATCTTCCCAAACTGGTCCGGAAAACTGACTTCGTAGGCTGGTGTTCCCAACGTTTTTTTGATTTGATTGCTGCTTTGAAATACTTCAAAAATGTGATCGAAGGCAAAAGTCTGCAGGACCTGACGCCATTCTCAACTATCTATCCACAACGTGACCCATTTGAAACCGGGCCACCCCCGTAACATTTTTAATCATGGAGCGATTTTGACGATTTTTTTTTGAAATGTGGAGGGTGGAGAGGTTTATTTTGAGGCCAGACGGCGTTTTTTCAAAATCAAAGGCCTACTACAACATATTTCAAGGGCTGAAAAATCCAAAATCCATATTAGCGATTTTCTTTATAAAAAATCTGTCTACGCCACTGGATTCGTCATACTCCAAAATGGATCTGTACCAAATTTTATGAAAAAATATCAAAAATTAACGATCAATTTTTCAGTATTTTACCTCGAAACTCTTGCGTTAGCAAATCTATCCGAAAAAAATATAAAATATAAACATTTAATAGATATACTCATGTCAAAATACAATGAGAACAAACAAACGAGACTGACAAAAAAAAAGAGAAAAAATTACACACAGAACTAATATTTTTGAATTGAATATCTTTTCATGAAATTTGGTACAGACCCATTTCAAGAGATGAAAAATCCAGTGGCGTGGGCAGATTTTCTCTTGAAAAATCGCTAACATGTTTTCTGGATTTTTCAGCCTCTAAATATGCTCTTGTAGACTTTGGTTTTTGGAAAAAACTGGGCGACGTATGACCTCAAAATACAACTTTCCCCACTCTTCATTTCAAAAAAAAAACTTCAAAATCAACCAATACATTAAAAAGTTATGAGGGTGGCCCGCTTTCAAATGGGTCACTCTGTGGAATGTGGTTTCCAAAATCGTCATAAATAAATCTTTGATAATCTTTTGTCCTTGGTTTTCCATCCTTCATCGGTACACGCTCTTTTTCCATTCAAGTTCTGATGGCGTGAACATGGCCACATATGTGTTGCGTTTGGGCAAATATCTATAAGGTCAATCGTTAGTTGAGATGTGTGTCCGTTCAAAAGCAATATAACAGGAGACTGAAAGGTTCACCAAGCATTTTAACACAATACACAATACACAGTGTATTGGTACTTCCTCGGCAACTGACTTGGGAATTCTTTTTTAATCGGAAACGATCACTGGAGCTAGAATTTGACAATCAAAGTCGTGAGATATTCCTTTTCATCACTTCTTACAAATGAGTAAACCGTTTTTTTTTTGTTGACTAAAGCTCTGTCACCCTTGACAGACGAAAAAACGCCACTTACCCGAATCTGAGTCCGCACACCTGTTGCCATGGTTGAATTTCTAATTTATTCACAAAATATTGACTAAAATATAAATAGAAGCTAATTTGCTTTAATTTTCCGATTCTTCGAGTTATTGATGCAATATTCTGCTCTGATATTGTATGCCTGTCTATGTATTGCATGATAAGAATGATAATTATCCGGAGGTGACAATGCTTCTTATCTTAGAAATGTTGTATCAAAAAAATCTAAAGAAAAATTTCAAACTTTGTTCAAAACATAAACCAAATAGGACTTTTCTTTTTGAGACTCGCATTTCATTGGTTTAAAATGAACCCCCAGTGCAGCTAACGGAAAAAGTTTGATGTGATTGATTTTTTTTTGTTTTACCGAACAGCTTTAAACCGACAGACGCCGACGGTCAACTTTCAACGGACGTTTGAAACGCGACTTTCAGTCAACAAGTATTCTTTGTTCAATGCTTTTCTGCGGTGAGGTCACAGTTATGGAGGACTGTAACTAGGAGACGAATCGCAATGCATTGAAAGTGGTCCAGTTTTCCAATCGTAATTCGGGTTTTAAATGTTACCGCTAGATGTCTAAGTGTCGCAAGTGAGGTCATGCATTTGAAGATTATTTATTTTTTTACGCGCGCAGACAGTTGAAATGCATGAACGATCGTTTCAAATGATGCTCATATGAAACCGTTAATATTGATTTATTTAAATCTAACTTCCATAGTTAAGTTTCTACCATTCCGTTACAAAAAAAATATATTCTTCTTGTCATTTTCCAGCCAAAATAAATTGAATGTTAAAGTTGACATTGAGTATAATATGGAATTAGGGGGAGGGGTACTTGAAGGAAATCAAACAATCAATTTTCAATCAATTTTCTGCCCAAATCTTCGTGAATCTATCAAATTTATGATCAGACAATAAAATTATTCTGACAAATCGGTTGCCGTTGACAACAACAATAAACTAAAGGGGACCTCACTGTCGATAACAGCGCCCTCAAATGAACTAATTAAAAGAGGAACGTTTTTTCAGGGATTTTCGTATGTTGATTCGTCTCCTAGGTACAGTCTTCCATAGTCACAGTATTAAACGTTTGCCAGTATGTCGTAGATTGATCGCTCTAGACGTGACATTTGTCAAAATGATCCGAACAACCATCAGCGTCTGGACATACGTGAAATTATTGTAAATGTGTACGAGACAGACAAAAGAGTATGACGTAAGCACAGAAAAGCATTGAACAAACAATAAAAACGCCTACATTGGCTTCTCACATCATTTGGTAAAGTATCCAGTGACACATTGAATTTGTCCAAATCATCAGTGAGCAAATCGTCTCTACTCGCACAATAATTTACTATAGAAGAGCAGAAATGGAAATGATTTGAAAATGCTACGTCGGAGGTCAAAATTGGCATCTACTTGATAGTTTCCAGAATGATATTGATTATAGACAGAAGGTACCCGCTTCCACTTTTCAGCTTACCTTCACCCCAAAATAAATCGGAAATGATCATATTCACCAACTTATCCCTATGATGTTTGAAAAAAGCTTTCCATCATAATCTACAAAACTACATTATAATTTATTGATGTGGTTCTTCGAGGTTTTTTCAACAACTTAGGAACTTTTTAAAATGTATTTGGTTTTTTTCATCCTCCTTATTATCACCCGAAAAAACAAAATAGCATGTAATTGAACAATATTTCTGTCAACAAGCTATTAAAATTATCGAATGTTTCAGATCCAATTCGGAGGAAAGACCGACCTCTGAAGAAAAGGATAATGGAATCCGCCGAGTATCCAGTTCCGGTGATTTCCCAAAGTCCAACACAGAGGGTGAAAAAATCAAAGATGTTACCAGAAAACATATATCTGAACTATCTGATAAGTCATTAGCTTACGATGATTACGAACATGATAAAAGGAGGTCTCATGAACGGTTTTGCAGATCTCATACCTCGAAGAGTAGAAAATATCCGAACAAAAGAATTAAAATGCGGGTACAATCGAAGATAAAGATAAGGTCAGAGAATTCGGAGTGTTCAAGAAAAGTGGGCGCTTTTTGCAATAGTGTTTCTTCAAGTGAGTATCACTTCATCAAATGCGAATGCCATTGCACTTAACAGAAGGGATAAAGTGCCCTCAAGGCACCAAGACCCAAAAAAAGTTAATATATATATAGATTCGAAAGTCAGCAGAAACCTTCTGAATGACAAATACATTTCCAGTTTTTAATAACTTAAATCGTAGTCTACTCTAAATCTAGAAAGGTATTTGCTTTTATATTTTCATGTAAAAATGCGCGTACAAAACATTGAAATTGATTTTTTTTTTTCTCCCATCATCAGCAACCCAAGGTCAAGTTTCGAAAAAACTATTTCAAGAGCATATCAGGCGTGAAATGATTCGTTAGTGATAAAAATTTCATTTTTAGTGCACTGCTTAACTGCGAAAAAGTCGTCTTGTTCTCGTTTTTTTTTAGGGGATTAGAAATCGGCAATCACAACATTTTTCAGTGGAGCAAACATTTTTGATCGATAAATTTGTCATACATTCGTCAAAAGTATATCTCATCACTTTTATCACACATGCCTCACGATATCTCCGGAACCTATCAAGATATTGAGAACTTTTTTTTATACAGGGTGTCCCTGAAATGACTGTACAACGCTACCTAGGTATATTCAAAATTGCTTCGTCAAGTCTACAGAGGGCGTCAAAGATTCAAAAAAAATCTTTTTTTTCTACATTTTGCAAAAACGTGCAAATCAATTTTGATAATTTTTGGTACCTAGCATTGGACCATTAAATCACGTTTCCTGTTTCTATAGCCACCGGATGTAATTAACCGGACGTGTTATGAAGGTGACGTCATATGAAGTTATTTCTTTTGATTTTTTTTGGCATTGACTTTTTGATAATTCAGATGTTTCTATCCAGAAGTCTATTGTATTGGGGAGTTTTTCTTCATCCTGGAACATTTTGCCAAGATAAGTGGTTGTACCCGAAAAAAATCTTTTCAATTAGCTCCACAGATATATAATTATTGATTTATTTTTTCCATAGGGGAGAGAGGAGAACACTTTCTCACACTTTTGATTATTAGATAAAAACATCCGAATTATCCGAAAGTCAATCCAATAAAAAATCAGTGATGTCATATGCAGCCATATCTTTTGATTTTTTATGGAATTGACTTTTTGATAATTCAGATGTTTTCATCTAATAACCCAGTGTGTGACAAAGTTTTTTCCTTCCATCAAAAAATTTGCTGCGATAAGTGGTTATGCTAGAAAAAAATAAATCAATAATGAAATACCTGTGGAGCTATTTAAAAAGATTTTTTTTTGGTACAACCACTTATCTTGAAAAAATTTTTCATGAGATAGAAAAACTCCCCGATGCATTGAACTATAAGATAAAAGCATCTGGATTATCAAAAAGTCAATTCCAAAAAAAAAACAAAAGAAATAACATGTAACGTCACCTTCATAACACTTCCGGTCAATAACAACCGTTCGCTACAAAAACAAAAAACTTAGTCACATGTTCCAAGACTAGATACCAAAAATTATCAAAATCGATTTGTTCGTTTTTGAAAAATGTAGGAAAAACCAAAATTTTCTTGAATCTTTGACGCCCTCTGTGGACTTAACGAAGCAATTTTGGATATAGGTAAGTTTGCCTACTAGATCGCCTTATTTTTGGTCGGGGAACTTGTAGTAAAGCAATGTACAGTCAATTCAGGGGCATCCTGTATAATTGTTGAAGAAAATGTAGGCGAAGGTAACTAAGGTATTAGCATTTTTTGTGAAAAAAAGTTTTTTTTTTTGTAAAACTTGAAGAAACTTGATACTAACATTTTTTGCAGCCTTATGATCAGTAAGCGAAACACTTTTTTGTTTCAAGAAATATTTGCAATACGATATCCGCATACGAAACAAGGCCAATGGTTCAAAAAAGATCTTTCAGGTTCAGAAAACGTTTATACAGTATGTCCAAGATAAGGATATGTCTATCAAGGGGATCTTGGAAACCATAGGAGATACGAGTATGGTTAAATAAGAGAAAAGTTGCGCATTTTTAAGCCTAAAAATATGCCGTTTGGAAAGTTTCATCGCCTACTACATCAAAACATTCGGAATCTGATGAAAACCCATTTTTTTTAATTCAAATATTACAGAATCACATTGTATCATACATCGTTTTATTCGTGATAAAATATCCCATTCAATAAAGAGTATACTTATTTATGATGATGATTTCTTCGAAACAAAACGTCGTACGGGAAACCTATCTACGCTGTTTTGTAGAGCTTGAAAAGTGGGCATGAGAAATTGTCTTTGGTTTTTCCATATCTCTTTAAATAATATCTTCAGAACTACTCGGAATTTTAAAACTTTCTAAACGGCATATTGTTAGGCTTGAAAATGCGCAACTTTTCTCTAATTTAACCATCTTCGTATCTGTTATGGTTTCCAAGATCCTCATGATAGACATTCTTATACCAAACCATGAGTTCTTTGCCGATTTTATAAAGATGATGATAAGACCACTATCATTTGAAATATTTCCTGTGCCCACTCTCATGGTAATGAGTAATAATCATTGTGACTTCACTTGATGATAATCATCATCCGCATTTTACTACTTCCATATTATGTCTTTTGTACCCACAACAACTACAGGTAATCATGTACAGGGTCATTCCGTATATATTGACCCATATGCTAGCGGCGTTATCTGTGGAGATATGAAAATTCTGTAGATATGAAAGTTTTAGGTATTCATTTGAAATTTTCAAAAATTTCATCAAAAAAAAAACAAATGACCATTAAAATGTCAATATTTTTCCACAAGTGGCATTTTCATCAATGGAACCCCCTGTATATTATCATTGATTATGGAAGTGCTTATTTTCCTGATTCCAAAGGTATACACGGTGTCCCTGATAAGACTGTACAACGCTTAACCACCAATTCCTTGACCAAAAATAGGGCGATCTAGGCAAACTTACCTATATCCAAAATTGCTTCGTTAAGTCTACAGAGGGCGTGAAAGTTTCAATAAATTTTGGTTTTTCCTACATTTTTCAAAAACGTACCAATCGATATTGATCATTTTTGTTACCTGGTCTTGGACCATAAAATTGCGTTTTCTGTTTCTATAGCGAACGATTGTTCTTGATCGGAAGTGTTAAAAAAGTGACTTCACATGTTGTTATTTCTTTTGATTTTTTGATAATTTAGATGCTTTCATCCAATAGTTCGATGTATTGGGAAGTTTTCTCTCGTTTGAGAAATTTCGCTGGGATATGTGGTTGTGCGAGAAGAAGACATTTTTTCAACTAGCTTCACAGATATTTTACTATTGATTCATTTTGTCTAGCATAATCAATTATCTCAGTATATTGTCAATAGAGTGAAAAACTTACACACTGTGTTATTAGATGAAAACATCTGAATCATCAGAAAGTCACTTTCATAAAAAATCAGTGATGTCATATGCAGCTATATCTTTTGATTTTTTATGGAATTGACTTTATGATAATTCAGATGTTTTCATCTAATAACCAAGTGTTTGAGAAAGTTTTTTCCTCCCTCGAAAAAATTTGCTGGGATGAGTAGTTATGCTGGCAAAAAATAAATCAATGATAAAATATCTGTTTACCTAATTGAAAATATTTTTTTCTGGCACAATCACTTATCCCAGCGAAATTTCTCAGGAAAGAGAAAAACTTCCCAACACATTGGACTATTAGGTAAAAGCATCTGAATTATCAAAAAGTCAATTTCATGTGAAGTCACTTTTTTAACACTTCCGATCAAGTACAACCGTTCGCTATAGAAAAGAACAACGCAATTTCATGGTCCAAGACCAGGTAGCAGTAATTATCAAAATCGATTTGTACGTTTTTGAAAATGTAGGAGAAACCAAAAATTTTTCGAAACTTTAACGCCCTCTGTAGACTTAACGAAGCAATTTTGGATATAGGTAAGTTCGGCTAGATCGTCCTATTTTTGGTCAAGGAATTTGTGGTTAAGCGTTGTACAGTCTTTTCAGGGACACCCTATATAGTTTGACACCTTTCTGATGAGTCGATCAGGAGATATTCAAGTTTAAATATGTTCAAAAATTGAAATTCACATGCCTGTTTTGCTATGGAAAAAATGATAGAATCGTGATTATGAAGATTGAATCAATAGAAATGGAGGTCAAATAACTTGATTTTCTAGATGTTACTCCAAATATTCACGAATTATTAAATTTGTGCAACTTCATCCATGGCAACCAGTATTTACATACTAATTTTACACATATTCAAACTTAAATATTTCCTGGACGACTCATCAGAAAGGTATCAAACTATATATTTTTGAAATCATGAGTATAAGCTCTTTCATAATATGATAATTTACATGGGGTTCCATTGAAAAAATTGCTACTTTTGGAAAAATATTGACATCCCGATATTTTGTTTTTTTTTATAAGATTTTTGAAAAGTTCAGATGAATATCTAAAACTTTCATTTTTACAAAATTTCTATATCTTTTTTGATAATGCCGCTAGCATATGGGTCAATACATACGGAATGATCCTGTACAGATATAAAAGTCATGAAATAGGAGTGGTGAAATGCAGACTTGCAAAATTGTTCAATTTTTTCAAATTTTTTTCAGCCAGTTCGGCATCAGGATCAGGACTAGGTTTGAAGCAAGTTTTTTGTCAATTATTTTACAAAATAAGTTCAAAAAATGACTGTTTGCACTTTATTGATTTAAAAAAAACTGCTTCTTTAAGACGGCCGCATATAACAGAAATCAATTTTCTCATCGTAGCTGCTATTTTTTCGGCAAAACTTATTTTCAAATCTTTCAATTATTTTTAGTCCAATTCACTTCTTGTTAAATCGGTTATCCACAGAAATTTTCTTAGGTGTTGGATCAAAATGCACTTGTCTATTAGGAATCCATTGAACCATTGAACCCAGATTTTGGTATCCATATCAAGGATCCTTCTCGGGAATTTAAATTGATTATTCTATGAAAACATTCACAACTAGAACACAAAAATTAAATAATAAGCGCACTCTTTTTCGTTTTTTTTTTGAACGTAGATGTTCATTTTGATCGTAATCAAACCGTGAAATTCAAGGAAACCACAATTTTTCATCAATCGCCAGGTCATCCTGGAGGATGATCATCTTGCTCTCCATACAAATTTGGCCTCCGCGTAGATATCAGTTATTGCAGAAGTCATTATAATTCACGTAATTTCTCAAATTGATTTTTCGTCATTTGTTCGATGATGAAATAAGCATGAAATCACAAAACGTCTCCTGAGGACAATACTGGTTTTTGTTTATACATCGAGACGCGAAACTCAAATTATTATTTGCAAAGTGCGTCATTCCAAAAACCTTCGAAAATTGTGTTGAGTAATTTTATTACTAATAGAATATTTATAAATACTGCCGATCTACTTAAAGCTGGATGCAACTTTACTTGAAATTTATTTTCATAGCTCAAACCTCCGACACAAGAACCGAAAGTTCGATTGATACCGAAGATCCTTCTCAGCTTCAAGAATCATATGACAGATCACAAAGCCCGATACAAACTCCAATATCACCTGTATTAGATTTTGCCACCCTTCATGAACAAGTGGATTGTTCAGAACCACTTTTGTCACAATCCAATAAGATTCCAGAAACTACGGAGACGATGTCCAGTCAATATGTCGCAAGCAATAGACTGGTGTCTTCACCTAGGAATTCGATCATAGCAATGCACAGGATCTATTGCGATCCCGATATAGCTCAGCAAAATTCTGGTAAAATAAGTCCACTGGAAGAAAGACTTCAGAAGATAAGCAAACAAATCAATAGTTGCAAGAAGAAAATACTTGCTTGCGAGGCTGACTTCAAATCAAAAACAGGACAAAAACCGACCCAATTCGATAAACTGCATGATGATAGAATAAGAACACTATATGCTGAGCTGAGTTCATTGAAAAAGCAACAGAAACAAATGTCCGGAATGTCATCCAATAACTCAGTACTGAAAGTGAGCACTACTGGGGAAAGGCTGGAGAAAAATGTCACTTTTCATGAAACTGTTAATGAAATACAACAGGTTATACGTTATGTATGCATATAGAGACATTATCTACCATATTTTTTAGATGCTGACCACCAAACGAGAACTGAATAACAGAAACATGAATATTGATGAAATGACCGTTGAGCAACTTATTGAGGAGAAAGTCTCGACACAGAAAGCTTTGCTTTATCTAGAATCAGTTCATGGTAGACCGCAAAGTAAGAATGACAGAGATATAGTCAGACCTTTTTACGAGCGATATCGAACACTCAAACGTATGGTGGCGAAAATATCAAACGTAGGTATTCATTTGATCATCATCTTTTTGTTTAAAACCATAAGACCCATAAGACAGTCGTACATAGTCATCTTTGAGACGTATCATAGACGGCATATTATCATCATGTATCAGAGACAATTGAATTATCGGACGATCCTGTCTCGGATACTTACCTACCCCAGAGACTGTGGTACGCTTTACGAAGATTCTGAACAAGAAGGTTACAAGCTATCACAATAATTCAATACTCAGGATTTCTTTGACAAAATGTATGAAATAATTTTGAGATGATAGTATTGCTGTTCAAGGAGGGGCCGGGCTCTTTTTTCCCGATTTGCACTGCAGCCAGTAGCTTATTGTCCTTCCCCAACCTCACTGGTCTAGACCATTTCATTCCCTTCAATCGGGTCCAATCACTTACAGGCAAGTTTCTCATGTGAAAGTGGTCCTTCGCAGTGTGTTGCACCAAAAGTATCGTATATATAGGCGGTTTCCTCATCTTCACCATAAGGCCTGTAGCTTGTGCGATCGAATGTACCCAGTCTGCATATGTTCTCTAAGCTCAGTACTCTGGGTCAGCATCCACAACTTTCATATAAGTACGCGTTAGCCACAGTACTTCGTCAGTTAGTTTTTTGGACGTGATGCCAATTGTATTCTTAGAGTGTCTTAGCGCCAGTGTTGCATGCCAGTTCTCGAGATCATATTACTGCAACCTTATAATATGTCCGGTTGAAGGCAGAATGATGTATCAATCCCCAAGTCCTACTATGAATAAGATTATTTCTTGAATGATCTTTTGCTGAATTGATTTGAGATTGTTCCATTGTAGATCGCAAACATTGGCGAATTAGCAACAATCCATGAAAACGAAGCTATGCACTTCACAACACCAACGTCATCATCAAATGAAACCGAATCTGAGACCACCGAGATCGCAACAAACTCTAGTACAGACAATACTGATAAAGAAATTTTTGATAAAGTGAATTTGCAGTCTCTAAGTAAGCCCGATCTAATCAAGTTAGTCAAGATGGTTATTGAGGAAAAAAAAGAAGCTCGTCGACGAATTAAAGAGTTTGAAATCACTACACAAGCAAAAACGGGTAGATCGCTGACCAAAGATGACAAAAAACCAATGGAAGAACTGTATGTAGCGTATAAAAAAATAAAAAGTAGATTGCGGCTTTTGGAAGCTTTAGTTGCTAAGTGATAATTAGATGTTTTATGAGTATAAGTTATTGTATTTAGAACATCTGACATTATAAATGGTTTTAATTACAATATGTATTATTGAGTAGTTTAACCTTGAAATAGTCATGTTTATTGTCAATAAAAAAATGGCAGAATTGATATTATTATTATTATAAAATTGGATTCACTTGTCTTTCAAGATGGTTCAAAATAACAACATGCAGTTTTCTGAAAAAATAAATAATGGATATGTTGATATTTCGTGTTTTATTAGGAATAAACTTTCATAATAGTATCCCATGTAGTTAAATACAAACGTTCGAAACATCTCGACTATACTAACATTTTGTTATTGACATATTATTTTTACTTTCTATTGTGAGAGAAGTATTGGTGCAAAATAAAAATCATCTTTCAATGTATTATCAGTCTGTAGCTGCTTCAGCTAAAGAACAAATAAAATACAGAAAACTGTTTCAGAAAAAACCATAGAGTTTCTCGCAAAATAGTAACAAAATGAAGTCAAAATTGGGCTTACAGTTACGGAATCAAGAACGTATCTTGTGTTAGTCATGGATAGAATGTCCTAAGTGTTCGGGAAACGGTGCACGGAGCAATCGTTAGGTCGTTCCATTCCCTCCGTAAACCCACCCTAACGACCCAATCTTCTTTATCTACTGACCTCCCCAATAAACTTCTCCTTGATTATAATGTTTCTCATGCTCATGGCGATCAACGACCTTTTTGCAGATACACATTATGGGCTATCCTATGTTAGGCTTACTAGATTCAGTCAGCTGCTGGTCGCACACTTTTTGTGTGAGCAAAGGAACTCCTGAACGGTTGTTAATGGTTAGGTATGCTATAGTATCGGGTATATCCAAACTCTCATTTGTAGCAACCCATTTTTCTGGTGACAATTTTATGTGCTTACTGATCATTCTTCTTCACCTTGATAATCATTTTTGACAGTGGTCAAAGTGATATTTTTAATCTAAATTCCTTTTGATGGTATTTTGAGTGCAGAAGATGGGCTCTTATGCTGCCAATGTGCGTTGTAATGATGAGCCAGATACCTATATTACTGATTATGGTGGGTGGTCTCACAGAGCTACCTTACTTAATTTAATATTACGCGTTTTTGACTAATTAAGAGAAATACTATTGTGTTTCTATTCTGCAGCCACTTCTGGCGAACCATGGTGAGAAAATCTTACCAGCAGTCTAAAGAGTTTGATTCTTGAGCTATCATGAATAAGATAGAAATGATCTGCCGCCGCCCGTTTTTCCGAGTGATGGAGATTGAGGAATGACTCACCATCAGTAGACTAAGGAGTTTGACACTTGTTAAATGATCTGCTACAGCTCACTGTTTCCTATATTGTAGTTTAACTACATTGGTATGAAATATAATCATACTTGTGGTATGGGAGTTTGGTTCTTGTGAATGAAGTGATCTCGAGTTATGAGTACCTAGATAAAATATCATTCATAGGGCTATATCGACTTGCCACGACTATTGTTTGAAGCGATTGCGTTAGAGACTTATCATATAACGCGTAGGTTTCACATATTGGCTTGACATAATTGGCTGTGGGTTGATATTAAAATTGATTTAAGAAGAAAGCTATTTGTGCCAACTTATGGTTGTCCTGCAGCCTAGGGACGCCTTGGGAGACGCCCCCATCTTTTGTTAATTTTTGGGATTTTGTGTAGAATGTTACACCAATCTTTTTGTGTGGTGGTCAACCATTGAACAAATATAATATAATGGAATGTCTGTATTTTACTTGCATTGTATTCGGTGGTTGATTATCGCAAGTATGCTCCCTGGTATTGTACAGTAGTATAGATTTTACAATTGGTGTATTTCTCTTATTTTGATTTCAGTTTGACCCATATTATAAATATCTTAAACGTGACAAATACCTCAAAGTATGTTAACATCAATAAGAAAGATGACTCAACCTACTTTTTAATTCCAGGTGCGTATATTCTGGCCAAGAGTGAAGCTGAGCTTGGTGAACCGGTCAATTATTTATTTGTTATTGTTGCAAATGAATCCTGACAATTGTTGGAAGTGAATTTTACTCCACAATTTATCAAAAGTGGGATAGTAGTAAAAATATTCCCAATCGCTCATTTTGAGAGATAAAATTTCCAAATTATCAGCTTCACTGTGGCTAGAAGAGTTGGATGGTTTCTTTTTCACTACATTCATAATGAGCTGTCGCTGCTGTTGTTTGAGGCGCGAACAAGACAGTTTTCTTCACGATTTGCACTGCGGCTCTGTGGCTTATTGTGCTGACCTTTTTCTTGCCAGACTAAATCAGTTCCTTTGATAAATACCAGCAATTTCTCAACAATCTTCTCATGGAAAAGTGATGTATTGCATCGAAAATGTCGTATCTTCTACGAGTCAGAGCTTGAAAAAGAAAGACAAAACTACCTCATTTAGTTCTCTCTACAATGCTGCGAAATGTAGATCTGTCATAAGCACTCTATTCCCTACATAAGTCTTTTGAGTGTGGGTGATCCGTCAGCAACTTCATCATTTGTCTTCTGAGTACGATAATTTGCTGACTGTTTTCTTGTAGTTTCTTGTTGTTTTCTTGTGATGGATGTGTGTTCTGAGTGTTTTGAATTTTTATTTATTGCGTAAGTGACGTCAGAGTATTTTGATTTTTGAAGTGTTAGCGAATAGTTGTTGATGTATACTACCGATTTAGAGACTTTCAAAATAGTTCCTGTGATTTCGAGACAAATATCTAAGATACAGTCGAAATAGAAATGTGATCAAAACAGTTTTTATGTTATTGGCGATAAGAACAGGGATCACCGAATCCACTAGATATTTTTTGTAAAGCCCACTTTGGAAACAAATGATAAGATACAATGGGGATGTTGATGAGAAATGTTTCAACTGCAAAATTAAGTTTGATGATGTTGAATTATTGTGCCTAACTTGCCTATCAGAAAGAGATCAAAGATTTGGGATGTTTGTTCGATGTCAATTTGACTTTTGTGCCTACGCTGATTATACTATGACGTTTGTCCGAATCCGATTTGAGCTATGAAAGTTGAATTCTAGATGTGAAAAGTCCAGTTTTTGACATATTGGAAAAACTCAATTTTCAAGTCCAAAATCCAAATGTGCCCGCATCACTTTCAAAATGGATACCTGTGCCTTAATGTGTGATACAATAGAAAAATGAACCTGGATGCACCTACTCGATAAATGAATAATTATTAGTCCTCCTTGATTTTGATGCTATCATGTCTTATTGATCATGAGCAACATGAACAGAAGAGATTTTATAAATAGTTAATATACATGAAGATTTGCACGTATCGACAACCGCGGTGAGGAGCGCAAGTCAGCTGTCAGTGAAGGAGAAAAGAATAATTCAACAAAGATAGCGGAACAGTGGAATCTGAAACATAGGATCAGAATTATTGAAAGATAAATGCTACTCTAGTCAATGTTGAACTCGCTAATGCATGGAAATTCAAAATGATTCCAACAAGCTACCTTCCAATCTGTAACACTGTGATGGCCCTGAGCATTTCAAATGTATTTTGAGAAAACATCTTCAAACAAAGTTGTGAATTATTGATTTTATTTTCGAAACTGGGATGGAGTCATTGAGTGTCAGAGCTTTGTAGACTGAACGACACTATTTTGCATGCTTAAGCAACGCGGATATTGTTTTATTTTTACCATTTTTTTCAATACATTATTTTGTTTTTAAATATTATTGTGGTGTGACACTTTGTGACTTTAATGTTAAATAAATACTATATTTTTATTATCACCATGATTATTTTTATTGTTTATTCCCGATGTTTTTTGCCAGTTTCTAAGTTGTTGTTCACATGACATGACCATCTTATTAAGGATTCAGTTCTTACTGTTTCGAAAATAGAGATTTTGTCAAGTTTAATGTGATGTGATCGTGATCAGTCAATTACTGCAACATGTTTGAATATTTCCCTCTATTCTTGAGTGACTGGAAATCTAGATAAGTTTCACCCAGTTCTTTTCTCAGAGCCAACTCTTCTATTTTGTGCAAGAGACGGGTAGATGTCTGAGGAGTACCTCTGAACTTACTTTAATGAGTTATGTACAGGTCAGATATCTGAGGAGTTCCTTTAAACAAGCTGTGATAAAAAAAAAGTTATGCACAGGTCAGACTAGCTGAGGAGTACCTCTGAACTTATTGTAGTGAAAAAGTTACGTACAAATCAGACGGGTATCTACCTGCTTCTGAATCAGAAGACGAGAAAAACCAGAAGTGAGTGTATCTTGGGGCGAGATACTTGCAGGATGGCCGACTGTAGCAACCCATTTTTCAGGTGACAATTTTATGTGCTTACTGATCATTCTTCTTTACCTTGATAATTATTTTTGACAGTGGTCAAGTGATATTTGAAAGCTAAATTCCTTTTGATGGTATTTTGAGTGCAGAAGATGGGCTCTTATGCTGCCAATGTGCTTTGTAATGATGAGCCAGATACCTATTTTACTGATTATAGTGGGTGGTCTCACAGAGTTACCTTACTTGATTTAATATTTCGCGTTTTTAACTAATTAAGAGAAATCCTATTGTGTTTGTATTCTGCAGCCACTTCTGGCGAACTATGGTGAGAAAATCTCACCAGCGGTCTAAAGAGTTTGATTCTTGAGCTATCATGAATTAGGTTGAAATGATCTGCCGCCGCCCCTTTTTCCGAGTGATGAAGATTGAAGAATGACTCACCATCAGTAGTGTAAAGAGTTTGACACTTGTTGAATGATCTGCTACAGCTCACTGTTTCCTATAGCGTAGTTTAACTACATTGGTATGAAATATAATCATACTTGTGGTATGGGAGTTTGGTTCTTGTAAATGAAGTGATCTCGAGTTATGAGTACCTAGTTAAAATATCATTCATAGGGCTATATCGACTTGCCACGGCTCTATTTGAGGCGATTGCGTTAGAAACCTAACATATAACGCGTAGGTTTCACATATTGGCTTGACATAATTGGCTGTGGGTTGATATTAAAATTGATTAAAGGAGAAAGCTATTTGTGCCCAGTTATATGGTTGTCCTGCAGCCTAGGGACGCCCTCATCTTATGTTAATTTTTGGGATTATGTGTAGAATGTTACACTAATATTTTTGTGTGGTGGTCAACCATTGCACAAATATAATATAATGGAATGTCTGTATTTCACTTGCATTGTATTCGGAGGTTGATTATCGCAAGTATGCTCCCTGGCATTGTACAGTAGTATAGATTTTACAATTGTTGTATTTCTCTTATTTTGATTACAGTTTAACCCATATTATAAATATCTTAAACGTGACAAATACCTCAAAGTATGTTAACATCAATAAGAAAGGTGACTCAACCTACTTTTTAATTCCAGGTGCGTTTGTTCTGGCCAAGAGTGAAGCTGAGCTCGGTGAACCGGTCAATTATCTATAAGTTATTGTTACAAATAAATCCTGACAATTGTTGGAAGTGAATTTTACTCCACACATTACACTAATCAACAAAAAAATCCGTATGATCGATGTAGTTGTCCTGCCTTAACTCTCTCATAAAATTATTCTGGGTATCGATTTCTGGAGGGCAATGGAAATTATTCATGGATTGTGGCAGGATATTCGGCATTTTTCCATCTCTTCTGATCCTTCATCAATCTTGTCAGTCCAAGATCTTGACAATCTTTCTCCATCTGAGAGGATGATCTGGTTAAAGAAAAACATTCCTTCCTGTGGACTGGAATTGGCTGCTGTAGAAACGCTGAACACGAAATAATCCTGGAGCCTGGGACTAGGTCAATAAAGCAACGTCACTACCCTGTTTCTCCCTACAAACAGAAAGTCATTCATGATAAGGTTGCATTGATGTTGACTTGCGCGGGAAAAAGATGGTTTTTACAGGTTCTATATAGACTTAAAAAAACTCAACGCCCAGACGAGAAAAGATGCCTACCCACTTCCATACATTTCATCTATCTTGGATCATTTGAGAAATGCAAGGTGCATAAGCTCGATCGACATCAAGTCAGCTTTCTAGGAGGTTAAGTTGAGCCAGGCTTCGAAAGAATAGACCGATTTTCATTGCCTGGTAGAGGCCTATTTCAGTTTTGTAGGATGCCTTTCGGTCCATCGAACGCTCCAGCTACTTGGAAACGGATTGTGGATTCTATTCTCGGTCCTGAATTTGAAAATCAGGTTATGGTTTATATTGATGACATAATCATCATTACCGCCAGTTTTTCCAAACATTTACGTCTGTTGAATATTGTTTTTGATCGTTTGCATGAGGCTGGTCTTACCGTCTCTTTAAAAAAATGACGGTTTTGTAAGCTTGAGTTGCGCTATCTTAGTTATGTGGTAAGGTTTGAGACCTGACCGCGAAAAGTTTGAGGCTATCGTCAATGTCCCACCTTCTGAAAACATCAACGAAATTCGACGATTTGTAGGTACAGTTTCTTGGTATAGACGATTTGATTTTTCATCCCTGTTGGCACCTATTTTGAACCTTACTAAGAAAAAAGTCAAGTGCAATTGGACCCCCGATTGTCAGGAATCTTTCAATGCGCTAAAAGGATGTCTCATTTCGGTTCCTGTCATGACAGTTTCTG
Source organism: Orchestes rusci (assembly GCA_958502075.1). NCBI lineage: Eukaryota > Metazoa > Arthropoda > Insecta > Coleoptera > Curculionidae > Orchestes > Orchestes rusci. The sequence goes on along the minus strand of OY293304.1, from coordinate 77,398,656 downwards.
ATTTTGAAAAACCTTTTTGCCTGCGGACGGATGCCTCAAACTTTGGACTAGGTGCCGTTTTGATGGTGGTGAGAAGATCATGTTATCTGTGCAGATCGTTAACCAAACAGGAGATGAAACTTTCTGTCGCGACAAAAGAATGCCTTGCATCCATTTGGAGTGTTGAGAAACTCCGTCACTCCCTGGACCATATTCAATTCACAGTAATGACTGACCACGCTTCTTTATTATGACTTGCACGTTGGCAGCTTGCTCTTCAGCAATTTGATTTTGAATTGATTCAATGTAAAGTGAAGGATCATATTTTCCCTGATTTTCTTTCTAGATCGGTACTTGTTGAATCCGTGAACGTCACCGATCTGCCTCTTGATCCCTTTCAGACGAAGAATAAGTGGTATTCTGAATTGGTGAATCGAGTTTCAAAAAGTAATCTGAAATCTTATCCCGGAACTGTCTTCGTCTGACTAGAGAAAACTTGTAATTCCCAAGGAGTTGAGAAAAGACACATTACATCGTTGTCATGATATTCACGCCGCTGGTCATGTGGGTATCTTCAAGACACATGGGTAGGTTTGGGAGAAATACTACTGGCCCAAGATTAGGTCAGATGTGGTGTCCATCAGCGAAGGCTAAGTCTTTGGTCGACATTGTCGAGAATTTCTTCCTTCTTTTTGGGGCACCTATGTTTTTGACTTGCGATAATGGTGTGCAAATAAAGCCCAAGTGATTTCAGAAAATGTGTGATAAGTACATCTTCTATACAGCTAGTTACAATCCTCGTGCTAATCCCACTAAACGACGTAACATGATGATGAAAACCATGCTGCGCACTTATGTCAATCCAGAAACTCACAGAACTTGCGACGAACACCTCAGTGAGATTGGTTGTGCGATTCGAACTGCATCAAGAGAAACTACTGGTTTCAGCCAGGCAATAAGAGCATTTCGGACGCTGTCAAATACTTCAGTGCTAAGCTCACTCCCGAATATCTTGGCTCGTTTGTAGTGGGCAACACGAAAGTGTTGTTCGTGGTCATATGAGCTTGAAAATGGCTCAGATAACTCCAAGGGCATCTGGCATGTGCAAGAGCTGAAATATTTCTTCGATCCTTCGTTTTTTGATCCTGGAGTTGATATTGGAGATCCAACTTGAGTTTTCTTTTTCCTTTCCGTCTACGCTCTACAGGGTGGGCGAAAGAATAACCTTGTGCAGACACCTGGCTTTGGTAAGAGTCCACAGAGGTAGGAACTTCCATTTGTTCTTCGTTGTTGGACCTTCAGTCATTTTCAGTAACATTTTCGGTAGGTGATTTTTTTTCCTGCTGTGATTTTTAGACAGTTGAAAAGTTTTTGGACCAACCGTGTATTCTGGCTTACCATCTAATTTTGTGGTACCTTGATTTTATGGTTTTCGGTTTGTATCGTCTGACTGTCTGAGGTCACTTTATCTCAATTCACTTTCACTTATCATTGTTCGTTGGATCAAAATCACTCTTATGAAAGGTTTTTTGTGTTAGGCATTGGATCAGCGTCAATTGGATTATAGTGACTTGATCAAGATTTCATTGTTTGTATCAAGCTTGAAGCGCTCTTCATCCCGTTGGTGACCTAACAAAACTTGTAATAGCCTTTAGCCCTGAGTATTTTGACTTTGGTCTTCGTGTAACTTATCTTCATTGTTGGACTTCCCTATCTCTCTTCTACCGATTAAGACCTTACCTTAATGGTTAATCACCCATCTTGACCTTTAACCTATATGGTTATTTTCTGATTTTGACTTTTGGTACGTGACTTTGGAAGCATTTTTGCACACCGGAAACGGGAGGATGGGCGTTGGAGGGTTATTGCTGAGGTGGTACTTCTGAAGGAATGAGTTAGAGGTATTGAACCATTCGAAGCTCCTCCACGACATAGACTCGACGAGACATGGCTACTGCGTTCCATCTCAGCCCCGTACATCCGGTTATTCCTGTGTGTGTCTTCCCTTTGCTACGGCATGGTTATGGAACATGTTAGGGTTAGTTTGAGTAAGTTTGGGTTAGTTGTTTGGGAGTTGTGCAGAATACCCTTACTCCGGATTCTGAATGAGGTAGAAGCCCTCTAGGTGCGGTGTTCAAATTTATTTTGTTACTCCATATGAAACTTATATAACACTTCATTTTTCGAGGCCACCTGGTGTCTTTTTATGAGGAGCACTCGTTAGCGTAGTATGCTGGTACAACCCGTGTAATGAGTTCGGTCAAACTTATTCTCTGTAGCTTGGTGAGTCTAAGGGGATTAAGGGTCGAGGATTGGTTTAGTCTTTTGTCCTATACCAGACCCCCTCAGTCTACTCACTCCTTGCTTGTTCGGATTTGTGAAGTACTGAGGTTTTTGCCTGGGCAGCTGTTGTGAGACCGTCACGAACGATACAACTGGCGAAATCAAACCGATGAAACTTATGCGTGTGTCTTGCGTAGACGATATTTTACGGCGCAGGCGGTATTCCTGGCTGTCGTGCGGTGGAGCCGATCAAATTTTTTGATATTCGCCGTACGGACCGAGCGGATTTCAGCCGAGCTCGAGCATAGTCAAGAGTTGTTTTTTCAAATTTGGTAAAAATGAAGAGTACATTTGTTGAGTTATTGAGCAGTCTGGTGCAAAACTGCCGAGTTCTCTGGAATATGAAATATGAAGGTCACCATAACTCAATAGATGTCTCTTTTTTCACAACATCTGTTGTTTGCCTCTTATTCCAATATGTTCTACGCATAATTGAAAATTTTCAAGTATGTACTTTCCAGTAACAATAACTTTTGTTCTTCACATTTCACTGTCAAGGTACAAAACAACTGAAGCGTGCGACACGTCCGCCTGCTGCACGCAAGACAGAAATGCCGCGCTTGCCGGTGCTTTTGCGGTAGCCGGGAAAGCCATGCACGGCGGACGGTCCGTGCGGCACCGTCCACGCAAGACATCGCGTCAGTGAGGTTGCGCAATGCCGGTTCGGGATTCCACAAGACACCGTCGGAATTTCACCCAGCAAGGATTGGATCATGCAATTCTCTAGGTTTGGTTGATTTTCATTCATATATGTATATCAATTCTTTACCTTTGATTCGAATGCCATTCTCATCCCTTGTCAATAAGTTCGGTTAGCCTGTTCTGATCATGGATCGTTGCTCTAATCATTTTTCATCTTCAACAATCCATTTCCACCTAATCCAATATAAACTAGTATCCACAAACTCTTCGTTTTCAAGATACAGGGTGTCCAAGGTGAAGACCTGATGATGGTTTTTTGTAGATATTTTCAAAACCTGTTGAGCTAATTGAATGAAATGTGGTACAGTTACAAAACATTTCTCACTCCATCTAATGAAAAAAAACATAGTATTGTATACCCTTTATGAGTGATACAGGGACGGGTTTGACAAAAATAGGTCCCAAATTTTCTGGTTGTTGATTTTTAGTAGCTTTGCCGACACATTTTGAAAATCTGGAGTTTTACACAATATGGTAAATCGCCAGGACGCACCATTTTCCAGAAAAACGAATCTTTCTATGCACTGATTTTAGTGGAAACTGGAAAATGTCGTGTGCATCTGGTTGGGCTATCTCAGGTAAACCCGTGCTTTTGCTGATAGTTTCAGTATATGCAATTTTGTTTGTAATAAGATTTTCAAATGCATTTTTCTCGAATATGGTGCGTCCCAGCGAAGTACAGGAAAAGTACCTTATCTATGTAAAAAACTCTAGATTCTGAAATTGTGCAGGCAAAACTACCAGGAATCAACAACCAAAAAATGTAGGACACTTTTTTCCCAAGCCCGTCCTTGTATCAACCTGCCATGAAGGTAATACAATACTAAGGGCCGATATTTCAATGTCCATTTAAGATTGAGGTAAACTCAAAGGTTATTTTGGACCTTGAATTTGTCTCCCGTGAGAACCGTGTTTGAATTGCGACACTCACATTAGATCCTTAGCTTGATGAAAGGAGTGGCGCAATTGCAAAACGGCACTTTCGGTGGCCAATTTTAAAATTTACATCATCTTCTATCTTGAAAACGAAGGGTCTAGTTTATGTGAAGTTTCATTTCTATATTGGGGTGTAGAATACTTGGTTGAAATATTGACGTCCAATTTCGGGACACCCTGTTTTGACACATTCTCGTGTCTTCAAGGATTGCAAATTTACTGGCGGAGAGAAGATTTTTTTCAGGTTAGGTCAGGTTGGTTTGTGTTAGATTTGGTAAGTTTGAGTTAGTTTCTTCTGGCATATACATCCCGAATTATGTTATTTACAATAAAAATCAAATTTCATATTTTATCGCTCCTGCAGTAAATTTGCAATCCTTAAAGACACTAGAATGTGACTATACAAGAAAATTTGGAAATCATTGGAAAGAAGCAGAAAACCGTATTATTGTTACCGACACTTTGTTTCAACCCTGGAGTGTTTAGTTGTGTGGAATTAGTTTCCGTTTTGCCGTTACTCCAGAGTTGTGCCTTTTTGGAGGATTTGTGACAAGAGGTGAGTCAGATTGTTCTTTTTGCACGTGTCCATGCATGACTAATGGATATTTCTTGGAAATAGATTCAATTGTTGGATCAAAACATATAACCTCGGAGTGGACTGACTCAAATGCAGCCAGAACATCACTTCTGCTGGAAACAACTCTTTTCAGAGGTAAAGTTGTTCACCGACAGCGTGTTTCCGTGTCCTGGATAATTCTTTTTTTAGGGTTTTTTTTCGTCATATTTTGAGTATACCTAACATTCCTTGGTGCTCGTTGAGACAAGAAACAACCATGTTTTATGATTGATAACACAACCTGTCCCATAACACCGATTCCGTGGCCAGTCAATTGACCACTACAACCCGGACCATATATTTGGAAGAATGCACACACAATACGTTCATAAAAACTCTTAGTTACAATATTTGGCGTAATATCTTTGACTTGGTGAATTGATTTTAGGTAACGTAATCGTGATCACGAAAGCGGTAACTATTTGTGTTAACAACATTTGAGTATTTAGATTAGCTATAGCCATACTATTCCGTACGGAAAAGAGTTACCATATGTGCAACCCATTCTATATTGCAACTGTCTGCCTAACTTTACAAGTTGTTATGTAAGTCGATGATATTGAGGCTTTGATGATAGAGAGATCTGGTCGAGGAGAGAAAAGACCTCAGTTTTAAGTTATTTCCCCGTGATTGCCTTTCGTTTTCCAGCAACTTTGCCAATCTGGGTTTGCCTAGCCTGTTGGGGTCGATAACATCACCAAAGGTAGTGGTCCGCCTGCTAGAACCACTGGCGCCCTTATGAAAAAAACCCTCCTCAAAGCTTCGGAACTCTGAGTTCGGTCATAGCTCAGCAAACTTTCGCTCCCCACAGGTGAAATTCAGATTGGCAAAGGCTCCAGAATAGGCTCTTGCTGAGCGAGGAAAAAGTTGTGATCATCCTCGTAACCCTAAACTTTCGTACTGAGGTAAGATAGGTCTAATCGATTGTTTTTGTCATGAAGAATCGGTTGTACAGATCTTTCGGAGACACCCTGTATATAAAAAAATCATTTTGACATCTGAAGCTGTGATTTTTTATAAAAAAATGGAAAATTCACTCGGCTATTGCCATTCCAAATTTCGTTGTATACCTAGTGGTTAGAAAGTTAGAGGGGGGGACGTACTTGGATGGATGGAATGGATGGAATCTGTAAGTTACACCTTAGCTAAAATGTCACTTAAGGTGACATTGAAATATCGGCCCTTACACCTCATATTGGTTCTTTAACTAAGCTAACAATATGCATGTCATATTGGTGTTAGTCCGTCCACACCAATCTAGTCATTACTTTGAATTAAAACTATTTTACTCTTTTATTCTGTTTAATTGTTAACATGTACAGTACTCTTCACGTTTTTAACAAGTAATAGTGATGTTTGTGTCTGAAAAGTGGTGAATGTATAATACTGACTGTGATCCAAGTTATTGTTATGAGTGAACAACTCCCATGTTAAATCTTTTATTTTTTCTGTATATTCTATTTTTACATTACTCTAATTGGTAAGTTTTTTTTTATCCTAGCTTTGTACACATACCTTTATCCATGTTTTTTCAGTACTTATAGTATTTCCTAAAGAAGGAAAAAATTAGTTCCTAAAGCTCGAATAAACAATAAATGAGAACCCAAGCTTCGTAGACCGCTCATTTTGACTGCTTTCCACCACCTTCTCCTTCGTAACAAATTTAGACAGGAGAAGAGCGGTGAGGAGCAGTCAGAAATGAGAGGCCAACGATATGTGGGTTCTCATGTATTGTCTAAACGAGCTTTCGCTGATTCGTTCCTTCTTCAGGATGACTATAGTAATAAAAAAACATGGATATAAATATAAGCGTAGATAGTTAGAGTGAAACACTTACCAATTAGAGATACATCAAGATAGCACATACAAAAATAGGAAGTTTAACATTATAGTTATTGGCAGTAGACATACATAGCAACTTGATACTATAGCAACTTTTTTACCTCGGGTGATACTTACTTGCCTATTACAGCGAACGGCAACCAACTTATTCGTAGAGCTGGGTTCGTGGGTCGGATACTTACGATATTGTTTAGGGCGCCATCTAATTTATTGTGATTAAATTAGAAAAAGAAATTCAGTTGTTCAACACGTAGTGGAATGCTTTTCAATAAAACTCTTCGCTTGAATGGTGCCAAATTTATTTAGTTCTCAAACACGTGCTGCGTCCAATAAACGCATTTGTAAAAAATGGTGAAAGTCGGTAAGTTACAGAAGCTCAAATGTTCGTTCAACAAAACTAAAAATATTATAAGTATTCAAATATACAGTATCAACAAATCTACCAGAAAAGGGGTTCAATAGCAAAATTTAGAAAACCGCAGGGCAAAAATGTAAATTAGGATGATTCAAGCCACGCGACGCGCCGGGGGATAAAATTCTAGAATTCTTCCGTAGGTGCCGCCGAATCTAAACAACATTTGCCGCTACAGTTGTACAAGTTCAAAATTATTAATTAAACATTCAGTTTAAAAAACAGGTAAGTAGTTTAAGAACGCATAATGGAAAATTAAACACGGGTATAAACTGATGGGGTTATTTTTGAAAAAGTACCTGGTATGTCATCAAAAGGCTGGTCTGGGGCGATCGGGAAAATATTTATTAGTTCAGTCCGGATGGCTGCAATTGATTATGTCTGGACTGCTAGGGCTCCATCACAAAGGTTGGTGTGAGAGATATTGGAACTTGGAACCCCAAAGTTGGACCCTAATAATAATTCCACGTCTTGGCAAATTGTCCGTATATTAACAATTTCTTACCTCTAGAATAAGGGTTGTAATAAACTGAACAGTATTTAATTCATTATGTACAGTATAATATCACCAGCAGTCAGTATAATATTGTAAAAGACTCAGTATTTCTGTTAAAAATGATAAGTAAAAATGGAATTTTTGAGCAGTAAAAGTAGGAATTTGGCCTGTATTTTTATGTTCACTATTGTGATTCTAATGGTCAGTAAAAATTAATGAAATGTCAGTATGACCTAGCTGGTAATAATTCCACAAATGTACAGTAAAAGATAATAAATGGCCAGTATGCAATAGTCAGTAATGATTTCAACTAACCCAAACTTGATCCACATAAAACCAATACACAACATGTCAATTATAATACACAATAATAATTGTAATGTTAACCTAGTGCTAACCAACCAGCTGCTGCATATTTTTCATCAATTTCTATTACCAACACAAACTAACCCAAACTCCCAAACTAAATCCGCCTCTCAAAAGAACCTATCTGACTACTTCATCATGACATAAAGGCAGAGTGTTTTCTCTTCACTAAGTTGTGTTTCGTTCCGTTGTAAAATTTTTTGTATTTATACAAAATAAAATATATGACCAACCATTCATTATTTTACTGTCGCTTTAATAATTTTATGGACTGTCCAATATTTTCACCAGGCATTTACTAATTCATCTGATCATTTTTTTATGATACTGACTCTTGATTATTTATATCCACCATTTATTATTTTTACTGACCACTTCTTTATGTTACTGACCCTTCATTATTTTTACTGACCATTATTTCTCTATATTACTAACCGTTAATTATTTCAACCGACCATTTATTATTATACTGACCATTTATTATTTTTACTGACCAATTCTTTATGTTACTGACCCTTCATTATTTCAACCGACCATTTATTATCATACTGACCAAGGGAAATAAAATAATGGCAAAGAGTACTGTCCATAAAATTTAAATACTGACCATTTAATTTGTTGCCCTAGAATAATACCAGAGGGGCGAGAACAGCCAAACCAGAAATGTGCGGCACATGGCCAACACAGACTAATGTGAGGTTATGTGACGATACCATTTTCTCACAGCGAAAATCTCCAATTAACTGGTCAACAGGAACAGGATTTTTGATTGATTTAAAAGTCAAAACTATTGAAGAACAAAAGGCTTTGTTTAAAAGAAAAAAATGTTAGGTTTGAAAACTTACCACATGGTAAGGAAGACTCAAAAATTTGCACTTTTTGCACACCATTCAAAAAAACTAATTTGAAATGCAAAGAGACTACATAATCGTGATCCTAAATGTATTTAGGACACAAAATCATGGCTCTCAAAAACCAACTCCAAAAGGGCCAACGAGAAAACTCTCCTCGTCGTTCACGGTTCAAGCCCCAAAAAAACTTCCCCCCAACCATCATGACATTTGTCATCTTTCCGTCCTTTGCAAGAATTACTGGTCGCATACCTTAAGGTACAATACCGAATAATAACCGGTCCACCTGACTTCCACTGGTCAATTAGTCTATGGGTCACGGGAACAATCCATCACCATTTCTCAGGTGTGAAGCGTTATCAATAACAGCTGACCATTGTTTTGATTCCGGATTGTCAGAAAAATAAGTTAATTAAATACCAGTTCGTTCAAGCAACTTTGAAACTAGATGAGCAATATGGGCCCAGTTACAAATTGTAGGAATGGAATGCCATAATGGGGAAATGCAGAATGGAAAATAATGAGCAACGAATGAAGGCTCATTCAAGTATAACGAATTGTCCCCTAAATCAACTTTAAACCAAGTAGGTACTATAAAAGTCAATTGAACCAGAAGCGAAAGTAGCATTATTATTTTATCCAAATTTGAAAATGCTACACTACCCCCTTCCAAGGAATAAAATAGCCAATCTAAAGGATAGATATTTTACAAGGTAAGCCAGGTTTCACATCAACCAGCAAGGTGGAACACAAGGATTTACAGCAACTTAACATAAGTACACCTAGCGAACATTTTTTTTTTAATTTATTTTTCTTTTTTTTTTAAATGAATGAGAGGATCTCTGGATTGAATCTAGCTCGATATCTTTCGTGTATCATCCGCCTCTGAGAGGGTCATATTCGGGAAGTCAAAATCAGGAGTTTACTTAGTTCGGAATGTCCATCTAGAAATAACCAGAGCCTCACAATCGGAAAACAACCTACTAAAGCATGAAAAATGCGTAGGTATTACCTAAATCCTAAAACTACTATTGAAAAAATCCCCAGACATACACCAGTATCCCAACCAAAACATGCTTATTGGGCATTGGCCAGATGCCTCAATAATGAACAACAACTACAGTACCAGATAAATGATACAAATGCACGCATTTATTATTCAACCAGTAACAGGACTGAATCCAAAAGAACAAAACATCAAAATCAGAGTGGCGAATGTAACGGTTTCGAGTTTTTTTCTTTTTAAAAGGTAAATTCCAAAATCAAAATCAAGCAAGACAAGGAGACATGACGAAAACTCACTGAAGTCCAACAAATCTAGGACGATTCTTCCGATGCATCATCCCCAGCATCAGAATCTACTCCAGTATAGATCTTCAAGTCCTTAATGTGCCACTTGCCTGACCTTGAACCATCCACATTCTTAAGGTCATAAACAAGGTTTGAAATCTTCCTGTCAACGATCGAGAGTACATACTATGGAGCAAGCTTAGCCATGAACTGATTTCCAGCATTAGACAAAACACGATTTCGTCGCCATGGGTGATTACGTATGGCGACGAAATCGTGTTTTAAAGGAAAATGGTCGTTTTCGCAAATTATATGCCTTGGAATTCCTCAAATAGGCGGAATGAAGACTTTTTTTAACATCGACAAAGATTTCCTTCAAGTGTGACAGGTTTGCGCAGTATGTGTCTCTATCACCAATATTAAGCTCCAAATCCTTCAACTCAACGCTCTCCGGGTCAGAGTAGAACCTTCCAGACAACGGGGTGTGTTTTCCAAAAACTAAAAACGAGGGAGTGAAATGGGTAACTTCATTTTTCGACGTGTTGATGACTTGTTGAATTTTGTGAATCTTCTTGTCCCAATCTTTATGTTCTTCAATATAACACCGAATTGCTGTACCTATAGTTCTGTTGTTTCGCTCCACAAAATTACATTGTGCAGAATAGAGGGCATTATACCAAATTTTAACATCATACTTTGAACAAAGTGATTTGAAATTTTTCGAGACGAATTGAGAACCATTATCACAAATGATGATCGGCGGACAACCAAAAACTAAGAAAACATTGTTCTCGAGTACCTTCTCAACTTGAGGAGCCTTTGAACTTCGTAATGGAAATAAGAGGGTGTACTTGGTAAACCAATCCTCAATCACCAGGAGCCACTTACAGCCTCTTTTGGATCGGGGAAAAGGCCCGACAAAGTCAATCGCAATACACTGAAATGGTAGATCAATGTTTTTCTCCTTTCCCATTTGCCCCACCCTAGAAGTGTTGGAAACCTTTTGAGCGAAACAAATCAAACAACTCTTAACAAACTTCAGAATATCCTTCCTCATTTTGGGCCAGTAATAATATTCCTGAACCTCACTCAACGTTTTATAAAACCCAAAATGACCTGAGACTGACGGGGAATGACAAGGGTCTATGCATTCTTTAACTTGTGGAGAAGGTACAACTAACTTCCATTCGGGAAGACCATTATTCATAGGCAATAGATTGGGAACAAATTTAAAGATAAAACCTTCATTCACCTTCCACTGAGGATACTTATCCGGAAACTGAATCACACTGCTACGCATATTGTCGTACCAAGGATCAATGCGTTCCACATCAATATTGTAAGGATTCAACAAGGAAACACAAGGGGTTGAAGTTGAGGAAAAGTCTGAAAAGTTTTCCTCATGAGGGATGCGAGAGAGAGCGTCAGGAACTACGTTTTCCACACCCTTCCGATGGACTAAATCGAAATTATGTTGGCGAAGACGAACTGCCCATCTGGCCAGTTTGCCCGTAGGATTTTTAAGGTTCTTAAGCCATAACAAGGAGTAGCAGTCGGTAATAACCTTGAATTTGGGAGCACCCTCAATCCACATCCGAAAACGCTCAATGCAGAACAAAACGCCGTTGCTGAGTTTGAGCAGCGTTGCACAATCCGAAAGGTACTACATTGAATCGGAAAGAACCTCGCCCTGGAACATTGAACGCAGTTTTATCCTTAGATGATTCATCTAGCGGAATTTGCCAGAAAGCCTTACGAAGGTCAATAGAGGAGATAAAGCGAGCGTTTCTCAACGAGTTCAAGATTCTGTCGATGTTGGGCAAGCAGTATGAATCAAACTTTGTCGCAGAATTCAAGGTTCTACCATCGAAGCACAATCTATATTCGCCATTCGCCTTTTTCACCAAAAGAATAGGCGAGGACCACGGGCTTTGACACGGTTGAACCACCCCCAAATCCAACATTTCGTCAATTTCTTTATTAAGAATCTGGGACATGTATTGTGACATGGGAAACGACTTTTTATGAAATGGCTTAGCTTCGCCGGTATCGATAGACAGCGTCAATTTATTGGTCCTACCCAAGCGATCATGACTATCAATGTCTTTGAAAGAGGCAATGACTTTTTGCGCATAATCCTGCTGTGAAGAAGAAAGATCATCAAGAGAACTGAGACAATGAAACGAAAACTCAGAAAAATGACTTGAAGTTTTAATCTGAAGATTGGAATGCGAACTGTGAATATTCCAAGAGTTTTCCTTGAAATTGACCGTAAGTTTGAATTGTTGAGCAAAATCACAACCAAATATGAAACTATGGGGTAACGAAGGCACAACAAGGGCTGTAATAACACGACAAAAATTACCAATCACAATCGGTAAATCAACCAGTCCGTCCACGGACTTATATATGAGGTAATTTTGAAGGGTATACTCGCAAATCAAATTGCTCTAGAATTTCTACACCTCTAGAGCCGACAACTGAAGCAGTAGCTCCGGAATCCAAAAGAGCAACAATTTCCTGGTCAAACAACTGCACGGAAATATATGGGCGATTATCGAGGGGTTTTGGAACAAAAAGTGGGGATACCTGCCTCGTTTTATAAAAGTCCGCAACAATCTGTAGCCAGGAATTCCAATCTGAGCCAAGTCGAGAAGTCAAGGACTTTCTAGAAGACTCAGTACTGCTGCCTTGTAACTGTACTTCACTTAGTTTTTTGAACATTTCGGGCAATCAGACGACTTGACGTTTTTGAAACCGCACTTGAAACAAAAAATGTTTCTTTTAGAAAGACAATTTTCGTAACGATGATTCGGCATTTCACAGTTCCAACATAGGACGGTTTCAGACCTTGAGCTGGTACCAACCACAGGAGCTTGCGGATGGAAAGGGTTATTTCCCCGTCCATTTCCAGCCCTTCCACTAAAATTATGAGAAGTTGGTCGATGCTGAGGACTTCTAAAAGAACCTCTTCTGAAATCGGGGCGTGTATTTCGTCCACGAAAATTGGAATTGAAATCGGGGTCACGAGACTGATGAGAGCTTAAAGATTCCTCTAATTTCAACTCGTCAACGGAATGCGTTTTACCCCTCAAATAGGAAGCGTCCTCTAGTTTACGACACAACCGCGACAAATTGTCTATGGAATCAAGTTTAGCCAAGGCTAACTGAGATATATACTCTGGTAAAAGATTTCGTCTGATATGCTTAATTCTGGTAGGTTCGGCAGGAGGATGGGATAACCTAGAAAACAAATTTTGCATGTGCGCTATATATACGGCGACAGATTCACTGCGTTTCTGTTTCCTATGCTTGATCTGATCCCATAAATCATCCTCCACGTCTGAACGCAAAAAGTCTTTTTTTAAAAGAGTCACCAATTCGGGCCAACCCTGCAGCGAACACTTGACACTCTTGAACCCAACAAAAGCATCACCGACAAATAATTCAGAGGCAGACAAAAACAAATTCTCTTCTGATACTTTGCGGGAATGAGCCAATTCAGTGATACGTTCCAGGAAATTGTACAGGTTTTTACCGTCTCCATTAAACTTAATTTGCCAATCCCCAATGGCGGGAACATGGCCATGCAAGTAACGTTTGGAGGTTGAACATGGACAACCGGCTGCTGAAAACTTGAATTGATAAAAGTTGCCTGATGGTCCCCTGAATCTTTAGAAGCTTTTTCCCACAGATCACCCTCCAAGGAAAGACATGAAGCAGCTGATTCTTGTTTAAAAGTTTCGCTCTCCGCGTCATCAAGAGCAATTGGCAACCTTGAAATTCTTCCCGAAAAATGGTTCAACCTGGACCTCATTCTCAAAAAAATGGAATCCTGACAAGTTCCCTCGAAATCCCCTGTGATTTCGGAAACTGACTTCAAGGATTTGTCGATATCAACCCTTTCCTGAACCAGATCAAGTTTTTGAACGATCTCAGTCAAAATTTGAGATTTCCCAGAAACACGCTCCTTGTTGAGTAAAGTGCCAAGAATCTTTCGTTTGTCAGTCACATTACGCTGCGTCACTACGGACCTCATTTCTAGTTCGTAGTCAAGCTCAAAATCCAGAATATGATTAGGTTTAAATGTGTCTTCCATTTTTAGAAAATTTAGAAAGCAACAAAAAAATAATAAATCGAATTAGCTACCTGGTCCAGCTGACGGTTCGGTACCGTGAAAAGTAACAAATGCTACACCTCTCGAATTTACACAAAAAAAATAAGAGGTGCCCATTCCAGTTAAGAACTTTAAATTTTATTGAGCCACATTCCACTTTACTTTGTTTTTAAACAACCGTAAGTATTTGACCACTTTTGAAAGTTTGTTTTTTTTCCTTCTCTGGCCCCACGTTGGGCGCCAATTTTTGTATAGCAACTTTTTCACCTCGGGTGATACTTACTTGCCTATTACAGCGAACGGCAACCAACTTATTCGTAGAGCTGGGTTCGTGGGTCGGATACTTACGATATTGTTTAGGGCACCATCTAATTTATTGTGATTAAATTAGAAAAAGAAATTCAGTTGTTCAACACGTAGTGGAATGCTTTTCAATAAAACTCTTCGCTTGAATGGTGCCAAATTTATTTAGTTCTCAAACACGTGCTGCGTCCAATAAACGCATTCGTAAAAAATGGTGAAAGTCAGTAAGTTACAGAAGCTCAAATGTTCGTTCAACAAAACTAGAAATATTATAAGTATTCAAATATACAGTATCAACAAATCTACCAGAAAAGGGGTTCAATAGCAAAATTTAGAAAACCGCAGGGCAAAAATGTAAATTAGGATGATTCAAGCCACGCGACGCGCCGGGGGATAAAATTCTAGAATTCTTCCGTAGGTGCCGCCGAATCTAAACAACATTTGCCGCTACAGTTGTACAAGTTCAAAATTATTAATTAAACATGATAAACATTGAGTTTAAAAAACAGGTAAGTAGTTTAAGAACGCATAATGGAAAATTAAACACAGGTATAAACTGATGGGGTTATTTTTGAAAAAGTACCTGGTATGTCATCAAAAGGCTGGTCTGGGGCGATCGGGAGAATATTTATTAGTTCAGTCCGGATGGCTGCAATTGATTATCTCTGGACTGCTAGGGCTCCATCACAAAGGTTGGTGTGAGAGATATTGGAACTTGGAACCCCAAAGTTGGACCCTAATAATAATTCCACGTCTTGGCAAATTGTCCGTATATAAACAATTTCTTACCTCTAGAATAATACCAGAGGGGCGAGAACAGCCAAACCAGAAATGTGTGGCACATGGCCAACACAGACTAATGTGAGGTTATGTGACGATACCATTTTCTCACAGCGAAAATCTCCATTTAACTGGTCAACAGGAACAGGATTTTTGATTGATTTAAAAGTCAAAAAAATTGAAGAACGAAAGGCTTTGTTTAAAAGAAAAAAATGTTAGGTTTGAAAACTTACCACATGGTAAGGAAGACTCAAAAATTTGCACTTTTTGCACACCATTCAAAAAAACTAATTTGAAATGCAAAGAGACTACATAATCGTGATCCTAAATGTATTTAGGACACAAAATCATGGCTCTCAAAAACCAACTTCAAAAGGGCCAACGAGAAAACTCTCCTCGTCGTTCACGGTTCAAGCCCCAAAAAAAACTTCCCCCAAACCATCATGACATTTGTCATCTTTCCGTCCTTTGCAAGAATTACTGGTCGCATACCTTAAGGTACAATACCGAATAATAACCGGTCCACCTGACTTCCACTGGTCAATTAGTCTATGGGTCACGGGAACAATCCATCACCATTTCTCAGGTGTGAAGCGTTGTCAATAACAGCTGACCATTGTTTTGATTCCGGATTGTCAGAAAAATAAGTTAATTAAATACCAGTTCGTTCAAGCAACTTTGAAACTAGATGAGCAATATGGGCCCAGTTACAAATTGTAGGAATGGAATGCCATAATGGGGAAATGCAAAATGGAAAATAATGAGCAACGAATGAAGGCTCATTCAAGTATAACGAATTGTCCCCTAAATCAACTTTAAACCAAGTAGGTACTATAAAAGTCAATTGAACCAGAAGCGCAAGTAGCATTATTATTTTATCCATATACTTATAAATACAATATACCGCGGACAGCTTGTCGGGACTTCCGCGAGGATGTTGAAACAGACATATACTTTTACACATAAGTCTGTCCTTGGTTAGGAGATTGAATTATGCGCAGAATCGATTTTCGAGAATTGTGATTCGCCGGCTGAAACATGGCGGAAACAGTGCTGCATGCTTAATATCAGCTGTTGTATCGACGTATTTTTAAATTTTTCGCGGGATTCCGAAAAAAAATGACGTGAATTCACATGTGGGGTGGGTGATAAATATTATGAGCATGAGTGGAAAATATGTTCATGAATTCATCTTATCTGATCCAGGATTTTGTGTTTAGGTGTGAGATTGCATAAGATTTAACATTTTTGTGCAACAAAATCCCTACAAAATATTATTTATTATTGATTCAAAAACGATTTGAATTAGTTTCGTGATTTGTTCTCGATTATACATTGAAATATTATAGTTACTTAATAGTTTTTGAAGCAATATAGGTATCACCAGAGATTGGTAAGGTTTTACTTTATAAACTTTGTGTACCTAGGTAGGTATAATGTTTTGGTCATTATTATCGCTCATATTTATAACAATTCGAGGTATTTGCGGTAGATATCTTAAATCAAGTGAGATTAATTCAGAGGTAGGTGAATAGACGATGGAGAGTAGACCGATATCTGCGTTCTTCTAGTTTTGTAACAGAAGGAGTAATACACGGAGATTTGGAAAATCAAACAGCTCTTTCTTGGTTTCCACCATATTTGTATTCATAAGTATGTTTTTCACTAATGAAATTAGGGTAAAATCCATCAATCAAGCTTTTAGAACATGCCATAATATACATAAATAAAACAAAAGCTCCCATGCATAAGCGGGCAGTCACGGTTCCAGCTTTTTTGTTCGCTTATGGGAGGTGCCCGCTTAAGAGAAAATTTCATCGAATGTTCATATTATACTTATAAATAAAAGTATATACAAATGTGTTAAAACATAGATTTAAAATTGGTTCCAAGAAATTTGACCGTTTAAGGGAGATAATCGCTTATTAGAGCTGCCCGTCAAGGACTTTATTATAAAATCAAAAGAAAATAGTAATTTTCTGTGCGGTAGTGCAATCACACAGTTCATAGGTCTTACTAAACTTTCTTACTTTATACTTACTTCTCAGAGACACTTCGACAAACTGTTCCAGACCTTTCTAGTTTTCAAGTTTAAATTTAGTGAAATATCCATATAATATGTACCATTTTATAATATAGTCTTATTATAAAATGTATGTACTTATATGGAAATATCTTATAGGTACAATTTTTGATGTATAACTGGTAGTGATCGACCGATATGACTTTTTTAGCCTTTAATTTAAATATTTCAAATTTGTAAACTCAAATCATTTGTCGCGCAACGCAAGATGAAAACCTTAAAATAGAACTTTGACACCGTTAGTGTTTAAAAAAAAAACGTGTGTTTTTTATCAAAAAAAAAAACGGGTCAATTTGGAAAAAATAATTTTTAATTTTTGTTTGCTGTTTTGTTAGTTATCCATTAACAACTCATTTACGTAATTTGCAATGATTCTTTGTTAAAAAATGGTTGAATATAAGGTCTGAGGACCATAGTGAGTTTTTCAAAATATGAATCTGAACAAAATTAGGTTTATTGATTTAGTTTCTGAAATAATATTTGGGTTTGATTTTTTTCAAGTTCTTTTATGTGTTGTTGTATTTGATGAAGGAAAAAAGTCGTTTTTTTTTGGCAGTGGGAAAAAAAACGTATTTTGTCGGAAGGAAAACAACGGAATTTCTTTCACTAGGCAGTAGGCACCGCTGTAATACACGGTAATTTTCAGTATTGTGGGGATTCAATGAAATTATTCCTAATTTAAACTGTTTTTGTCCTAAATGATTCCTCTGTTTGAATAAAAATGTTTTAAAGCTTGCTTAAACATACAAACAAACAGGTGTTATTGGCATCCCCTAAAAGTAAGAGCAATTCCGTGCTCAGATATGAATTTTGCATGTCAAACAGCCCTCATATCCTACCAAATTTCATCAATATAATTTGATTATTTCGAAAGAATCCAAAACAACGGTAGCACAACAAAGAACAAACAACCATGAATCAATAATGGCGTCTTTTCAACGTTCCCGTTCAATTCAGCCGGCTCTAGCTCCTTGTCCGTCTCCGTCGTGACAATTTGAAACCGAGCCAATAGGAAATGGTATTTCGCGCATGGATAGTACATCGAAATCCTAACCAAGGATTGCCTTATGGGATTCTTCTGTATTCTCCTTCTCACTTCTTCGCGGGAAATCCCTCTCATTTGCCTTATGGGACGCACGCGGTATATTGTATTTATAAGTATATGATTTTATCCAAATGCTACAATACAAAACACACAATTTTGGTTATATGACATAACACTTGGACAATAAAATATCACAATCACTTGTTAAAACGTTAGGGGTAATATAAACAATAAACGAGTTGAAATTGTGAAACAAATAATTAAAATAGTTAAAATAGTTTGGTTTGGTTTGATTTAACCGTCACAAACAAAATTGGTGTGGGTGGACTATAACTTTGCACAATTTTATGTTAGGTTAAAAAACACCAATATGAAATCTCACCGTGTCAGATCATGTAGAGCACTGTAAAAGGTACAAAAAACTATGGCTACATCTCTGTGCAATAGGCGCAAATTCACTGAGTGGGATGGAAACGGAATCTGCAGATTGCAGATTATATTGATGGAACCTCATGGTAAGGACGCATGTTGTTAATGAGCTCATCAACTCTTTTAAAAGCAGATGTTGAAAATTCAAACACGCACAGATACATAAAAAAAGGAGGAAAATATTATCCAATTATTCCTCATCTGTGTGGTCCGGGTTGTTTGGTGTCAGACCCTGCTTGTGGATTTGTAGTAGGTAATTATAAATCAAGGGATATATGCTGATGACACTCCACCCTGAAGAGAAACTCGATAAACCAATTATAAATCACACTTCAATTGTGATAGTCGTTCTGATTATTCAGATTGGTTTCTGTCATCTGAATGTGCCATCTCCAAAAACAAACGTTTGTGAAAAACGTTGGACCTAGTTAACACCTTGACCTCTTCAAAACTCGGTATATGGCCAGTATTGACATGATGTTGCGCCAATCCGCACGTCTGGTTTCTCCTTTTGCAGTCACTCTTGTCCGAAGCAAGACGGGCAGAAAGTTTTTGTGAGGTTTGTCCAACATACAGCTTATTGCACGATCCACACGGAATGCTATAGACCACGTTTCTTTCTTTTGTAGCAAAGGGAGTTTTGGTCCTGGTGTAGAGTTGTCCTACTGTTTTCGTCTCTTTTTTCATGAACTTTGCACCTTCATGATTTAGGGTGTTGATAAATTTAGGTGTTGATTCTTCTAGACGTGGTAAGACATAAAATTTATCTGTAACTTCAGGTGTAACAACAGGTGGGGTGTCCATTTGAGGATGTGGGACATCATCCGTTTGGAAATCATGTCGGGTGCTAATAAGGAACTTGTTTATCATCCTCCATGGGTAATAATTTTCTTTTGATATCTGGGCCAGAACCGACAATGAGGTATTCCTTTTTTTGTGTATCTGTGTGTGTTTGAAAATTCAACATCTGCTCTGGGAAGAATTGATGAGCTCATTAACAACACGCGTCCTTACCATGAGGTTCCATCAATATAATCTGCAATCTGCAGACTCCGTTTCCATCCCAGTCAGTGAATTTGCGCCTTTCGCACACTGATGTAGCCATAGGTGGTTGTACCTTTTACAGTGCTCTACATGATCTGACACGGTGAGATTTCATATTGGTGTTCTTTAACCTAACATAAAATGGTGCGAAGTAATAGTCCGCCCACACCAATTTTGTTTGTGACGGTTAAATCAAACCAAACCAAACTATTTTAACTATTTTAATTATTTGTTTTACAATTTCAACTCGCTCAATGTTCATATCACCCCAAACGTTTTAACAAGTGATTGTGATATTTTATTGTCCAAGTGTTATGTCATATAACCAAAATTGTGTGTTTTGTATCAAGTTGCTATGTATGTCGACTGCCAATAACCATTATGTTGAACTTCCTATTTATGTATGTGCTATATTAATGTATCTCTGATTGGTGAGTGTTTCACTCTAACTATCTACACTTATATTTATATCCATGTTTTTTCGATACTATAGTCATCCTGAAGAAGGAACAAATCAGTTCCATAAGCTCGATCAGACAATACATGAGAACCCACATATCGTAGGCCTCTCATTTCTGACTGCTCCCAACCTCTCTTCTCCTGCCTCAATTCACACCAGTCACGAAAATTTCCACGTAACAAATTTATACGATAATATTGTTACTTTGACCAATACAATTTGTAATTGCTCAATTACATGAATTTGATAAAATCGCGATGATTATATTCTCAATCAATTTTGATTAATTCGCAATTACATTCAACTTTTCTCAATTAAAATTGATGATATTGATATATTCTCAAACTATTTATATTCTTCCCTAGTACAGGGTGGCCAACTAAGAATGCGAGGTACTGTCTCTCGGAAACTATACATCGTAGAGGCTTGCGGCAAAAAATTTTAAGACTAAAACGGCCAAGAGAAAAACCTGGAAAATGTTTTCAAGTTTCTGAAATGGTCGCTAGGGGGCGTAACAACCAACACCAAGTAGAAAAATATCATTTTCATGGAATTTTGTCCAATGAAAATATATCGATGAGCTCATTTTCGGATAAACTGACTATTCACCTACACTTTTTGTCCGAAACGTTTGTTTCTATCTATCATAATAAAGTGGTGGGGGAAGTTCAATTGTTTTTTTTAACAAACGGAGATTTCTCCCATTTCGCTTGACCGATTTAAACGAGCTTTATTATGATAGATAGAAAAAAAACGTTTTCGACAAAAAGTGTAGGTAAATAGTCAGTAAATCCGAAAATGAGCTCATCGATATATTTTCATTGGACAAAATTCCATAAAAATCATATTTTTCCACTTGGTATTGGTTGTTACGCCCCCTAGCGACCATTTCAGAAACTTGAGAATATTTTTCAGGTTTTTCTCTTGGCCGTTTTAGTGATAAAATTTTTTGCCGCAAGCCTCTACGATGTATAGTTTCCGAGATACAGTACCTCGCATTCTTAGTTGGCCACCCTGTACATTTTTGATTTATTCGCAATGTTGCTCATGAAAGACTCTTGGAAAATGAAAAAAAAAATAACGTAGACGTAGACAAAAATGAGCCCAGAGTCAGAGAACTAGACGAGAAGCGACAAAAATTTTCCCGCAAAAAAATTCAGGTGGGGGATCCGATACTTTCTGTCAAAAGATTTATCATTTGTTTATTAGTCCGAGTGTTTAAGTTCGGAATAATAAGATATTTTATCGCAACTGCCATGGATCACCCAGAGAAATAACAATTGTCACTCATATCAAGTAGTTTTCTGCCATCAAATATTTTGTGTTCCTTGGTTTTTCATGGTTTTTCATAACGGGCATTATTCGCCCGCATTGCAACTTTACACTTTGTTAATCAAAAGCAAACTATGTATTTTTAAAAAGAGGAAAATTAGGAGATTTTGGATCTGTATTAAAATATAGGGCATTCCATTTAAAAAATTTAAACTTTTCCACATTTGCCCGATTTCCAATAGTGATATTATGTTCTTTCTCTTAGTTATTATAAAATTTTCAGGAAAAATCATGTGAACACTTTTTTTGTATCTCTGTTGATAGGGTTTCTAAAGTGGCGAATTATAATGAAAAACCCCGTACACATGAGTTCATATTTTTAATTGTCAAACGTTTGATTTTTCAATCATGCTTTATGTTTTTGAGTACCTAGTATAGAAAAAACATATCAGGCTTTTTTCCTACGATTGGCCTACGTCTTATTTTTGTTAAACAGGATCAAAAATCCTCCTATATCAAACTTCAGAATATCTCACAATTTTTATTCTGGGCCCGGACGCCCCGACTATAAGTATTCGCTGCCAAGCGTTTGACAGCTCCCATCGTATCAATATAACTTGGATACGATACAAGCTGTCAAAAATTTCAATGTCAAGGCTAAATAAATGTGTTGTCATTTGAGCAATGAGAAAAACAAGTTTTTGTCGCTTCTCGTCGTTATTTAGTTCTCTGCCAAAGTCGTCTTTTGCGACAGTTATCTCGAAAATTACACTCTTACGTATACCTACACGACAATTTTCGTTTGATTACAGCGAATATTCCACTCATGTACAAAAAATCTCATAAGAGCAGTTGAATTTTCGGAGGCTTACAGCGAATATTTCTCTCATGTACAAAAAATCCCATAAGAGCAGATGAATTTTCGGAGGCTTACAGCGAATATTCCACTCATGTACAAAAAATCCCATAAGAGAAGTTGAATTTTCGGAGGCTTACAGCGATAACACCAAATCGAAAATACCACTCTGTCATGGGCAACACAAATAAACACGTTGTCAGAGCAATCGATATGGCAACGACAATTTTTCGACACATATAACCACGTTGTCAGGGCAATCGCCATGGCAACGCAAATTTAGTGAAGTTATATTCTAGAATTCGTGAAATATTCTTCTAAATATCATTCGTGCTTTAAAATTAACCGGATAAATTTTCGCTCATGCGTGTTTTCTCTACAAATTTCACTCGCAAACACGCATTCGTGAAAATTTATCGGTAATTTTTAAGCACTCGTGGTATTACCTTCGAATATTCCACTCATGTACAAAAAATCCCATAAGAGCAGTTGAATTTTCGGAGGCTTACAGCGATAACACCAAATCGAAAATACCACTCTGTCATGGCAACACAAATAAACACGTTGTCAGAGCAATCGATATGGCAACGACAATTTTTTGACATAAATAACCACGTTGTCAGGGCAATCAACATGGCAACGCAAATTTAGTGTAGTTATATTCTAGAATTCGTGAAATATTCTTCTAAATACCATTCGTGCTTTAAAATTAACCGGATAAATTTTCGCTCATGCGTGTTTTCTCTACAAATTTCACTCGACCTTCGGTCTCGTGAAATTTTGAGAAAACACGCATTCGTGAAAATTTATCGGTAATTTTTAAGCACTCGTGGTATTACCTTCGATAACACCAAATCGAAAATACCACTCTGTCATGGCAACACAAATAAACACGTTGTCAGAGCAATCGATATGGCAACGACAATTTTTCGACACATATAACCACGTTGTCAGGGCAATCGCCATGGCAACGCAAATTTAGTGAAGTTATATTCTAGAATTCGTGAAATATTCTTCTAAATACCATTCGTGCTTTAAAATTGACCGGTAAAATTTTCGCTCATGCGTGTTTTCTCTTCAAATTTCAGTCGACCTTCGGTCTCGTGAAATTTTGAGAAAACACGCATTCGTGAAAATTTATCGGTAATTTTCAAGCACTCGTGGTATTACCCCCGATAACACCAAATCGAAAATACCACTCTGTCATGGCAACACAAATAAACACGTTGTCAGAGCAATCGATATGGCAACGACAATTTTTCGACACATATAACCACGTTGTCAGGGCAATCGCCATGGCAACGCAAATTTAGTGAAGTTATATTCTAGAATTCGTGAAATATTCTTCTAAATACCATTCGTGCTTTAAAATTAACCGGATAAATTTTCGCTCATGCGTGTTTCCTCTACAAATTTCACTCGACCTTCGGTCTTGTGAAATTTTGAGAAAACACGCATTCGTGAAAATTTTTCGGTAATTTTTAAGCACTCGTGGTATTACCTTCGAAAATTTCCTACCAGTCAATTCTAACCAATCATAGGCTTGCATTTTAACATGTTGCTATGGCAACGACCTAATTTTATCGGAAATCACCATACTCATATTCACGTGACTGAAAGATTAATAAGTGGAAATCTCCCTGGCTTTGCATCTGAATGTAGCTCCCAGATGATCACAGTGTTGCCGTCCCCACTCTCCCTAACCATCCCAACCCAACCCATCTGTGGTTGGTGCATGGGAGCTACATCCAGCCGCTACTATTAAATCTTCTCAAATAGTTTTGGCATCAAATTTTTTTGCCGAATCTCCCGCGAGCTCGAATCAAAAGTCCGGAAATTTGTTCTCGTTGCGAATTTTTCAAGAAAATTTCCCTCGGCTTGCGCCTCGGAAAATGAACACGCTCCTTTACAATCACCTAAAAACCCCTTAGTTTGTTTATTTTCAAAGTGTGACAGTTCGTATTTTGATAGAGTTTTTCGATAAAATTTCACGTTTTGGAACAGAAACAATACAATCCATTAGAATTTTTTAAAAATATTATATTCTTTGATTCAATTAGTTACCTAATTCGAGTAATTTTCTACCTAAATTACACTCGTGCATCAAAATAATCAGATAATTTTGCATTCAAGCTTATTGCCTTTTAAAAACTACATTCGTTCATTTTCATGTTTTGTTGAAAGAGCGCTCCACCTTCGGTGTCGGGCTCTTTCTCCAATATATGAAAATGAACTTATGCAGTTCTTAGGCAATAAGCTTTCAAGCATGATTATCGATAATTTTGATGCACTTGTGCAATTACCCCCGAAAAGTATAAGCGTGAGCAAAAATACAGGGTTAGAAAAAATTACCAGAACGGTCGATTATTTCAGAAGATACACGTGCTGGAGTAAAATGTCTTGAATAAAAGTTGTGAGGCTCTCAAAAATCTACATATCTGTGGTAAATTGAAGCATACAGGGTCGGACATAAGATTATGGCAGATCATAGTTGTATTTGTTCAAATGGGACCCCCTGTATATTATTGGATATCACAATTCTTCTTCAAATTTTGAGCAAAAAATATTGTGCACATAATGTTCCTAAATTTAGCCGTTTTCGAGTTATCGCGTTTTATAAATGATATTTTAGCATGTTTGACTTGCTATAAAACTCAAACGGTTCAAGATAGAGAAAAACGGACTGCACTATCTGGTCTCAACTTTTCAAGAGCTATCTAGGTACATAACATTGATTGTTGTCAAAAAATGTCAAAATGGGTCAAAAAAAAGTTGACAGTTGGCAATACTTTCTAGTCATGTGACAGAATAGCTCTTGAAAAATTAGGATGAGAAAGTGGAGAACATTTTTTCCTATCTTGAACCGTTTGAGTTTTATAGCTTGTCAAAGGTGCGAAAATGTCATTTTTGAAACGCGATATCCCAATAACGATTGAATTCAGGAACATTATTTGAATCACAATTTATGCTCAAAATTAAACGGAGAATTGAATTATCAGATTATTTCAGGGAGGAGCCATTTAAAAAATGCAACTAAGATCTGGCATGACTTCATGGCCGACCCTGAATATTCCAATTCAATACAGATAGGCAACTTTTTGAAAGCCTCACAACTTTTATCTGTGACATTTTTTGCTAACTCGTGTATCTTCTGGAAAAATTGACCGTTCTGGTAATTTATCCTAAACCTGTATACAGTGTGTCCCAAATTCTTTTCTCCATACAGCGATATTGGCTCCTATTATACCTACATCAAAGGTAAAATGGGGAAAGTCTTAGAGAAAACTTAGTGCATTCGATATTCGGTTCCAGATTTGCGATCGGTCAATTGGTTTTGGAAATATCGGCGAAAAACCGAAAATGGCGGATTTTGTTTTTTGCCAGTAAATCCGAAACGGCTAATCGGACAGCTATGGAAATGTGACATTATCCGGTCACTTTTTTAAAACGAATAAAATGGTGTGTATAACATGTCTCAATCGCCTTTGGTTTTTCCGCAACCCGCCTCAACTTTCATTTTTCCTATGGCCGCCATATTGGATTTTTCGATTTTTGGTAAGAGTGTAAAATTTCCAGTCTAGTGATGTCCCACAAGTGCATAAAAGATCTAAGTATCATCAACATATCACACTTCGTAGCTGGGACTCAATCTTTTCTAAGGAGGTCATGATTTATTTGTCGCAAAACATCATTAATAGGTACTGTATCAACCTGTATCAAATAAGGTGACCTTTATTTGGTGTGCAGCGAACGTGTTAAACTCATTGAATTTTCAATAAAACATGGACGTAAATAATGACTTCTCAACGAGTCTATGAGTGTATTGAATAAGAGAAAAATCATTGTTTATTCAATCAACACTTAAGCTTTTGAATAACTTACAGGTAGATACAAATATATTAAAAATGAAAATACTGTAATGTGTTCTCAACTGTCTCGGTATTGATTTACAAGTTTGCAAAATGACGTCCATTTGCATTGAGGCATTTTTGACAATTAGTACCTGTTTTTTGTACAACCCTCGCAAGTCTGTTTCTGTTGATATTTGTAAATGTGTCAAAAACTTTTTGTCTCAGGATTTCTATAGTCGCAGGAGGATCACATTCATAGAACTCATTCTTTGTATGACCCCAGAGATAAAAATCCAAGGGCGAAAGGTCGGGGGATCTAGGAGGCCAGGGTATTGTACCATTCAATGAAATGATCCTTTTCTCAAACTGCTCTATCAAGAAGTTTCTTACTTGAATGGTGTTGTGAGCCGGAAATCCATCCTGTTGAAACCAGGTTCTTCTGAACCCATCTTTAGTTAGAGTAGCTTGTAATGCCGGCACAACCTGATTTCGCAAAAGCTCCAGTTATCTCAATCCGTTTAGGCTGTAGTCAAATGAAAGTGGTCCTATAAGTCGATTTCCTGAAATGATTGATTGATAGTTGCCCAATTGAGAAAGGTAAGTTGGATTAAATTACCAATGACCCCACACCGAACGTTAAACCCAAATCTGGTCTGTACACGTCTCGCTGCCACTTCGTGAGGGTTTTCCACAGCCCAATGATGAGTGTTTGGCTAATTAAAAACTCCATAATTCGTAAACCTACTTTCATCGGACCACAAGACATGATTTACAAAATCGGGATTGTCATTACACTTCCTTGTATACCACACACAGAAGCGCATTCGTCTTGGAAAATCAGTTTCTTTAATACAATGGACTACTGTGAGCATTGACTTTAAATACTATAGACTGGGCATCCCATTCATAAAATGGTATTAGTCTTGACGCCAACATCACAATAAGTGCGAAAGAGACAACACTATGAGTGGAAAGAGATAAAACGAGGAATCCGAACCCATCGGGCAACACCGCATGAGAACATGTGATTCTTATAATACGTACGTCCGAACTCGATTTTCATCTGGAACAGCGGCGGCACATTTCGAGTTTCTACCGTTTTGCATGAAAAATATAAATGAATATTAATTTGGGTAGGCATCTATGTCGTTATTGTTATATGACAGTATATCACATTTTTGACTTTCTGAATCAATAAAAATTAAAATTTTCATAACATTAAAAATTAAATCTCCTGCTGTTCTTCCGACAATAATGAATTACGGTTCCGAATAAAATGACAACCAAAATACAAAATATATTTCGCCTTTCTTACATATCTCTAAGGCCATTTTACTGAATTTGCCATATGATTTTTGTTTTTGGAGACGGGAAACTGTATGGTATGCCGGTGAGTCATGATTGGCAAGCTTTCCGGTTTTAAATATTTGATTCCATCAATGTCACTTAAATAGTCTTGTAGGTTAAAATGGGCCGAACACAAAAAAGGAGGTTTGATTCGAAGTCGGTCCTCGTCAATCCTCACCAAAGAACACCAAATATTTCTCAGCTCTTCATTTTTTGGAAATCTAAAATTGGATAACAAGAAAAAAATATAAAAAATAGGAAACAGCAACGTTTTACTTTTCTTGTTTCTAATACATAAGTATATGTACAGGCGAAAAGTATTATAAATAAATGGCCGAAAAACTATTTTTAAATATACCAAAATGATTATCAGTGCTGGAAAGTGAGTGGAGATAAATTCAAAGAAATATGGTGCAGGAGTCATACTAAACAAAGACCGCAAATATTGGTATACCTGCAAATTGAAGCAGGTAAGCAATATTGTTTATTGGTCTATTCTTCTTTAAATTAATGTCTAGACATAAATTTGGCCCAAAAACATTTATGTCTAGATATACATTCAAAGAAGTATGGGCAAATAAACAATACATAATGCGTAGGTACCCTGCTTCAATTTGCAAGTACCAGTATTTGCAGTTTCTATTCACTTTTCGCATTCTCCAGAAAATTAATCATTTTTTATACAGGGTGTCCGGGAAAATGTGGGAGATCTCTCGGATTCTGATAGAATATTAAAAAATAAGATGACAAGTTCCCATACATTTTTTTCCTAGCGTTAGGTTCACAATTTCGTCAAGAGCACCACTTCGTCATGGCTTTTTTCGAGGCTTTGTTTAATAAAAATTGTTTTTTCTCGAAAATGGTTCATTTTATCGACAATGAACAAGAGTACCTTTTCTTTAGCTTAATGTTCAAGGTATCCAAATTTATTTTTTTTAACTCCTTATCATACAGGGTGTTAAAAATTTGAGCGTTAAAATGTACAATCTAGTCCGTCCCTGGTAAACTAAACAAGCTAATTATGTTTTAAGGGATGTATTTTGAGAGGTCCTTACTACTGTTTATCATATTAAATTTTCATTGAATTATATTGAGTCGTTTGAAAGTTATTCAAGAAAAACCGATTTTCAGTGGGGTCCTTTAGGGGGCCGTATCTCCGTAGGGAGGGCCGCTAGGAAAAAAATTTATGGGAACTTGTCATCTTATTTTTCAATGTTCTATCTGAATCCGAGAGATCTCCCACATTTTCCCGGACACCCTGTATATCCTATACCTACCTTAAAAACAAAATTGCCATTTTTTCTGGCACGTTTTAAGATGTAAAGGTTTATTCGGAAGCCTTGGGAACAGGGTAAATATCTATTTTCAACCATTGAACTTTAATTTGAAACTTTTTTCCAAACGTCAAATTAAAAAGTGAATTGCGGGGTCCATTTAGCTGTGCCCTGTACAAGGTTTTTTTATATATTAATTTAGACCCCCTTTATCTTTTTTATTTGACGTTTCTGACAAAAATGTCCCTTCATAAAAGTCTATTGATTGGTTTCGAGCAAATTGTTGGAAAAACTATATTTCGCTTTAACAGGAAGAAAGACTGGGCGTCGTCAAAATTTTTAATTCCAATTGAAAGGTACAGGCAAAGAGGGCGATATGTCAAAAAGTTAATTTCGAGATAAACGCGAGGTTTTAAGAGCTCTAAAAAGTGATTATAATAATAATAATTGTAAAAGTGAGCATTCTTACTGAAGACTTCAACCTTATTGTAATAAAAAAAACGAAAATAAGTCAGTTGAGGAAGTATCCAATAAATAATTCATCTTGACTGTGTATGAAATAATCGAGGAAATAATGGAATAGGTATTCAAGTAATATGAATATCCTTTCTTATTTGAGAACAATCGGTTCCTATTGCATAAAACACTACCATTCAGGCTTTTTTTTCCAAATCAGTTTCATTTTTTCGTTGTTACCTATTCACGAATAAAAACAAACATTTAAACTTCCTGCAGATTGAAAAATCCCCATTTTCATGAATGAAATATGATGATGCCTACACTCTACACCACTGGATCCCTCTCCAGTCAATGCTCAATGCAAATTTGACACTTACCTGTGAATGGTGATTTCTGGATCCGAATGGTCCAGTTTTTAACACAGCAAGCATAATCTTACCATTTTTCACAAATAAAGTCACAATACAACACTTCACAAGCACGAAAGTAGAAGTTTTCAAGTTGAAACCCCATGGCATCACCGCACTACCTTCAAAATCGAAACCAGCTATTTAAAGGCAGCGTTGCCGTGTACTAGGACTAATATTTACTATGTATCGCCTGTATCCAATGCACAAAAAATCATTATTTAATGAATGTTAGTAATTAAGCTTTGAGTAGCACAAAAATGTTTCACATTATTTATGATATGAAATAATATCATCATCAGACACTATCACCGTTGTTCAACATTGAGTTGATTCACACGAAATCATGGTTGTAAATGTGTCAGATTATGCGATAATCTAGAATAGTGAACCTTGATGCACCTTCTTGAAAAATGAACAATACTCAATCCTCCTTAATTTTCATTGTATCATGTCTTATCATCTTATCAATCAATTTCGTACACAGAGGAATTTTTATTGATGAAGATTTGCCCAAATCGGCAACCGCGTCCAAAGCAGGTCAGTTTTCGGCGACGCAGATAGATATAACTCGACAAGGATAGCGATACAGTGAATTTCTCAAGACATACGTCCAAAATTGGATGATGGTGCCATTATTTTTGAAGGTTTCCTTCTCTAAAGCCTTATAAAACTCAATGACTGTGAGCCTGTATAGATGGTACTTTTTTTTTTTTTAGTACTCTCTGTTCTGTTGATTTTGACACACCAATTTCCCGTTCTACAGTTCTTACCGATTAACTAGGGTCTTCGTTGACAGCTTGTAGAATGTTTCTGTTGCGATTTCCATTTTCAATGTTGTATCCGCTTCTAGGTTGTACCAAGGCACCAAAGTTGATCAAATTAACAACCATTTTTCTAAATTGGGATTTATGAGGCCGCCGTCGTTCGGGGTACATCTCCAGTTACCTTGCTGTGGTAATGTCGGCATTTCACTGTGACTGCATGAACAGCGCTAACATAACCAACTTTTCTTCATTCGAATAGGGATCACCGGGCATTTTTAATAGGTTTCGACAATTTGTTTATCAGATTTATTATTTTAATGACAGAGAAGCGTACAACTATTTACGTTAACACAACTTTTATACTGAATTATTATTTGCGGGGTGATATAGACCACAACGCTATCTTTCGGCAAAATTATTGAACGATATATCAGAGTCTCCTAGGATTTTGCTTGTAAACCAGTTTTCTGTCAAATAAATCATGGCCTCCTTAGAAAAGATTGAGTCCTAACTACAAAATGTGATATTCCGAAGATACTTGAATCTTTTATGCACTTGTGAGACATCACTAGACTGGAAATTTTACACTCTTTCCAAAAATCGAAAAATCCAATATGGCGGCCATAAGAAAAATGAAAGTTGAGGCGGGTTGCGAGAAAACAAAAGACGATTGAGACACATACACACCATTTTATTCGTCTCAAAAAAGTGTCCGTATATTGTCACATTTTCATAGCTGTCCAATTAGCCGTTTCGGATTTACTGGCAAAAAACAAAATCCGCCATTTTCGGTTTTTCGCCTATATTTCCAAAACCAATTGACCGATCGCAAATCTGGAACCGAATATTGAATGCACTAAGTTTTCTCTAAAACTTTCTCTATTTAACCTTTTCTGTAGGTATAATAGGAGCCAAGATCCCTGTATAGAGAACCGAATCTGGGACACACTGTATATGACATCCGAATTGAAGAGTAGTTCTTTCTCAATAGAATGATGAAGCTTTCCCTAGGGGCAAGGAAGCTCTTCGGATGTAAGTTCAGTACCTTCCAAAATTTCGAAACACTTCTTAAAAGTCTATTTTTTTACACTAAACAGAGTGAATCAAGGTACTGTAATATTTTTCGCAGTAGGAAACACTGTTCAGTTTTAATTTATTAATTTTTACTCACTATGTACAGCACTCAGTATTTACAAACGATTTATATTGCAATCGCAGTTTTTATGTTTTAGCGATTTATATTTCGCGACTAATCAATAACCGAACTCCCCGTTGTCGGAATGGGAAGCTTTCATATCCTTTTCAATGCCTTGATAGATGGCGGAAGTTCTCCCATATTCTAGACATAGGCAACCGAATAGACCTTGTGATTCTGGATTCTTAACAGTGGTTTGGGCTTGTGCCAAACGAACAAAAGCCAAGATCTTCGATAGCGAGATGCAATGGCTGTAACGTCGTGTATGTTGTCGACCGCCCTGGAAGTTCGTACCACTCCTTAGAGCATTACGACCCAAAATGTCCTCATGTCGATATCGGCAACTGTCCTTAAACCTGTAGTGTAATGTTAGCAGTCCACTGTCCTCTGGTTCGTCCTCCTGGAAGAATAGCTGTACACTAGGATGTCCACACCACTACCCTTGAAGATCGCTTCCAGCATGCTTCTCACCACACGCCAGTCCACGAGGTCATTGGTCATCTTCGAATTGGCCAAATGAGTCAGGTCCTGTGACTGCATCAAGTCTCGCAGATGACTGAAGGCTTTCCAGACATCACTGTTGGTTGTCAGATGTTGTGGAAGCTTCTTCGTCACAAGAAAGAACAGGTGTCGTGTACCTGCCAAGATCTCCAGTGCTCTCCCCACCTCTGGTCTTTCTCGTCGTGGATGTTCCAGTTGTCCGAATTTCCGCTTGAAAGCAGCAGCAAGACCACTCTTCATACCAAGGTCTTCAGTGACCCAGTGAGCCAACAAATATTCGACTGGTGCTTCGAACAAATCCAGCTGCCTTTCTTGGACATCGCCATTCTGAACTTTCTGGCCATTGTAGTGTAAAGATATGAAAGTCTCTAGTGACACGTCTTCTCGGTTGACCTGGACCCGTATTTTCGTTCTCCAAAACGTTAAGCGCTTTCCAAGCGCCAGGCATGTCACCTGACATAACAACAAATTTTTGTTGTTCTGTCAGTTGACATGCCTGTCAAATGCCAGGCGCTTCGAAAGCGCTGATCGTCTTGGAGAACGAAAATACGGGCCCTGATCTGCCTCACCTTGGCGTCCTGATCGTCGTAGTTTCCAGCATACCGAGCTAAACGGTTGAATTAACAACCTTCGGTTTTCCTCGTGGTGGCTTACGAATCCTGTAGATGACGTCATTAATTCGCTCCTGAATCTCATACGGGCCTTCCCAAGAACTTTGCAGTTTTGGAGAGAATCAACTTCCCTCCGTAGGTTGTGAAGTCAAACCAGATCCCAAACCTGGAAACCGCCTTCCTCGGCGTTCACGTCATATGTCTTCTTCATTCGGTCGCTGGCACTCTGGATGTTCAAAAGGACCCGTTGATGTAATGTCGTCCATCTTTCTGCGAAGATCGCTTACGTAGTCTTCCCCAGCGACATCTTTGCCCTGTAGACATCCAAACTTCGGAGCGCAAGGCAGCTGGAGTTCACGACCCATGATGATCTTGTCAGGTGTTTTATCCGTCGATTCATGATTTGCTGACCTGTACGCCATGAGGAGCAGGTGGACATGTTGATCCCAGTCTCTTTGATGGTCAGAGACAACTTTGACCAAGTGTCGATTGATGGGTTCGATTCATTCGCTCCACCATGCCATCCGATTGTGGGTGCAACGCCGTTGTCCTTGTCTTCTTGATCTTCAAAACATCGCAGACGTTCTGGAATAGCGTCCATTCGAACATCCTGCCCTGGTCTGAATGCAGCTCCAACGGGACACCGAAACGGCAAAACCATTCCTTAATCAAAACATCGGCAACGGTAGCCGGCTCCTGGTTTGGCAAGGCATACGCTTTAGCCCACTTGCTGGAATAATCCATGTCGACCAAGATGTATTTATTTCCTTTGTCCAATTCAGGGATCGGTCCAGCCTTCGTCGATTGCGATCCTTTCAAAGGGGCTTCCCACGTTGTATTGACGCATAGGAGCTTTTGGCCGTTTCCGAGGTCCGTTACTTGCCGCACATACGGCACATTTTCTGCACCATTTCTTTACATCGGCTTGACAGTTGACCCAGTAAAACCGCTCTGGCAGTTTCTCCAGCGGTTTCGTCGCTCCTAGATGCCAACCGGGATGCCATCGTGGACTTTAGTCATCACTCCTGTCTGTCGGTTTCGGGGAACCACTATCTGCTTCCGATCTTCTGTGCCATTCAGATTCTTCACCACTCTCTTCAGGACGCCATCGTTGAGAACCATAGAGTTCTACTGAGCCCAGTAGGACTTCACGTTGGAGGAGAATCGCGCGACATCTTACCAAGTTGGTCGTTGGCCTGCCGGTTTCCATCTGATGATCAGCTTCAGACCTTAATCCATTTTCTGGTCTTCTCGAAGTGACCTGGTCTGCCAGGAATC
The DNA here is from genome assembly GCA_958502075.1 of Orchestes rusci. Lineage (NCBI taxonomy): Eukaryota > Metazoa > Arthropoda > Insecta > Coleoptera > Curculionidae > Orchestes > Orchestes rusci. Next base: position 77,364,744 of record OY293304.1, on the reverse strand, counting down.
ATCCACCACAGTCGTCCCGCAAGTGCTAGCTTCCTTTTCCTCGGCTCTTTGACAGTGCTTACATTGTGCTGGACAAGATCTTCTGGACAGGGCATCAGCGTTGTTGTGGCTGGATCAAGCTCAATGTTCCATAACAAAGTTGAACTCTTGAAATCTCTCAATCCAACGGTATAGCTGAAACCGCTTAGGAAACGTAATTCGTGAAGTAACGTTCCGTTTCCTATGCGAATTTGGCAATGAGTAGTCGTAGCAATATAGGAAACGGAAAAATGCCTCCCGTAGAGGTACTTGTAGAAGTGCTCTACCCCTTTGACTACTTCATTCATGGCATCTGTATCCAGAATGAAGTTTTTCTCAGGTAGTGAGTAGCCAAGGATGGGCGCACTGGCAAGTGGTTTTTTGAGCGTGTCAAGGGCCTCCTTGACAATCCTCGTCCCAATGGAAGCGTCTCTGTTTCTCTGTGAGCCAGACCCAGAAAACTTCTTAGCTCGTGGAGGTTATATGGTACTGGCCACTCCTTAACTGCCTCCACCTTTTGCTTGTCAACAGCTACGCCCTCAGTCGACACTATTTAACCCAGGTATTGTACTTTTCTCCGGAACAGTTGGCATTTTTTTGAACTCAGCTTCAAACCGAGTATTCCGAATCTCTGGAATACCTCCTCCAAGTTCTTCAGATGGTGTTTGAATGAATTGCCAACCACAATCATGTCATCCAGGTGCACCATGTTGACCAGGATAGTCCCTTGCGCACAGTCTCCATCAGCCGCTCGAACGTAGCAGGTGCGTTGCATAACCCAAGAGGCATAACAGTGAACTGCCACAGCCCAGCTCCAACGCTATAAGAAGTCTTCTCTCGATCTTCGGGGGCCATTTCTACCTGCCAATATCCGCTTTCCAGGTCCAGGGTTGAGAAGATCTTCGATCCAGCCAAGTTGTCCTGAGTGTCGTCGATCCATGGTAGCGGGTAGCTGTCTTTCTTCGTCACGTACTTCAGCTGTCGATAGTCCACACAAAATCGAGTTTAATCCTCCTTCTTTTTAACTAGAACAACTGGCTCCATGTCCTGGATTATCTTGTCCGCCGCTTCTTGGCCAAAGGTAGTCTTCTAGATGTTTGGTGGATCGGTTGTGCTCCCTCTGTGTTGATGGTGTGCCGCACAAAGTTCGTTCGGCCCATTTTTCCAGTCTCGTCGAAGATGTAGCTGAACTCCCTTATCAGGCTTCGCAACCGCTGTTTTTGCCCTTTATCCAGGTCCTTCGAAGAGGTGGCATTCAACTTCTCTATCACTCCCGTAAACTCCGGATTGGTCGCCTCAATCTCGCATACTTGTCGCACCAGCAAGAACATTGACGAGCAGAGCCCCAAAACAGTCCCTTTCGCAAGGCACACTGAGGAGGTTCGAAGCTGGTGCTTCCCAGAGTCACTGCCGCTTCCACTTCACCATGCATCCTAGCCAGGTCTTCTGTCGCAGTTCGTAGTCGCCACTTAGTTGGTTTGATCATTGTCGATGTTGTTACGATCACACACGTGATTTTTTTTTCAATGTGTAAGAGAGAGACGGAAAAGTATGACGTAACCACAGAAAAGCCATGAACAGACTGTATATTCTGTGTGGCTACTATTTTTCTCATTTGACAGGCATTGATTGGGCTTCAAAAATATCAAAAATATTGACCTCGGTAGGATTTTACCGAACATGACTTTTGACCGGATTTTATATGAAAATACTCCTCTGTACGCCATGACAATATTATATTAAAAAGGAGTAAAGCTTTAAGTTGTTATCGGAATCTTGTTGCGTCAATCGGAAAAATAAATTTGTAAATGAACAAAAATATCGAAACAAAAATTGAATCTTCCCATTAAACTTGATATCCGGGGTTGGAAACAATCTGGAACGACTTTCGCCAGTTACTTTTTTCGATATCCCTGACGCGGAGCAAAATATCAAGAATTGGCTTTTTTGCGATAACGTAGTGTGCGGGCTTTGAAGTTCAAATTCTTGTTAGATATCATAAAAGTGTGTCTCATCAGTCTGTATGACTGTACAAAATTTCGAACTCCGACTCTTCAAATAAGGAAAATGAAGGGGTGTATTCATCTTATCTGCGACACACTGTATAATGATACAGATCATAGCTTGAGGTTCTGAATAGTGAGATCTATCTGGGAAATAGCAATCTGTATGTTTTCTAGTGAGTCCATCAGTTTTTATTTATTGTTTTGTTGGTTGACCTTGAAATTTGAAGACATATCGATGTTATGAGCTGAATCTTTGTGTTGAGTACCAAAGAAGGAGAATGATTATCGAGTTCTAAGCGTTAGTGATCGCGGTTGCTCAGAAACTCTTCAGTAGAAGTATCCCCTCTTCTGGCCCCCTCATTCAACGCTACAGACCAACTTGATTCTATACAATATTTCTGTGAAGTCTTGTTAAAGGTTCGCTGTATAAGAGGCCATCTGAAACATGATAATTGTCTTGAGTTCAAAGGCTGGTTTTACCTCGAGTTTTTCCATAGGAATAGAAAAAAGCTAGTTTGTGAGATAATATAACATGTGATGATTAGAGAACCATGGTATCATAATATGATCTGACTGATATAATATAACTCATTCTCTGGTCTCATCTTCTTCTAGTACCGTTATGTGAATGACACAGTCATAGGTTGGACTGGTGCATAAACAGATTCTAACAGACAAAAAAACTTAGATTTTTTTTTGAATAGGAAAAAAAAACCGGATAATCAAGATTTTTAGAGTCGAAAATAAAACCTACTTTTTTTGTCAGCTAGGCTAGGATATGTTTTTGAATCAGTCCATCCTATGATTGTGTCATTGACAAAACGGAACTAGAAGACGATGTATAGAGGAACTTGAGTTGAAGAATTGAATTTCCATCCTCTTTGATATTTATTAAAACTTCCTTGCCCACCTTAATTGATGTGGGTCTGTGTCATTGAGTTGCAACGATGATGATTGACGTCGCCGCCCTTATAGCCCAGTCATATAAGGAGTTCACTGCGTAATGAGAGATAATAAGCTGTAAACTTGTATAAACCATTATTTTGACATTTATAGGGTTGTCTCAAAATTCTCATAGAATGTCGTGTCGGCGTCTTGAGATATCCAAGGTCAGAGGTCACATTAATCAGTTTTTCGACAATATCTTGCCTGCTATGGTTTTGATCCTATTTGTATATGTTATAAGGAATGACATGTTGATATGACAGCAGAGGCTTGAAACTCGGTTGTTGTAATCAGGATCGAAGGACCTTCAAAATAATGTATCACTCGACCCTCCTTTCCATCTGAAATCATGAGCTTAGCTATCACCTCCGCTAAGGGGTGGAGAGGTCGGGGGTGAAAATACCAAAAGAGGTGTCCAACAACAAAAAAAACAGAATTGACGTGTCCAAGCAATTTTTGATAAATCGCCTAACACCTGAGAAAACCTGGGTGGCAAGTTTTCCGTGCCCCACCCTGTATGTATGAGTGAGCGCTGCGCTCTCTCCGCGGTCTATCCCAAAAACGGTAAGCCATATAGAAAAAAGTCTTGAACAAGATTTCTAGACAATTTTATGCTTCACAATTTCCATAATAGATGCAAAAAAGATTGAAACCATAGCAAGAGAGACTTTCAAGACAACATTAAGAATGCCAAAATAATGGTTTATACAAGTTTACAGCTCATTATCTCGCATTCCGCAGTTGACCCTCTTATTTGGCTAAGATGACTGGAGTATTATAAAACGGGATAACAAGAGACGATTTCGATAACAAGAGAGAGAGTCCCTGAGATCAGGAGCAATTTATTTTTTCTTCAAATCGTAGTCAGGCAAATGGAATAGCAGTTTCTCTGGAATATCATAATATCCACAAGATTTCTTATTCCCTTTATTAAATAGAGCGTATATAACTTTGTTTTCGGTTATGAGAAGAAAACAAGCATAAACCAGAAGGGGATGGATTCTCAGTTGAGTTGAATTATTCTCTCTTTATAATACTGACCTTTTGTCATTGTTACAATATTTCAATATTACGATAACTATCAGAGTGAGATTTGTTTTTTTCTGGAAAATCAGATGATCTTTCAATCAATTTGAATTTTGGAGATTCGTAGCGAATCACTTTGTGCTGGTAATTCAGGGTTTGCGTTTTCAAGGTCTTAGCCTCTATAGGTATCTCACCGGGAATTATATCTATCTGTGAATAGAAAACAATACATAAGAAAAACTTGAGAATTTGACAGTATGCCAATATCTATGAGGAAAACGAAGCTAAAATACCTTTAAGATTTTGGAACTTCCGGGTATACCCAAAGTATAGTTGTGAATTTGCTTATTCTCAATGGAATTCTTTGGGTATATTATATCCTTTCTATTTCTGGATTTTAAGTGACACCACAGGCAGATTTGACTTATCATGTCCAATAGTATTTGATTAGCATTTTGGAATTATTCAAGTTTTTATGTCATAAATGGCGTTTGTTGGCTAAAAATGTATGTGTTATATGAGAAAGTCTCCATTATTCAATGTATTTTGAATTTCAATAGATTTTGTACAATATTTTGATGACACATTCTACATGTGAATGTGTTATAATGTGTCAAAATCATGTAAAAAATCAGAATTGTTCACAGTGAATTGTGTACAGCATTAGCAGTGAAAAGGACTCAAGTCTTATAAATCGACCGGGCTCTCTGACTGATACATCAAATCTGCATAGAATTCAACGTAGCATCCAAGAATGAAATGAAATATAAGGTGTTCGGTTCAAAATAGGCAAATTGAAACCTACTGCAGAATAAAGGTCTCCACAGACGCGGAGAAATTCTTTGATTTTTGACATGATTTTGACATATTTGCATGTTCCGCAATTTTGACACTTTATAACCATTTGAATGTAGAATGTGCCATAAAGTATCAAAATCATATCAAAATCAGAGAAATTTGCACCCGAAAATTGATTGATTTGATTGCTTCCGTCAGGATTCGCGCAGGCGTTTGAGGATTTCATGATCAGTTGTAGATCATTAGAAGCGGAAAGGAAATCAAGATATGATATGTAAATCAAGCGGGCTCTTGGAGTTTGATGAAAATTTGAACAAGACAAAGCTCGAGGTTTTATTTAATCGCGGCTTTATACAATGTACATGAAGATTTGCCGCGTTAGTAAATACCCAACTGCTTAGCAAAAAGTGAAAGAAAAAGTAGAATTTTCAACTTGTGCTCAAGTTCCGGTATAGATTACTTAACTTGTGATGGATTAGAAAGATCTATACGCACAAATTGTGCGGATCATATTGTTTAAAAGAATTATTACCGATAACTTCAATATAAGTTACATTGATCGTAGAGAGAAAACTTGAACAAAACATTTCCCGGATAGCACGTCCTAAAGACATTCGAAGGACATTGAGTCAGTACCCAGGTCACATTTTATTCAATACATAAATTTACAAGATATGTCACAGGTTTGTTCCCTGAAGCTGAACTCAAAATAACCTAGCTGTTGTTTCCTTCAAGTGAAGGCGAATGCGCCACCGCAACAGTAAAGGCCAGCGGGCATCTCTCAAACAGGGTTAGTCATGTCTCTCCTGCATAAACGAGTGCTTTCAGACATATCGCTGGCGTGGGGGATTATTACACGGAGTGATTCAAAACAAAAGTAGTTGGAGAACGCGGTTAGATGAGCAGCTAAATAGAGTGAAGTTGGATAATTCAAGTTCCAAGAGTGGTCTGCTTGACTAGTTGAAAAATAATTATAGTTGCGAGGGGGTGTTGGAATATATTCAATATATTTTCGGTCCAACTGCAACTATTCAAGTTGGTTAAACAGTCTTCATGGTTACTCCAAAAATAGGATATTATGGATGTTTTGTGAGAGCCATCCGGTTTTACTTACACTTTGCGAAATGTTAGTGGATTTTGATGTAGTGGAGAGGCCGGGAAGATGGCATACAATCTTTGAAATAATCATATCTTTTATATGGATCAAAACTAAGGAGAAACATGTTATTTGGTTTTCAACCAGTTATATTTATTATTGATTTAAGGGGATGGAATAAATTTAAAAACACGTATAAACAGAAAAAAACGAAAAACCAAAAGTATGCAAAAAATAATCTTAATCGCTCATGTCGGGCAAAATGGCATACCCTAAAAATATATAGAGCCCAATGAAGTGTAAAAAGAAAAATGAACTCTTCAAAATATATTTTTAATAAAAACAAAATCATTTGATAGATATAAATCTCTTTTTAGTGGAAAAAATGTACAAAAACCAAATACACATATTTGTAACAACACTTCTATCAAAGAAAATGCAAATACTAACAAAAACGAACTTAATCATTAGTGCTTTCCTCGATCCGTTTTCCTTTTGTAAGAGTACACACATCTGAAACAACAATATAGCATGTTATTATCGGCAACAAATTAAATGGTCAGTATTTCAATTTTATGGACAGTACTTTTTGCCATTATTTTATTCTCCTTGGTCAGTATGATAATAAATGGTCGGTTGAAATAATGAAGGGTCAGTAACATAAAGAAGTGGTCAGTAAAAATAATAAATGGTAGATATAAATAATCAAGAGTCAGTATCATAGAAAAACGATCACATAAATTAGTAAATGCCTGGGGAAAATAATGGACAGTCCATAAAATTGATAAAGCGACAGTGAAATAATGAATGGTTGGTCATATATTTTATTTCGTAAAAACACAAAAAATTTTACAACGGAACGAAACACAACTTGGTAAAGAGAAACCACTCTGCCGTAATGTCATGATGAAGTAGTCAGATAGGTTCGTTTGAGAGGCGGATTTAGTTTGGGTTTGTTAGGGTTAGGTTGTGTTGGTAATAGAAATTGATGAAAAATATGCAGCGGCTTGTTGGTTAGCACTAGGTCAACATTACAATTATTATTGTATATTATAATTGACATGTTGTGTATTTGTTTTATGTAGATCAAGTTTGGGTTTGTTTATGTTGTTGATCGAAATTGACAATAAATATGCAGCGGCTCGTTGGTTAGCACTAGATTAACATTACAATTATTATTATATATCATGATGGACGTGTTCTGTATTGGTATTATGTGTATCAAGTTTGGGCTAGTTTGAGTTAGTTAAAACTATTACTGACTGTTGCATACTGGCCATTTATTATTTCTTACTGTACATTTGTGGAGTTATACGAGCTAAGTCATACTGACATTTCATAAATTTTTACTGACCATTAGTATCACAATAGTGAACATAGAAATACAGGCCAAATAGTACTTTTACTGCTCAAAAATTCAATTTTTACTTATCATTTTTAACAGAAAAACTGAGTCTTTTACAATATTATACTGACTACTTGTGAGATTATACTTGACATAATGTATTGAATACTGTTCAGTTTATTACAACCCGTTATTATCTATTTGGGCAGAATGACATATATAGAATGCCATGCTGCCCAGCCGTCATAATATGGGCCAACTTGCCCTATACACGTGTTTTACAAGATTCATTGAGAAATACATGTTGCTAAAAACTGTTTGTTAAAATAAGTATGTCAATATAAAGCTTAAAGACATTCTCCTTGCGTGAAAAAATAATTGAAATTACTTCAAGTATTAGTAAAACAGGTGTAAAGGCAGAGCTTACCTCGGAATTCAACACGATCCAACCACTTATTTGCAAATCAATCGTGAACTGCCATCGCGACCTTCACATAACTTCGTCCATTCACTGTTTCCAGATAATTAAGCATTAATTGTGAGCTTGGAAATTTTGACGGTAGTTATTTCTCCAGAACATGTAGTATGCCATTTAACCCGACTATGCCATCTTGCCTGCCTCTCCCTTATGCAGTTTCAGTTTTTGGAAGTCAAGAGCGAGACATTAATTTAATTTCTTCCTGTATCGTTGTCAATAGAGTGACATCATCATTGAAAGAAATTCAAACAACTAGTACATCAAATAAAAATGTCTTAAACATCATTCTACAAATGAGTAACAAACCTATTGAGAAAGAGAAGATATGGTGTAATAATGTGATAAGTTCAAGAAGTCCGGCTGGTGCAGTATTGGGACTAATAAAAAGTAATACAAACTTTGGTGCAAGAACGAGATAAGTACAGATATCTTTTCCCGTTATTGCACATGGTCTGGTGCAATGCAGGGGATAATGTTGTTTGCATTATTAATTCAATCCCCCTACGTATCCAGTATTTGCACCAAGCAGAAAGAGCAACTTCTCAAACCTATATAAGTAGCTTACTCATTTTTGCAGAATCATGCACTTATCCCCTTCTTGCACCAGGTGCTCAATTCTCCAATAAAATCCGTATACGAATAGTGAAGAAAATCAAATGCATATTCGTATACGGATTAATTGGAGAAATCAGGGTCTTCAATCATATTTTAATAATTCAAGATCCTTGTGACGCGAATTTTCTAAATTTGGATTATAGAAAATACAATTTTTACTGAATTTCGCAAATGTATCCAGAAGCTACTGGAAGACCGAAAATAGCGGACTTTTATGAATGTGTATGCCGCACAACCGGGATAATAGCCAATAAAGCGTAACTGGCCATGCCGTGGGCAGCTGAAGAATCACCATAGTAGATCTATGCATTTTTCAAGATGTTGATAGCATATGTGCAAATAGAATTCAACTCTAACAAGTATGGTTATTTATATGTGATTACACCACATCATTATTCTGAATTAAAAGAAATGGTATTGGGATTAAAGCAGAATTGCAATGCCACAGTTTCAAAACCAACATCTTATGCATCAATCGTTAGGAATGACGACAAAGTACTTGTTGTAAAGCCCAAGGATGACAAAATGCAGAAAGATGTACAGCAAGTAAAAAGAGTTCTTAAGGAAAAAGTGAATCCAGTAGAGATAGGTGCGGGGATATCAATGGGAAGGGCTACAAAGTCTGGTGGTCTGGTCCTAAAATGTGCTACCGAAAAAGAAATCAGCACCATACAGTCCCAGATCCAAGCCAATCTTGGAGATGAATATATTGTTAATAAACCCAAAGCCATCCAGCACCGTGTGAAAATTGTAGGAGTAGATGAAGATTTGAAAGATATGAGTGATGAAGTATTTTTTGCCACAGTTATAAAGCAAAACCACTTCCCACAAAGTTCAAACAATAACTGGAAAATTCTACGCAAAACTAAAGTTGTTAAAAATAAATTCAATGTAGTAATGGAAGTGGATGATTCGACTTACGCAAAACTGATTGAAGATGAAAGAATTAATATAAGATGGAGTCGCTGTATGGTTTATAATGACTACGGTATTGTTCGTTGTTTTAAATGTTGTTGCTATGGCCATATTGTGAAGGAATGTAAAAATGATAAAGTATGTCCTAAGTGTAGTGCTGCACATGATGTCGGTGAGTGTACCAGTAGCAAATCCAAATGTTCCAATTGCGTAAATGCCAACCAAAGGTATGGTCTAAATTTGGATACTGATCATGTGGTTTGGGATGCAAGACAGTGTTCATCATTCAAAAGGGTCGAACAGCTGCAAAGGAACAAGTTTCTAAAATAGCAATCAGAGACCGATATTGCCCCAAGCTCGGATGTTCTGTATTTAAACTGCCAAGGTTTTCTCCACAATAAGGATCAAATTGTCACATTGGTGACTGACTGGAAGCCCGTTGTGTTGCTGTTAAGTGAGTCTCATGTGTGTGAAGATCTTGATCTGAACGAACTGACCATCAAAGGATATCAAATGGAACACTGTACCTCGAACAGCAGGAGAACGGGTGGAGTGGCCGCCTATATCAGGAATGGTGTGAAATATAAACGTAAGACTGTGCAGTATGTTGATCGTTTTGTGTGGTTACTGTCTTTTGAACTGTCCTTTGATTCTGTCAAATATTTGTTCACTGTATTATACCATCCGCCAAAAAGGGAAGAGCCAAAGTTTTTGGAATTTTTCACTGAATACCTGGAAAAGTCGTGTGAGTTTCAGGGAATCAATGTTATTACTGGAGACTTTAATTTTGACTTATTGAGGGGTACCTTTTATGGTTCTAAACTTTTGGATGTTGTTTATGCAAACGGGCTGCAGCAAATTGTCAATAAACCCACAAGAGTGACCCAAAACAGCCAAACCCTGATTGACTATATCATAACATCCGATAAGCACTTGCAGCATATGGTTCATCTCAGTCCCAGGATAAGTGACCACTCAATTTTGTCAATGACACTTCAAAGAAAAGCCAAAGAATCAACTGTGACCAAATACCAAAGAAATATGAAAAATTATAATGTGGAAAAATTCCAAAATGCGCTACTAGAGTCATCTTGGAATAGTAATACGTCTGATACCAATGTTTTGGCGGACTCATTCGTTGATACCATTTGTAATATTTTGAATGATATGTGCCCAATCAAAAAAGTGCATGTTAAACAAGAACTACAACATAAGAAGTGGATAACAAATGAGATCAGACACATGATGGAAAGGAGGGATTTCCTGTATAAGAAGGCAGTTTATTCGGGGAATGACCAAATATGGAAGGAATTCAAACTCCAGCGGAACAAAATAGTATCTAGAGTCAGGAAAGAAAAAGAAAAATTTTACCAATCGGCAATTGATGATAACAGATTCAATCAAAAACAACTGTGGAGAAGTCTGAAGACTCTTCTACCGGAAAAGCACCAAAACATCCCTGATGACATCGTATTTGGATATGTGAACATCACAGATCAACTTACTATTGCCAATAAGTTCAACGACTATTTTGTAAATAGTATAGAGGAAATAGTTGCCAACATTCCCGCAAGTAGAGCCATACCAGCTGCCGCCATTGACCAGAACGAACACATCTTGTCTGAGTTTGAAGCAATAACAATGTCGCAAATGAAAAAGTACCTGAAGAGTATGAAAAACGTTGGAGGTGGTGAAAATGGTATCAGCAAACAAATTCTAATGGATGCCTGTGATGTGGTTGCTGATAGATTTTTAAGCCTAATAAATACTTCATTGTCTAGTGGAGTGTTTCCACACAGCTGGAAAACGTCTACAGTGATTCCAGTGCCAAAGATCCCCAACACCAAGCGACATGAAAGTTTCAGGCCCATCAATACAGTTCCTCTTTACGAAAAAATTTTGGAGATGAGTGTGAAAGACCAACTAAGTCGACATTGTGATAATAGTCAGATTATAGTTGCTAACCAGTCGGGATTTTTGCATAACCATTCCTGTGAAAGTGTTGTAGTTAATATATGTGACGAGTTCCTTAGACAAATTGACTGTGATAATCTAGTATTAGCGATATTTTTGGATTTTAAGCGTGCGTTTGAGACTGTGGACAGATCTATTCTATTGAAAAAACTGGAAAATATTGGGATTAAGCATACTGCCCTACAATGGTTCAAATCATACCTTAGTGATAGAAGCCAAAAAGTCAAATATAAAAACAGTCTATCTGAATGTATGTATGTTAGGTATGGTGTTCCTCAGGGAACTGTTTTGGGACCGATTCTTTTCCTCTTGTACATTAATGATATTGTCAAGATCACGTCAAATTCAAAAGTGGTCCTGTTTGCAGATGATACCATGCTTTATGTAGCAGGTAAAGACATCAACCAAATGACTAATATCATGAACAACGAATTAGAAAAATTATTTGAATGGCTATGTGATAATAGGTTAAGTTTGAATAGTAGTAAGTCTAAGTGTTGTGTATTCGGCAAAAAATCTAGACTGAGCAGTGTTAATATAGAACAACTAGACATAAGAGTGAATGGTGAACAATTATCTTTCGTAACAGAGATAAAATACTTGGGTACTATTCTTGATGCGAATTTAAATTTTTTATCTCATGCAAACTATGTTATGAGGAAGTTTTCCCAAAAAGTGAATTTTATCTATAGAGTAGGTCAACAACTATCCCCATATACCAAACTGACGATGTACACCGCTATAGCTGAACCCCACCTCCAATATTGTTCCACTCTTTTGTCTCACCTGCCTAATTATAAAATTGATCAGATTCAGAAGATCCAAAATAGAGCCATGAGAACTATTCTTAAATGTGATAGATACACACCTGTGAGACTGATGTTGAATGTTTTAAAATTTTTATCTGTAAATCAAAAGGTCATGATGAATGTACTTATTTTTATATTCAAGATCAAAAAGGGTCTACTTCCTAGATATATTTGTGATAAAGTTGATTATTTTCGCGATGTTCACAGTTACCAAACGAGACACCGAAATGATTTCATGCTGTCAAAATTCAACACAAGCCAAATGCAGAACTCCATATTATACCGGGGACTGCGGGAGTTCAATAGTCTGCCACCAACCCTTAAATGTTGTGATACTATCGAACAATTCAAAAGACTGGTCAGGGAATACGTTTGTAACAACTTTTAACTCGTTTGTCCTTTATGTAGGTGTTTTTACGCTCATACTTTTTTACATTTATACAATTCACTTTTATACACTTTATACATTTTACTTTTGATATAGTGTTAATTTTTGTTTATCGAACTACATGTGTATATACCTTATAGCTTTTTGCTAAATAAAGATTATTATTATTATTATTTGTTTTCATGGATATATCAGAAGAGCGTAAAATTTAGCAAATATTGCCGCGTTCTTTGGAGTAGTGTGTTTTCATTTTCGTAGAAACCAATTTTAGTAAATTGTGGTATCAGAATGTTCTCGATCTTACGTCTACTAGAATGAAAACATGGTGCTGGAATCAAGAACTCATTCATCAAGAGGTTCTACATTCATTCAAGTTTCAGTACGTCAGATGAATCTGAACAGCCCAGAAAAATTCGTGGTAAAGTTTTAGAAACATCAGCGATTTCAATGTTTTCAACGTTTTTTGCGTAACTCATCAAATTTCTAATTCTTGCAAAATATTTTTGATATTTATTTATTTTCTCGATGAAGAACTTGTATCAGAGTCTAAAACGAGTAGGTAATTCTCTAACTGTATCAAGACTAGTGATGTAAAAACGTTTTTTTTCAAAATTGAAAAAAAAGGTTTGAGAAAAACATGTTCTTTTAGCTGAAAAAAAAAATAAGTCATTGATTTTTTTTAAAAATTATAGAAAGAGATTATCATAATTGAAAATGTGTTGGTTTTTTCAATTTTTCATTAAAAAAAAAATAAACAAGCGATCATTATGATGACAAGTGTCGACATCTAGAGTGCGACTCAACACTAGCCAATGCCCAATGAGTGCAGAAGACTCATGGTCAGATGAATTGCACATGCATAAAATTTGAAAGAACTTTGATCCGCATCAGTTATCAAATAGATAATATTGGTGCATCTAAAAACTCAGTCCAATTATCAGTTTTCAGGTTCCGGCGTTTTTTTTTCAACACTTGACATTTGAAATGAAGTTTGAAAAAAATCTTTTGTATGAGTGATTTCTGATAAAAATGGCTAGCAGTGCTAGCAACATTCGAAAGAGGTGCTAAATCTACTCCTTGAAAAATGAGAGTGTCACAATACCTAATTGAACAAATCATAAAAGGTATAACTATAAAATTTTAAGCTTGGTAAAAATTACCCAGTTTTGAAAAAATCTTGAAAAATAAGGATTGTTTAGTGACAGTTCGCTTTAATACTGTTGACAGTCATAATCTGAAATTATTAGCCGGTAAGGTGCCGTAGGTACCTAAATAAAGTTCTATTTCAATAAATAACGGACCAAGAGGTCAAAATAAAACTTTTGCCATAATGCAGAAAGTAGGATGATGAATCATCTGCATAACGACCCCACGTTATAAAAACATCATAAACTCGAAATAACCAAAAAATCATGAAAACATATCAACCGTCCATTCGCATACTGAAAGGCAAGTGATCCATAGAGAAAAAATATATACACTGTGACGAAACATTGTTCAGTAAATGGTGAAGGCGCCGAATCGATTGGCTTCTGTTACATTCCAGCGAGGCTAGATGGCGTCGAATATTCTTAACTTTTCTAAAAATCTCTGGAATGTTCTTTCAATCCTGGCGAGGGTATATAATGAGATCCGTCATTCTAGCGAGTTCAGTTATTGATAAGCCGCGAGATATGAATCGTTTAAACATAAATACGCCGCGAGCAAAATATAAATTGTTTGTAAATAGTGAGTGCAGTACATAGTGACTTAAAATGAAAAGATTAAAGCTGAACAGTGTTTTCTATAGCGAAACTTGCTACAATACGGTAGTGATCCAACTAAGCCGACGGATTATGAGTTATGCGGAACATTTATCGGTATTTATCGATATTTTTGAAACATTAATGTATTCATATGAATTCAAAATATGTGGCCTTGGTAAAGATTTATGAGTTGAAATCAAACTTTTCTCCGCAAAAACCAAGTCTTTCCTGAATGAAGCGATGCTTCTTCTTTGGATTTCTAAGTAAGACAAATCTAACCCAGACAAAAAGATATTTCATGAAATACGCCACTATAATAATTACACTAGTAAACAATGGTTTCGTTGCATGAAGTTTCATGCTCGATTCTTAACGTATAAAACGCACACTAACTGAAAATTTGAAGTCCACTTTTTACCAACAATTCTAGTTATCGAAATTGGATGAGAGGATTTCTTTAGAATAAAAATCCAATCATAGAGTCAAAATAAATTATTATAATACAAGAATGATATTATGAATGAAGCTCCATCGCAGACTGCAAGCTAGGATAAATCTACCTGGACCGATTTTTATGGTTTATGTCGATAATATCACAGCACAAATTAAATATTAGTAATTGTAACGATCTGACGAAACCATCAATATTCATTCTTGTGTCATTATAATAATGGCTGATACCAAGCTGTTTGCATGTGAAACAAATCAGGACTAGGTCTCATAATCGGTACATTTTGATATAACGTGGAATTCCTGCAGCCGCCAATAGACACTCACAACACCACTGGTCACAAGATAGAGGATGCTTTGTGGCACTGAAATAAATCGGATCAAGGTTTTCAAATCTAATAGGTTGTATAATATTCGGAAAATGCATTAAAGGGAGTGTCGCTATCCCTGATCCTTTCATTTCTCACGTTTGTGTATATTTTTTTAAAGACTATGTTTTTGTTTTGATTGTTTTCTTCAAAATCTATTTGACGCATTATGACGTCACACTATGCACTATGCACTATGACGTCACACAATGCTCAACAGTTTATTAAGGTTTGTATATGTACGTACAGTGTGTCCAAGATAAGGATGCACAGCATGGAGATCTCGGAAACTATAAAAGATACAGTGTCGCTCAGATTAGACAAAAATTGCGCGTTTTGATACTCAACAAGATCCCGTTTTACAGATTTGAAAATTCCAAGCCGTTTCGGAAATATCCGATAAAAACCAAAATATTGCGTTTTCGTTTATTTTTTTTTAAGCTATTTTGAAAGATATGGAAAAACCGAAAACACTTTTTCATTGTCACTTTTTAAGCTCCACAAAACAGCCTTGAGAGATTTTCCGTACGACGTTTTGTTTCGGAGAAACCATCATAAACTTTGTTTTTTTAAATACGGTCCTGGATTTTTTATGACGGATTTTAAGAGCCTCTTATGCTCCTAAGCCAACGATGTATCGCGCTTATTAAAAAAGAGGTGTTTGTTTCTAATCCTATCAAAAATGTATTTTTTGTCTCTCTCTCTAACACATGAGCTCGCATGGAAAAATCCATCGATATAATTTTTTTATAAAAAAAATGATTTCGGAGATATCGGGGGGGAAACTTCACATTTTCGTAAGGGCATAGATCGGTTAGGGAGGGTGTGCAAAATTCGAAAACATGTGTGCAAAATTGTGCAAAATTCAGAGAAGAGATCTACATGACAAAAATTGATTTCGGGTGATGTAGGGGGGGAAACTTGACATTTTCATAAGGGCATAGATCGGTTAGGGAGGGTGTGCAAAATTTGAAAATATGTGTGCAAAATTGTGCAAAATTCAGAGAAGAGATCTAAATAAAAAGAATTGAAAAAGAAATGATAAAGAAATTGCAAACAAAATTTGTTGAAAAATAACAAAATTATGCAAACAGAAACTCATCAAATATATTTTTTTTTAACTGAAAAAGAAAAACTTGGAGTATAAAATACATTTTCCTACAGCCGTGCGGAAAATTCAATTTTCCGCACCGATATCCGTGTGGAAAATCAGATTTCCCGCACCAGTGTGGAAAAATTTTTCCGCATGACATTTCCGTGCGGAAAAATTTTTACGCACGGATATGTCAAAATTGACAATATCATAAGCAAACAGCAACCAGGTTTCCAGGTAACTATGGTCGCTTAGTTACACATTTCGACATTCATTATTATTTATTTGTCATTAGTTGCATCAGAAACTTTATAATTACGAATTATATCCTTATTTCCGCACGTCTGTAGAAAAACTATTGTACCTAACACTTGCGGAAAATGTTTTTCCGCCCTCGGCTGCTTTACCGAACTCCGCTACGCGTCGGTCGGTGAACGGCAGACTCGTGCGGAAAAACTAATTTTCCGCACTTGTTAGGTAAATAGCTATTTTGTGTGAAGTTATTTGTGTGAAGTTATTATGTCCCTGATGAAATTACATGTAGGTACCTTTAGCTTGGAGAAGCTAGCTCTTGCAGTTAATTTATCAAAAAAAAAAATTAATAAATGAAAACACAGCATAAATAAGAAGCAGCAGTATAACTCCTTCATTTTTCGTACCTGAGCATTCCGACGCGCAAGACGTTTTGCGATTGAGAAGCTATCAGCGGTTGTCATGAGTCATGTCGTTGTGATGGTAGTCAAGTCAAGACAAGAAGATTTATCACCCTAAAAACGTGGTTTTTATCATATTTTCTAACAAAAAACCCAATATAACAATAATGTCAACACATTTATTACGCAACTTGTATCTCTTGAATCCATCTGGATGCCCAACCAATCCAAAGTTCGAAATATTCCTAACCCATCCCCGAGTTCTAGACCGAGTTGACATTCGCGAGGTCAAGTTTTTATTTTCCTCAAAGGGGCGGGAGTCATACTGATGGTTCTTATTTAAGCTGTGATAAAAATAAAGCAGTAATTTGACAAGCTGCTATATGAACAGGAATGAAAGCTGGACTTGAAACTTGGTAGTTGTAATCAGATTCGAAAGACCTTCCCATTAACATTATTCCGAACGAGACACCCTGTGAGCAGCCCCTAAAAAAAAAATAAAATGGAAAACGCTCGTATCCGTCGAATTTTATTTTGATGGAAGATCATTTTGCGCCTATTTTGAACTTTGAAACTCCACCCAAAAAATGTTGAATGGAGTTGGAATAAGAGTAATACCTTATTTTGAAGGCCCTTCGACCCTGACCACAACTGCCAAGTTGTCATTCCTGTTGATATGACAGCTTGCAAAATGTGTTTTCTTTGTTTTCATTCATAATAAATTAAGAAAATATGATGGTGAACCAGAGATCTTCAAAATGAGCTATTAGAATTTTTGAAAATATTTAATTTGCAGTGATGCTCGAAAGTTTGATCAAACATAAGTTAAGTCAATGATTATCATGATCCCCATCAAGAAAATCACTCTACACCAGTTTCTGCTATATGATTCAGCAATAATTTATACTTCTCTAATAGAAAAGTGTTATTGAAAATATCAAATTTGGAAGCTACTATACTGAGTTATTGTTATTATAATTGTCGTATTTACGTGATATTATTATGTAGCACCTAGTGGCCTTTTTTGTGCTTCTTCACCGATGGCAAGTAGCCATTTCACCTTTCATCTTACATTGTTCCATTTTATTATCCAAATCACAAACCCCTTTGACAAGAAAAAACAAAGATGTAATTGCTCTGGAGAATTTGAAAAAAACTTATTTTAGCATGGATTTGTTTGAGGCAAAGTGAAAGTCCATATTGACAATATTTAAACTGCTCGTCAAAATAAAGAACATAGCAGTTTTTACCCATATTCATTGAGCTGTAACTTTAAAACGAATAAACGGAATTTGTCGAAAGTTTAAGCGATTTGAATGCCGACTTTCGAACATTGGACAGACTCTTGTAGATCTTGTGTGAGATCAGGATTTCTTGGATATACAGGGTGCGGAAGAAAATGATGCAATTTTCAAAAATCTCAAGATACTGCCATTTTGCTAAAAAATTATTTTCTACCAAATTCATAATGTACCTACGGATGTATTTGGTATAGAAACCAAAGATAACCAATATTTATTCCCATTCGTATTTTGCGATGTTTTTGAGATTCGTGAATTCAACTTAGATTAGCTTCAAAATATCAAAATATACGATAGTTTTGAAATTCAAAAGAAAATCATTTAACATGAGCGATAATCTAAAAGGTCACTTGGAAATACGGCAAACGATAATAATGATTTAATCTAATTTCTTTTGGTATTGCGAAATCAATAAATCTAATTATCGAAAATATATTTTGTAGGTATATCAGTCATCAATTTCGCGATACAAAAAAAAGATTGTCGTATTTTTGAGGGACCCTGTATGTTACCGCTCCAGTTAAATCATCATCTTCATCATCCTACAATTTTGGAAGTTGATTCCGCAAATCCAAAAAAAAACTTGCAAAATACGAATTGGAATAAAAAAAAACAAATACGTCCCGAGATATACAGGGTGTCCCTGAAAAGACTGTACAACGCTTGACCACAAATAACTTGACCAAAAATAAGGCGATCTAGGCAAACTTACCTACATCCAAAATTGCTTCGTTGACTCTACAGAGGGCGTCAAAGTTTCAATTTTTTTTTGTTTTTCCTACATTTTTCAAAAACGTACAAATCGATTTTGATAATGTTTGGTACCTAGTCTTGGACCATGAAATTGCGTTTTTTGTTTTTATAACGTACGGTTGTACTGGATCGGAAGTGTTAAAAAGTGACTTCACATGTTATTTCTTTTGATTTTTTTTGGAATTGACTTTTTGATAATTCAGATGCTTTTATCTAATGGTTCAATGTATTGGGAAGTTTTTCTCTCCTGAGAAATTTTGCTGGGATGAGTGGTTGTGGCAGAAAAAAAATATTTTCAATTTGGTACACAGATATTTTATCATTGATTTATTTTTTGCTAGCATAACCACTCATTCCAGCAAATTTTTTCAAGAGAGGAAAAAACTTTCTCACATACTGGGTTATTAGATGGAAACATCTGAATTATCATAAAGTCAATTCCATAAAAAATCAAAACATAGCTGCATATGACGTCACTGATTTTTTATGGAAGTGACTTTCTGATGATTTAGATGTTTTCATCTGATAACACAGTGTGTGAGAAAGTTTTTTTTTATCCTGACAAAATATGCTGGGATAAGTTATTATGCTAGAAAAAAATAAATCAATAGTGAAATATCTGTGAAGCTGGTTGAAAAAAACTTGACTTCATACTTATTTATACCATTCATTGATAAGTAACTCTTCAGCACTAGTGCGGGAAAGTTACTTTTCCGCTACTTTTTTGTATGGATGGAAAAATAATGAAACAAAATTTTTTCATCATGATATATTCATCGGAAACATAATATTAAGTTATATTGAAACGAAATAATGATAAAAGTAGGTAATGCTGCATTTCAAAACTTCGATCCATTTCTCAGATTACTTGTTCTGGAGTTTTTTTTTTAATTTTCAAGTGCTTTTTTAAACATTCCATTGTTTTTGTCCATCTTATTTGAAGTAACAAAAATCATTTGATTAGTCATAGATATCTTCATTTTTAACAATACAAAAATCGTGAGGAGAAGTTACTTTCCAGCACTAGTGCGGCAAAGTACAACTTTCAAATCAAAAAATCGTGCGAAAAGGTAACTTTTTCGCAAGCTCGTAGGAAAAAACTGTTTTCCGCACCAAGTGCGGAAAAGTGACACTTTCAAATGAAATGCGTGCGTGAAAGTGGTATTTTCCTCACGCTTGTAGAAAAAATAATGTACCTAACACACGCGTGAAGTGACTTTACCGCACTTGATGGCTGGGCGAACTCCGCACTTGTTAGGTAAACTACTATTTTGCATGGAATGCAGTCGTGTAATCAGATTTTTTCTAGGAGTTACCAGTTAGGATATATATGTTATATCCTCTCACCAGACGCTACATCAGCAGTACTTAATCAGTTCTCCTAATTTTGATGCCAGACGCAACATCAGCAGTGCTACGATACCGTGGGATCTCTGCTGATATTGCATTTTCCCTTCTTATGAATACGATTGGAATAATTACGTTTGTAACAGTACGTTAAGATAGCTTGTGGACTAAGTTTATGTCAATTTGAATTTTCAAGTAATAAAAGTGTTTTTTAAAAAGTGTATCCGAGTTTTTGCGATCTAACATTGGTGCAGTCGGTAGGATCCGTCAATCGTCGGCCGAACAGGAAAATTCCAACTGTAGACGGTGAATTCTAATCCCTCAATGGACAGAACCAGTGCAATCCAGACTGAGGCGTCCTCACTCCACGACAGCAACGGAAAGAACACCAAGTGACAGCCCTGGTTGCTACAATAGTCGCCGAGAACAAGACAAGTCAGATATGCCTGAGATTGATCGTGTAAGTGGTATTGGATCATCTCGTTTTGTTTTTGTTGATTTGCTGATAGTACTGTTCAACTTATCTACTTATCCTTTTTCCTATTGTTATTTTCATAAAAATAATATAAAATGGTCGAAACACGAGCACAAGCTGCTGCCGCTGCTGATATCGAGCCTCATAAGTTGTCTGGAATTTTTATCGATTCCGGTTTGAGGGAGATCAGATCTCGCTTGGAACTTGTCTTAACGCTTGTGATCTGGCGAATGGTATGGCAGTAGGGAATCAGAAAGTTTCATTAGTGGTTACTATTAGAAATAAACTAAGAGGCAGAGCTGCCCACTTGATTAACTAGGAATCCTACAAGGTTGAACGAAATCAAAGAATTACTGACGTTACATTTTGGAGATTCGAGAGACCTCTCTTGCTTGATACAAGACCTTCAACGTATTTAACAAATTTCCAACGAATCACTCCTCACAAAATATATTCAAATTAAAATGTCACTTCACTAATACGGATGCAATTCTCTATGCACAAGAAAAAGAGAAAGTTAGACCTCCCCATGCCCTTGTTAAAGTAAACAATAAAGGCGAATTTTTAACCGAATTAATAAACCCTAATGTCATCAATAACTCAATAGATCTTTCGAACCTTTGCATAAAACCTTTACATGAAATTGACTAGGTTCTAAATTACGATGTTGATAAGGATAATTACGCCGAACGACCAGATAGACTTCAAACGATAAAAAACGAACTTAAAACTAAACATCTCAATCTAGAAGAAAAACAAGCCAGCATAGACTTGTGTCTACAATTTTCTGACATCTTTTACATGGAAGGAGATAAACTAATCTTGTTACCTCAAACTTCCTCTCAGAAGCTGGCTCACAGGAAGTAGCAACACAAGTGCTCGCGGCAGCAGAGTCGGTGCGGGAGTGAGTCCCAGTTGTTAATGACCTGAAAACAGATTCTAAAATGGGCGCCACTGGTTTGATGGAAGCTGCAGACTCAAACCAGAAAGTCTTTTCCCTGGAACACACTTCTAGTTGGTTTGGCTGTTTTCCCCAAGTAAATAAAACAAGGGTCCACCCAAAACCATATATTAACGATATTTATATATATATTGTAGCAACAATCAACTAACAGGTTGACTCAAATTGAGTCTTGCCCAATAACCCCAATAAGTAATACAAACAACACCTGTGACTCCGAACAGTCTACTCTAATATACCACAAGTTGCTGCCCACCCTAAAGAATATAATGCAAAAATTAAAATACTGCGGGTAAGGAAGAAGTCGTTAGGTAGACGCCGCACGTAAACAGTCGTGGGAAGTGTACACAATCCGCAAAGAGTACCGCAAGTGATCACCTTTGGTTTACAACGCTGTTGTCGCTCCAACGTACCAACGCCCCTTTTACCCGGAAAATAATTCCAAATAATAAGCCAAAATAAAATCAACTCTGCACAGGAATGACGAATGATTTCCAGTTTAGTTTGATTCAACGTTTCAGAAATTCAAATCTATGTTTAAAATAAATAGTCCTATGTAACTTGACGTTAATTAAAGAATATTAAGGCGTATGAAATGACAAAAGGAAAAAAAAAGGTTTATGATGTAATAAGTAACAAATAAAGGTGACGTCAATAATCTCGATCGAAAACAATCAACTTTGTAGGGGAAACCGGAAGAATAATGAACAGTGTAATCACACTTCAAACAAAGAACAAGTTTGTACATCACCAGTCAAAACAGTCAAGGGGTTGCGTCTCCAGGTTCCTGGATAGCAGTCTAGGATATGTTGGATCAGTGATCCAGAACGCAGGTATGCATGTATCCTCACCGATCTCCTCATCCAGCACGTCACCAACTCGAATTCCAGCGCCTCCAGCTCCAATACCGCCAATAACCCCAAAAGCTTCGCCAAAGTAGCAGGAAAATTCGATATTTCCGTGCATTCACCAGTACCTCAATTGACTGAAGGAATGGTGCCTTACAGGTTAGTTTTCCCGGTGTGCAAACGCAGTGAAAGCCGGAAAACTCCGCACGTGGTCCACAGTACTTTCACGTTCTGCCCAAACTACTCTTTTCCCGAGTATGGGAACAGCTACTACTGGTACCACTTGGATCGATCTCGATTTTTAATCCCAATAAAGGGTGGAAACTATTTTCCAGCAAGAAAATCGAGGTCAAAAACTGCTTTGTAACGCACACCGTGGAATCTGTAGGTTAATTGTTAAGAAGTGACACCACGCCCAATCGAAAGGGACCAAAAAAACTTAGGGCAGCACTATCAGTACCGACCAGAGGGTTTAGCAGCAGGAGAGGCAACGTTGCAGACGAAGACCCACCGTAACCTCCATCACTCAGCATAAAATCCATGTTATAATGTCCTGAATATGTTTTTCTGATGTATCGTTTGTGAAAATTAAATTCCTGACAGAAAAACGGGGTATTTTCTTGATTATTTACAGTCATTGAACAGGACTTCGTCTGACGTCATACAAAGCGAGTACATTTGGCAACGTTTAACGGCAGCTCATGCTCTGATCAGAAAACAACATAACCCTAGTTTTCAGTGCTATAGAAATCATTGAAACATCAGGCGTAAATGTGAAAATGATGGAAAAACATGGGAAAATCTGGAGGAAACGGACCGAGAACGCCGTGAATTCGAAGGTAGATGGTTACTGGTTAAACATAAGGGTTGCGGTGAAAGGGTATATTGCGGAAGCCGTAGAAAATGCTGTTTTCGACTTGTTATTTGAGTACGTTGATTTATTTTCTTTGATTTAAAGCAGTGAAATAAATCTTGCGTGATTTTTAACCGTAACAATCTCTACCAATGAGATTATATACATAATAGAGACAAACAACGCTAGACCAGTATTCAACAAGTCCTATGAGTACCCCCAAATACATAAACAAGAAGTGAACACAGATAGAAAAAATGTTGGATCAAGGAATCATTAGACCCTCCATACCACCTTGGTCTTCTCCTGTGTGGGTAGTACCTAAGAAACTAGATGCATCAAACAAGCAGAAATGGCGTGTAGTTATAGACTACAGAAAACTCAATGAGTTGACTGTGGACGTTAAGTACCCCCTGCCAAATATTTCGAACCTCCTAGACCAGTTAGGAAAGTGCCACTATTTCTCTACTTTGGATCTTGCGTCAGGTTTCCACCAAATAGAGATAGACCCCTATGATGTTCAAAAAACTGCCTTTTCGGTCAAAAACGGCCACTACGAATTTGTTCGTATGCCTTTTGGCTTGAAGAATGCTCCGTCCACCTTTCAACGAGTCATGGACAACATCCTTCTAGGCATTCAAAACGAGCGATCACCCAGGCTTACCCCGCTTCAGATAAAACGGCAAAAACCATTGTACAAATCTTGATAGTGTATTTCCAACACTATAGTACGCCCCTTAGGATCCACTGCGACTCAGGACGTGAATTCAATAATACACTCATGAAAACTCTCTGCTCCTTGTTTGACATCAAACCAACATTCTCCAGTGTTGGACACCCACAGTCGAACGGATCACTCGAACGATTCCATGCTACTCTAGCAGAAATGATTTGAGCAAATATAGTCGAAAATCCAAATCAACATCCCCTCAATATTCTTCCATACGCTGTGATCTGCGACAATAATACAAAAAACAAGACTCATGGGTTTTCTCCGTATGAACTCAGTTTTGGACATACATCCACCAGATCACGAGAAACATTGTATGATCAGAAAGAACTAATATCAAAATACGTTAGAGATCTGAATAACCGCTTGGAATATTATTAAATATTATTATTAAAGTCGCTAGACAAAGGACCCAACAGCAGAAAGAAAAAGCCAAAACAAGATTTGATCAAACTGTTTTAAAGAATCTTCACGATTTCAAAGTCGGCGATAAAGTATTTGTCAAAGAATCGCAAATCAAATCAAAAGCTGGAAACTTGTTTAACGGTCCATTTGAAATCCAAAAAATAACACAAAATTCGGCTATCGTCCTTAACCCCGAAACAAATCAATCTAGCAAAATAAATTTTGATAGAATGAAACCATATTCTAAATAAGAAATATTTTTTTCAGATATTCCGGGCTGTTCGGACTAGCCCTGTCCCAATTCTCCATCACGCCAATAAATAATACTGTCGGAATCTTCCTCCACGAAGAAGAAACCATAAAAATTTCAATCGACAAATGGACTCTTCTTGTTTGAAAAGAACTTTCCCCCATAGAGAAAACCATCTCGAAAAATGTCGAAATTCTAAACATCTCACAAGATACAGTCACCACAGCAGAAAATAACCGACTGCTCGCTTTCAAGTCAGAAATACAAACATACGTTAGCTTTTCACGACAAATTTCTGATTCAGTTAAATTAAAATACAGAGAAGCTCTAGACGGTAGCGGACATTTCAATAATCGGAAAATACGTGGTCTTATAAATGGATAAGGAACCATCTGGAAAACTATTTCCGGCAACTTGGATGCCTCAGATGGGGAATTCTTCAATCAATGTATTGAAAAAATCAATCGCGACGAAAGACATATGGAAACACTGATGAAAGACCAAATTTCCGTGACAACTTCCGTGATAAGAAGGTTCAACTATACCATCCAAAAACCCCAAATAGACGAACAGACATTTAACGAAAACATAAAAAACATCCAGAAATCGATCCACGACATCTCCGATGACCTAGGATTTTATGAATCTAAAGTAGGTGTCCTAGATTTATGTCAATCATTAATGGAAAGTTACAATTTTTTGGAAAACTCCCTTAATGATATCCTTAATGCCATTATATTCGCACGTTTGAAAATACTTCATAGCTCCATAATGTTGATCTGATCTACTCTCTAACAAGAATATCTCAAACACTTCATAAAATCGACCTATCTCTTCCAGTTTATTCTTCTAGTATTGCAAAATATATTGATGTTATCGAACTATAAGCATATCAGTCAGACACCAAAATAATATTCGTCCTCAAAATCCCTTTAGTAGAACCCGAAACCTATACCCTTTTCCTTCTTTACCCCATTCCTGTATTAGATAGTAGAACAGGGCTCCATCACATCATTTCCGCTTTCCGTAAATATATGTACAGGGTGTCCCAGCAAGGGTGGCCACCGGCCATATCTCAGAAACTACTGGACCTAAAAGTTCAGGAAAAAAAAAATTATCACTAAAGTGGCCAAGAGAAAATGCTGGAAAATATTTATTACTTCGAAGTTTTTCCGCTAGGGGGCGCAATCAAAGCTTAAATATTAAAATTCGAAATTTCTCCGGAGATTCTCAGATTGAGGTATATCTTCATCAACATGGTTAGAAAACCTAGACAATTTCACGTCTTTTTGGTACAGGGCTCATTGGCGTACCGATCTTCGTGTGAGTAGGGAAAGGTAGTGAAAGGGTAATTGTTCAAGTGGCTGTAACTTATAAACGACTTGTCCGATTTTGTTGCGTATAGGCTTGTTTGGAAGATAAATGTGAGTACATCCGTATATCGTATCCAGTGATGCGTGATTGTCTCCAGAAAAGTTGCTAGAAGGCGTAATTTGAATTAAAAACTGTTATTTTCGTTTCACCGCAAAAATTTAAATGGTACGGTATAATTCTGATAACAGAATCGAAATGAAGATTAAATTTACAAGAAAAAACCTTACAAAAAAAAAATAAACCTCAAAAACCTTAAAACATTAAATTTTACATAATTTGGACTAGTTACTATTATCAGAATTATACCATACCATTTAAATTTTTGCGGTAAAATGAAAAACACTGTTTTTAATTCAAGTTACCCTTTCTAGCAACTTTTCTGGAGACAATCACGCATCACTGGATACGATATACGAAAGTACTCACATTTATCTTCCAAACAAGCCTATACGCAACAAAATCGGACAAGTCGTTTATAAGTTACAGCCACTTGAACAATTACACTTTCACTACCTTCCCCTACTCACACGAAGATCGGTACGCCAATGAGCCCTGTACCAAAAAGACGTGAAATTGTCTAGGTTTTCTAACCATGTTGATAAAGATATACCTCAATCTGAGAATTTCCGGAGAAATTTCGAATTTTAATATTTCTGCTTTGATTGCGCCCCCTAGCGGCAAAAATCGAAGTTAAAAATATTTTCCAGAATTTTCTCGTGGCCACTTTAGTGATCATATTTTTTTTCCTAAACTTTTAGGTCCAGTAGTTTCCGAGATATGGCCGGTGGCCACCCTTGCTGGGACACCCTGTATAGCGAGAGATGATGATTCAATGCTGTTTATATCAATACAATCTTTGAAGACCTGCAAGAAACTTGGAGAAAACGAGATGATTTGTCCTGATATACTCCCACACCTTATCGATAGTGACTTCATTTGTGAGGCACAATTCCTGAGATTATCCAGCGACGTGCCAAGCAGACCTGATACTGGCGGATTGCTACAACGTTCAAGAATAGCCTTCCTATTGAAATCTCCAACAAGATCAACCTAGTTGACCTCGACATCGCCCAGTACAAGTTAGATCAATATTCTGAAGAATTGGACCCATCATCTGGTCCAATTATTCAACCAACCATTCATCAACAAACATCTCTCTTGGTTTGCCATGATCACCATAGTACTCATAGCACTCCTCATCATCATCTACTGCATGTGCAAATGCAAACGAAGATGGCTACCAATGATACGGAAATCTTCCTACCCCGATCCACCACCCATTGCTACCAAAAAAAACCTCTTTTGGCTCAGCAATATTCTCCAGCGATGAAGGCCCAGCATCCATCCAAATGACATTGCTGAAGAAGTAATCGAACTTGAACCATAAAAGTTACCACATTGCAGTAAATTTTTATTAAAAAGGAAAGTGGTTATATCCTCTCAACAGACGCTACATCAGCAGTACTTGATCAGTTCTCCTAAATTTGATGCCAGACGAAACATCAGCAGTGCTACGATACCGTGGGAACTCTGCTGATATTGCATTTTCTCTTCTTATAAGTACGATTGGAATAATTTTGTTTGTAACAGTACGTTAGGATTGCTTGTAGGCCAAGTTTATGTCAATTTGAATTTTTAAGTAAAATAAAAGTGTTTTTTTTCAAAAGTGTCTTCGAGTTTTTGCGATCTAACATATACAGGGTGTTTCAGAATAACATGCTTATAATAAAGGGGGTGATTCTTGGGCTCATTTTAAGAAAAAAAATTCATATGAACGTATGTCCTAAGCGCCTTAACTTTTTTCCCAAAAAATATGCAAACCAAAACCCGCATGGACGGCACTGGTCAGAATAATTAAATTGTTGGTGCATCAAAGAATGCCTAAATACATGACTCAAATTTCATAAAGATATCTACAGTAATGACAAAGTTATTGTAAAAAAAGTATCTATTTTTTAAAACTTTGACACCCTGTATCTCAAAAGTTAAGGCGTTTAGGACATACGTTCATATGAATTTTTTTTCTTAAAATGAGCCCAAGAATCACCCCCTTTATTATTAGCATGTTATTCTAAAACACCCTGTATAACGCAAACATACACATCATAAGTTTATTTTTGGTTATTGTGAAAAGGCCTGCTCTGAGCTTTCCGAAAAAATGAAATTTTTTATTGTTCACACATGAATTAAATTCGTTTCTGCAAGCTTTTTAGATAACTACCTATACATGAAAAGTGACTTTTTGATTTTCATTTAGGTTCTCAAAATAATTGTTCACAACACGTAACGCATTTAGACAATATGTACATCTATTTGGCATTCAGTGGTCAGATTTTAATTTTGAACCAATCACGTTTTTTGGTACACGTCTTCTATGCTTCAATATCCATGGGAATGTTATAGGAGGCGCCACTGATTAAAAAATATTGAGGAAAACAGCAGGGTGTCTATGCAATCAAGTAGATTTCATTTTTTTTTGCGAAAAAATCAAGAGAACAAATTGGCTCAGAAATCGATAGAGATTTCAAAAATAATTTTTGAAAAGAAGCAGTGGCGTACAAGTTTTTTCTCCAAAAATGTTGAGTGCAAAACCCGTACGGACCTCACTGGTGAAAATGATGAAATTGTTTGTACATCACAAAATGCATATTGATGCATAGAAGACGGGTACCAAATTTCATAGAGATATCTGGAATAGTATCAAAGTAATTATAAAAAAATCATTAATTTCTTCTCCCAAGTATCGGCATTCAATTAATAAACACCCTGTAAAAATGCTTATTATTCATTTACAGTGTGTCCTGCTTTTCATGGATACATCCTGATATCTTAGTTATTGATAATGCGATTTTTCGATTTTCTTGAAATGTTGGTGGTGATTGTATGTTAGAGAAATGAAATAAGTATTTGGCAAAGTGAACCCTTTTATTCACCATCGGCGTGCGATCTTTGAGAAAAGTATTTAGGGCTTATTCTAAATCTTTTTTTTCTATCAGCATCCCCAAAAACCCCTTTATTGCTAATTTTTTAAATCTGAAGAGCAAAGTTTTTCTACTCCACAAACTGATAGTAGAGTCCAGGACAAGTTTGACCTCAAATGTGTTTGATTGTCAGCAATAATAAAACTGACTATACTGATGACTTTTTTCATTTTATTAGACATCAACCATGAAATCAAAAAAAAATATATTTTGTTAGACATTCTCCAAGAAATCGGATTAGACAACCATGACATCGTTGTTATTCGTAACATACAGGGTGTTTTATAAACATGATGCCAAACTTTGAGTGTCTTTACCTTGCACCAAATCATCACGATAGAACCCAACCTGCCTATACAGGGTGTCCGGAAATGATGATCAAAAAATCCAGTTGAGCATTCTAGACAAAAAATAAATGCTTCCTCTTCCTATAATATTTTTCCAAAAATGGATTATTGACGAAGTTACAGAATGTTAAAGTTGCATTTTATTTGCAGTTTTCTTGCAATACGTTTTGCCACACTCATAATATTTTGACGCAATCTCGTATTTGAGGATTTATCGGGATAAGAAATTCAAATTTGCGTTTTTTGCATGTTGTAGAGGGCGCCACATACGAACCTTTACTTTGATTTGATTGTTCTTAACTTTTGTGATACACTGTACCTTAATTTTCACCAAATATTTTTATTCTCTCGACCTCTCGACACAAGAAAGGGATACATTTTTTGTTGCGATGGATCTAACCGTTTTCGAGAAAAACTATAAAATAACTCTGCTTGCATGTAATGGATACGAAATCATTTCAATTCATTTTTAACCTTGAACATAGCATGCTTTGGAAACATGTGCTATTGTTGCCGTGGTAACAAGTTTCGGAAAAATTAGTTTTGGAAGTTGGTAACTTTTTGAAAATTTGTTGAACCGCTGTTGGTAGTCAATGACAAAAATACTAGAAATAAAAAAAATGAAAAAATGTGAAAAATTACCAACTTTCAAAACTTATTCTTATCAAATTTGTTGCTACGGCAACTTATAGCGCATGATTCCAAAGCACGCTGTTTCTTAAGTTGAAAATAAGTTAAAATAATTTCATATTCATCACATGCGAGCGAAGTTATTCTAGCGTATTTCTCGAAAACCTTTTTTATGTCAAAATGTCGGGAAAATAAAAATATTCACTGAAAAGTCGCATATGTAGCACAAAAAAGTTCGTATCATACAAATCAAAGTAAAGTTTCGAATGTGGCGCACTCCACAAAATGCGGAACAACGGTTGGCAAATTTGAATTCCTCATCCCGAAAAAGCCCAAAATTCGAGATTTCGTCAGAATATTATGAGCGTCGCGAAGGGCATGGCCAAAAAACTGCAAATAAAATTTAAGTTTAACACCCTGTAACTCCGTTAATAATCAATTTTCGAAAAATTGTTGTGGGAAAAAGAAGCATCTATTTTTGGACTAGAATGCTCCCCTGATTTTTTTGCACATCATCTCCTGTATATTCCAATGTGATTGGTTCGAAATTGGAATCTGACCAATGCAATTGCGCTGGGTGCCAAATAGATGTACGGAATGTCTAAATGCATACGATACATAAGTGACATCATAATACATCATAATATATTCATAATTTTGAATGTTTTCATCAGTTGATAGATTGTTTCCTCTGTGTAATATTAATTGGAAATGAGTTCTATAATTTTGATTATTTTGTTTGGCTGCATGGAGCTTTGTCAAAAATCTACAAAAAGATCTGGGAATCCTAAACAATATTCTTCTGGTATTATAGACAATTATAGTATTACAGTGGCGCGCAAAATTTCATTTACGGAATGTCAGCGGAATTCATTTGAATAAAAAAATCCAAAACATCCTCACTCGCCCCACAAATATGACAAATTTTTTCATGATGGTGAGCTGATAGAGCATAAATAGTTCTTTTGATCAGACATCAATCATAGTCAATGCATTATTATGATCCCTATCAAGAAAATCACTACACATCAGTTTCTGTGATATGATTCAACAATGATATATACTTCTCTAGTAGAAAAGTTTTATTATTATATCAAATTTGAAAGCTACTATACTGAGTTATTGTTATTATTATTGTATCCACGTGATATTATTACGAAGCCCCTGGTGGCCTTCTTTTTGCTCCTCTACCAAGGCAAGTAGATAGCCATTTCACCTTTCATCTTACATAGTTCCATTTTGAAAGATCCTTTTCTTGTGTTCTGCTTTTTTCAAGAATTCGCTTCTTCTGTCAACTATAATACGAAGAAGTTCTTGAAGAATTATCATGTCACAGAACAATTCATTGGATCTCATTATTTTTTGTATTCATACACAAATTGATCAATGTATTTCATCAGAATCTAAACACAGATTTTCTCACTATGCTTGTTCTCCTTCTATGATACGTCGGCGACATTTAAACTATTACGATGGTTGCAGTCGACAAATCGAGAGATATTGAATAAGAATGCATCTCCAGAGCAATCTTCAAAATGTATTTTCATTTTTCATCTTCTTGATTTGTTACCTGCTCAGGGGCAATTTGGACAATGTCCGGATATCTTCTAGGAGTGGAAGAAAGCTTGGAAATATTTCTTTTTTGAATGATGATATTTCAAGAGTCCATGATAGGATAGTGTAGTCTTCCATCAAACCTATTTGCAGAATGGGGATTCAAGAACATTGTAAGGGTCAGTAAAGAAACAATCCTATAGATCGGATTCTGGAGTTTTCCAAGTCCCAAATAGTTACAAGATGAGTAGCCAAAATAAAACGTATTCTATGCAGAGCGATCTCATATCATCTTTGTCTAGCTCCACTGATTTTCCGTATTCTACTGTCTAGATATTTCATAGTTTTATGGTTCACCACGACGATCATAATCATACTTTGATGTTATTTAATGTGTAATGTTTCGTGTACCATATCATAAATTTAGAATTTATAATCTGACATAAATATTTTCGATCAGCTGCATTATTGACGATCCACCGCTGGTAACTTGAGAATCTTAAAATGTTAGATCACGACCGTTTCTTCAAGGATCAAAGTATTATAGTTCTTCCACTTTGCGGAATTATACTCCAAATGTTACCGACTTCATTCGAAAAGGTCACTACCAACACGGTTTCACACGATGATCTGATGGCTTGAGCATCTAGCTGTTATTATACTCATTGTTTTTTTCAGTTATGAAAAGGCGCGTCCTTTTCAGGTAATTATACGGAATTAAAATTACTTTATATTAACATATAGAATGTGATCGTATTTGAAAATAATTGATTGTCTTGATGAACACTCAAAATGACAGATTTGATATTAATCAACCAATAATGATTATAAACTGGTTGGAATGTTATTTTTGTATGGCATTATTTATGCAGTGTATTTCATTAAGAATGGCAACAATTCAAGTACATAATTAAAAATAAACTTATTTGAGCTTTGTTTTATTAGTAATAAGTATTTTCTCGAAAGGCTCTACGTTTCTTAAATTAAACATCATTTTATCTCATTTCCATAATATTCTATTAATGAAAGAAGAAACCCAAGAACGTGGAAGATTATTAAAAAAAAAATTAATACGGATGAAGTTTTTTATTTCGACATTATCCAAACATCCCTATGGCGAAAATGTGATGATAATCAGAATCTTGTAAAGAATTTCCAAAAACTAAGGCGAATCTGAGAAAAAAAAACAGTAAGGTTTTTGTGCCTAGCCTGTAAAGATCTATATTTTACCATTGCAAATTTCTTATAGGCAATCCAAAAGATAAAACCACTTTGGAAAATCCAGGGGTTCATGGCGTTTCATGTGGAGACTGTCATAAGAAATAAGTATATTTGACCAAATGACATAATATAACAAATGGATTGCAAGAAACTGAACATAAGACATCAAAACTTATGCTTTTTATGAACGTAACAAACTAGGTAAACATTCTACAGACATCATCAGTGACAAATTAAATATTCACAAATTCAAAATTAGAACATTGAGAGAATCGATCATAGATATATACAGGCCCGGGTCGCTGATATGTATGGCAACAGTCGATTATTGGCTAAAGTATAAGAGCTACCAGAAAAAGTTGAACACAAAAGTTATAGGGTTTTCAGATAACCATTAACTGGTGATAATTTGAAGTATACAGGGTCGGTCATAAAGTCGTGTCACATCAAAGTTGCAGTTTTTTAAATGGAAACCCCTGTATTTTAATTGATATTTCAATTTTTTTTTCAATTTGGAACAAAAATTGTCATACAACTAATGTTCCTAGATTCAACCGTTTTCGAGATATCGCGTCTTAAAAATGGCATTTTTGCACCTCTGACATGCTATAAAACTCAAACTATTCAAGTTAGAAAAGAATGGTTTGCACTTTCCTATCTTAACTTTCCAAGAGCTATTCAAGGAGATTAAATTCATTCTTGTGTAAAAATGTCAAAATGTGTCAAATAAAGTTGACAGTTGACGGTACCTTCTATTCAAATGACAAAATAGCTCTTGAAAAGTGAAGATAGAAAAGTGCAGACCATTTTTCTCTAACTTGTATAGTTTGAGTTTTAAAGCATGTCAAATGTGCAAAAATGCTATTTTTAACACGCGATATCTCGATAACGGTTGAATCTAGGAACATAAGTTGTTCTACAATTTTTGTTCCAAATCAAAAAAAAAATTGAAATATCTATTAAAATACAGGGGCTTTCATTTAAAAAAATGCAACTTTGATGTGCCACGACTTTATGACCGACCCTGTATACTTCAAATTATCACCAGTTAATGGATATCTAAAAACCCTATAACTTTTGTGTTCAACTTTTTCTGGTAACTCTTATACTTTAGCCAATAATCGACTGTTGCCATACATATCAGCGACCCTGTATATACACTCCCCGACAATAAATTCCGGACAAGAATAATTTGAGTCAAATTGATATCCCCATAACTTTTTTATTTGTTTTCCGATTTAAGTGAAATTTGTATCAAAGTGTAGCCCTATGTCTTGAGATATTACCCTTGATTTTGGTTTTGGAAAAATACCGATGACTTGTTCATTGTACAGGGAGGAACAGAAGCTTCTTTTTTACCCTTAAGTTTTTAACAACCTGTGGAAAAGTTGAGCGGCTCAATCTAGCTCCATAATATTCTGTTATGAAGTGCGATCTTTTCTCAACAAAATATTTTTTTGGTCATGTGAATAGCTGCTTTTTCAGAGAAGATACAGATGTTTGAAGAAATTGCTGCAGTTTTTTGATATTCTATGAACAATGAATGAAAACATTTTTATAGAACATATCTACCTAGCAATCCTAGCATACCTATCTCATGTGTTTGATTTCCCATTATCAATTTAAACAAGATCTTTACGGCCATGTAGTGATACTCCAGTCCACTCTATTATACTACCGCCTCCAAAGTGTGATCGAGATGAACAACTTGCCCAATATGAAACATTGGGTAGATTGGGACAATATGGGATGTAGGAACATTTGTTCATGCAACTCTAGAAAAATGTTTTCATTCATTGTTGATAAAATATCGGAGAACTGCAGCATAAACATCTGTATCTTCTCTAAAGAAGCAGATATCGACATGACTAAAAAGACATTTTGTTGAGAATAGATCACTTCACGACACAATATCATGGAGCTTAGTTTTGCCGCACAATTTTTCCACAGGGTGTTGAAAACTTTATGGTGAAAAAGTAGCTTCTGTTTCTCCCTGTATAATGACCAAGCCATCGGTATTTTTCGAAAACCAAAACCAAAGATAATATCTCAAAACATAGGGCTAAACTTCATGCAGGTCTATAAGAATGTTTTTATTCATTGTTGATACAATATCGAAAAACTGCGGCACTTTATTCAAACATCTGTATCTTCTTTAAAAAAGCAGATATTGACATGACCAAAAAAACATTTTGTTGAGAGAAGTTTGCACTTCACAACAGAACATAATAGAGATGAATTTTGCCGCTCGATTTTTCCACAGGGAGTTAAAAACTTGAGGGTAAAAAAGTAGCTTCTGTTCCTCCCTGTATAATGACCATGCCATCAGTATTCTTCCAAAACCAAAATGAAGGGTGATATCTCGAGACATCGGGCTACACTTTGGTAAAAATTTTGCCAAAATCGCCAAAAAATTAAAAAACATACAGGCATATCAAATTGACTAAAATTATTCTTGTCCGGAATTTATTGTCGGGGAGTGTATATAGATCAGCAGAAGATGATTTCAAATGTGGCAAATTTACGACCAAAAAATGTAAACCGTTCGGAGACCCCTGCATCTGCGCACTGAAAAATATTAGATCTGTCATGATAAAGGCTAGGACAGGACCGCATTAGAAAATTAGTAGTTAGCGTCAATAAGAAATTACAACCTGACACCCTTTCGAGAAGATCTAGAAATATGTTTTTGTACATTTGGCTTCGTCAAGTCTACAGAAAGCGTCAGAGATATAGAAAAATTTTATACATTTTTCCTGGTCTTGGAACCTGGTCTTGAAATTATGTTTTTTGTTTCTATAGCGACCGATTGTAATCGACCGGAAGTGCTATAAAGGTGACGTCATAATATGTAGGTAGTTATTTCTTCTGATTTTTATGGAATTGACTTTGTTATGATTTAGACGTTTTTATCCGGTAACGCAGTGTATAGGAATGTTTTTCCCTCTTGATAAATTTTACTGAGATAAGTGGTATGCTGGAAAAAAAAATCATTAGACCTAGTGAAATTTTTCAACAGAGAGAAAAACTCCCCAATACATTGAGATATCAGATGAAAACATCTAAATTATCAAAAAGTTAATGCCAAAAAAAATCTACGTACTATGTCGTCATCTTTATAACACTTCCGGTTAATTACAACCGGTCGCTATAGAAACAAAAAACGTGATTTCATGTTCCAAGACTTTAAATCAAAGATGATTTCATGTTCCAAGACTTGAAATCAAAGATTATCAAGATCGATTTGCACGTTTTTGAAAAATGTAGGAAAAACCTCTTTTTTTTGTATCTATGACGCACTCTGTAAACTTGATGAAGCACTTTTGGATAAAGGTGAGTTTGCCTAGATCCCCTTATTTTTGGTCAAGGAATTTTTGGTCGAACGGTGTACAGTCATTTCAGGGACACCCTGTATATTATATGGAGTGACTTATTTGAAACCGGGTCACCGTCATTACATTTTTATTTATGGAAAGATTTTGACGATTTTTTTCAATGTAAAGGTGTATTTTGGAACCAGACGCCGTCCAGTTTTTTTCAAAAATAAGGCCTACTAGACCCTTTCAAGAGTCTGGAGAATCCAGAGTCCATATAAGCGATTTTTCCAGAAAAAATCTGCTCACGCCACTGTATTCATCATCCCCCGAAATGGATCCGCACCTAATTTTATGATAAATTATTGAACACTAACGATTTCACGCCTATTGATGTCTAGTTGGTTATTATACATTAAGAACTTTTTTTTCGTTCTATTGTGCAATCTTTTTTATTAAATAGACTTTTTCTCTAATTAATCCCACTAGAAAAAAGTCTAGGGTAGCTAAGTCTTGGGTTCCGGAAGAAAACTCCATTCATCCACTATTTCGCCCTATCCACCAATTAGGAAAAATTTAATAAATAAAAAAAATAAATAGTTTATTCATGTGTTAATTTGATTTAATTTTGTTTTTTGTGAGTTTTATGTTCATTTTTGTCTGCTTGTTTCATTGCATTTTGATTTTGATATACCCAATGATGTCTATTGCAGTTATTCGATAAATTTGATGTGACTGATTTGTTATCGCATGATTGCGAGAGAAAAAGCTTCTAAATGCATTTTAGACAAGTTGACAGCAATAGCTGTAGAATCGTTAATGTTAAGTATTTTCATGAAACCTGGTACAGATCCATATGAGAGGATGACGAATCCAGTGCCGTGGGCAGATTTTTTCTAAAAAAATCGCCAATATGGATCCTGGTTTTTCAGCTTTCAAATGTCATCTAGCAGGATTTGGTTTCTCTACGTCTGCAATTCAAAACAAATAACGTCAAAATAACTCCATAGATGAAAATGCTATGAGGGTGGCCCGCTTTCAGATGGGTAACTCTGTATCATGGATTTGTCTGGTAATCGTTTCATGTCTCTTCGATTATGTTGATATGCGTACGAACACGAACAATATCATAGATAACAGGGACGCCTGAGTCTCTGATCAAATGTACTCGCTAATCCGCGCAGTAAAACTAAAAAAAATTGGAACAAACTCATATCTTACAAGTGGAGAATCGATCAAGCTTATCTAACTTGGTCATTTTTATTGCCTCTATGCATCTTTGGAAAGGACCGCTTGATTTTCTGTACACAGCCGACATTGGGTTTGAAAATTGAAGGTGATTTTGTTCTTAGGACAAGGTTTTTTTGTCACTTTCAAAAAGGATTAAAAATGTAACTCTCTCTCTGTGTGATTTCATAGGTAGACAATCCTTTGTTAAATCATTGTGAAATTTTCAGGAAGTACATATATTATTATCTGGCCTGCTTTTTGAAGAGTGCTATTCATTTTGATCAACAGTTGAACAAAAAGAGATTATTCTTTGAACCTTTTTTTAAACGTGAAGTTTCATCAATATTTTGACATGCGCCATTTATCTGACCATGAGTCTATATGAACTTCTCTCACGTTTGCCAACTTCTTAGATGCAGCCAGGACATACCAGGTAGTCATGAAATAATTGATTTTGGAGGTGTGTGGAGCGCGAACTTGAAAAAAAGTTATCAACTTTTTGATAAAATTTGAAGGAAAGTCAAGGGATGCCATTTTTTCTACCCGATCTATCGACGGCGTCATGGATCGTCCAGAGTTGAAAGTAACCATACGTATTTGTAGAAGATGTTCTCTACTCTAATCTGTATTTCATAGTTGGGTATCATCAGAAAACGCTTAGTTTTCATACTTTTGATAAACTGAAAAAAGTGCCGAAATTTTGATGTTTTCTGCAATTTCCGTTGCGAACCCGACACCTGGCAAGGTAGCAAACCTCAGATTCGGAAGACAAAACATATAGAACCAGTTAGAAAAAAAGTTCCACATTTTTGTCATGTAGAAAACCTTTGCTTACTGGTATATTGGAAAAATTTTCTTGTGAATATTTTTTGTTCTGTTGAATGATGCTTTTTATTTTTGTAATAAATGCTTGTGAGTGTTTTTTTTCTCAAGGTATTTTTCTGGTGATTTTGTATTCTTCATTTCAAAAAAATGAACTGGAGAACGGTTCAACAATGATCAGAAACGTTCTCCAAGACCTGGCTGTTTCTTAGGACAAGAGAAATATAATTCAAACCAAATCATACGGTCCTATTATAAGATATTTCCTCTCTTCAACTAGATTTTTCTTCGCTATTGAACCAAGCGAATTCGCTATTGGACCAAGAGAATCGACTATTCTCTAACAAAAAAATACATTCGATTGTGGACAAGAGAGTTAGGGTTTATCTCTGCAAAATGGGATTTTTGGTCGGAGTTATTTCTATTTACCGATTTGCTTGGATATGGCTAATAGGACCACATAATGTAGAACACAGTTGGAGTTGGTCCCTCAAGTCAACGTCACCAGTTGACCTAGTCAAGTCGAGTCGGATTTGGGTTGCGGTAGATGGCTGATTGTTCCGATATATAAGTCAGTTCTTTGAAGGAGGTGGCATCGATATAAATGCACACATATAAGTTCTAGTATCGTGTATTTTGGTCCAATTGATCGCGGTATTGTTAGGACGGTGATGCTGAAATGACCTCGAACTGGAACAGCCTCTCCCTAGTTTCCCAACCCACAGGCTTAAGAGTCATCTCGGGATTTAATGCCTTGTTTTCCACACCTGGAGCACAAAAGCTCTGCCGAATTCCGACACTTTGCTTCTTGATGGCCTGCCTTTTCCACATCTTCAGCAGACCTCCGAACGAAAACGATTTTTGGTACATCCAGCTTTTGGATATTGGACAAGGTTGGTGGCAGCTTTCACTGAGCTGTGTTCTAGAAGTCGGAGAAGAAGGTATAAAGGTCGTTAAAATGGACGCTCTGGGGTTAGACTACTTAACAACGCTACTATTTCTAGATTGGTACGTGTCAGGACTACTTCATCGGTAACGTCGGATCTATTAAATTGTTGTCAAAACTCGGACAGAAGATTTCGATATAGCCATTGAAGTTCTAGCCCAAAAAACAATTCAAGAACTCTTGACCAGAAGAAAACAAAAATGTCTTGACTTGGTATAAAACTACCTCCTTTTACCTTGCAATTTAGCTTCAATATCATAAAAAAGCTATAAGTTATTCAGCTCGAGGCAACTATATCTAATTCACGACATAAATAAAGTTCTATGAGATAATTTCCCGGTAATATAAGTTATTGAGTATAGTTGAAGGTTACTTGAAATAAACAAAAATTATGTCATACACAACGACGACATTTATAAGGTATACGAAGAATTTTAAACTTACTTGAGAATAACCAAAAACGGTTGCCTTCAAAGACAAGAATATATTTTCTCTGACTTTAGGTGGAATATTACTGAATCATGACCAACATTCTGTCTTTATCGCTACCTATCTGTTAGGTTATAACAAAGATCGTTCAACTTCATGAATGACCTCAAACGCTCAAATTAATGGGTTGGCTAAATTATTTGAAATATTGACCTGATCTCCCACTAAGAAATCTAGACCAGAGGAAAAGAAAAAGATAAACATGCATTGTTAATTGTACAATCATGACATATAAGGTGTAAGAAGAAGTCTGCAATTACTTGAAAACAACCAAAAAGTTACCTTCAAGGACAAGACTTTTATCTCTTCGGAATTTAGGTGGAATATTACCAAATTATCACCACAATTCTGTCTCTATCGCTACCTATCTATCAGGTTATACCCTTGGTCAATATCTAGTCTATTTTGACCGAAGTTGAGAAATAATGTCCGTAAGGTCAAAAAATCAATTTATATCTCTCACATCAATATGCAAGTGTATTTTCCAAGTCATTGCTAATAAACAACGGTAAAAAATAGGTCACATTGAGGACCAACATACGGTCAGATTTTCCACATTTTGTCGTAAAACAGGTTGACAGTTCCTTTATTCACTTTCAACCTAATGGTTGGCAAGGACCTATCAACCTCTTCATTACTTCCAAATTACTTAAGTTTATTTTCCCACATAAGGAAATATGAGGACAAATGTCAGTAATTTTGCCTTTTTCATAATTGGGAATTATTATCTCTCGATCAATTTATAGCTCGAGAAGCGGTTACTTGACCTTCTTTGTTTGTTGGGAAGTCCGCTGCAAAGTTTTTGAAACATCTAATGAGTATTAGTACATCGGTAATATAACGGTGTGTCGGTTCGTTGGGACGCTGAAATCTACGTCAAAAATCCAAGATGACGTTTGTTTCTGACAATGTTCTTCTAAGGGGAGGTATATAGGGGCTTTCAGTATTGTCATCAGGACCATAAATCTTATTCATGGAGACTAGTCGCAGCTCTATTTTTTTTTGTTTCCAATAAAACCTAAAATGTCTTGGGGTACCTACATCAATTATTTCATTTATCGCGTTTGCCAGCTATTCATTGCTTAAGTAGTTTCTGGATGACCATACCGGCGGAAGGGCGGCTCAAAAAAAACACAATGGATTTTTTACTTCTCCTTCTATTAAATTCAACATTTTCCATAAGTATCTAATTTTATTGCAGTATCCTGAAGGTTTTAGTTTCATTTGTTTTGAACTCTTGTCATCATTCACCACTTAAGATGTCATTCTTTGAGGTTCTATAAAATTCTAGGGAAAGGCAGCTCTAGCAATGTATAATTGTCTCACTATCGAAAGATATCACGCAATCATTTTGTCGAGATCAAGTTCAGTATTATAGTAGACAGACCAAGGTAGTTTGATATTGTAGCTCATCTTCCTTCTACTGAATGTCATATCAAAAATGGTTAGTTGATCATTTGTAATCTATTCAAATGTCAGTTAATATACAGACAATGATAGACTTTAATTTACAACAGCGGTGGGCGAGTCTTTATTACTTACTGTGCACATACATACATATTGCAAGGATGTTGATGAGATTCATTGAATTTCAAAATATAATCAGAATGACTATGTGATGGAGCTGAATTGTTTTCAGTTGCTATTCAAAGGTGACCTTCACTGTCCAATAGTAAAAAAAGTAGTGTCCATTGAGAACACCGAAGAAACGAGATCCAAGGAATAAAATTGGAATATTTCATAAGCATTTCCAGTGCTGCCTTATAATTATGCAGGATTGTCTCATACGTCATACTCCTAACTCAAAGTGGTGATAGATGACACAAAAGGTTTTCGAGAGAACCCTTCAGACGAGTTCAGTTCAAATCGGTTGACCGTTCAAGAGATATTGAAAAGTAAATATTGAAAAATACATTGATCTTTCCCTCCCTTATAGGCATTACCTAAGCTAGAAAATGAAGTTTCCTCATCATCTTAATCTACGAGACAACGTGAAATGGATGTTTACGCCTCTTAGGCCCGGTTTCTCAATGATGGTTCAACGTTGAAATCGGTTGAAGTACATTGTATTGTGCATCTTTGAACTCAGTTCATCGTTGAACCATCGTTTAGAAACCGGGCCTTAGCGGAACAATCAACAAAATCAATATACCCAGTGTCTACCAGTTAGATAGGATAACTCTCTGTAGTGTGGTTTGTGAATTAATAGATAAAAAAATAAATAAAATAATCTCCAGTCATTTCTCTTGGCCACTCTACTGGTACTGATTTTTTCCTAAGCCTCTGAGTCTTTCATTGTCGAGATAAAGTCGTTTTGTACGGTTATCCGGACACTGTATATTTTACATATTCACTTTGAATTCCACCCTTGGTAGAAAAACATTTGAAATAATGATATGGCTCGTGGGTATTATGTTTATCATAAATCACTTCAGATATCTTATCATTGATTTTCCAAAAAAGTTCAATCGGTATAAGTGAATGTTTCAAACTGGTCTTTGGCTTATAATGTTTAACGGTTTTCAAAAAAACATCGTGAGAGATCTTGTACCTGTCTGAGAGTTCCTTTCAATTTACGCAGCTGATGATTTTGACCAATGATCTTATAACTATAGATGAAACATTTCATTCATAAACTGTGAAAAATTGTGTGGCCAACATCGAACATAGACGAGACGTGAGGAGGAGTTGAGAGGGGCATTGAGTGGGGATACGTCTGCACCTCACTAGAATGTGCTTCGGTTACTAGACGCAAGGCTGCCTGTGGCGTAACTATTTTACGGAATTCTCAAATTCTTATTTACTGCAATCTTGACACTTGCGAGGAATTTCAATATACAAACTGAACCAGAATAAAAGCACAATAAACATTTACAAAATCAACACCAAACCCCACTCAAAAAACAAGAGACGCCAATGAGACGAAATCTGAATGAAACGTGTAGACAAAATCCGATCGAAAGGGGCGTACCCAATTTTGGTGCCGTACTTCAGATTTTTTAATTTTCAGAAGAGAATTCTCTGGTTTTTCTAAATCCTAAATACCTAAACAAATCTTGAAGAGATGTTTCAATTTTAACAAAAAGGTTACCATCGACTCATATTTGATTGAATTCATACATTAAATGGTTTCAAAAGTGATTCCAAACAATGTTCAAATCTTTTTGCTGCGTAGTAATACTTTTAATAGAGTAAGTTTGGCAAACAACGTGGTGGGAGAAACTCTGCACCCGAGTGCACAGTTGGATGTTGTCCTCATGTCTATCTCGCTATGTTTCATCTATACTTATTAGATCATTGATTTTAACAATGAGTCAGTATTTAGCATGTATTTTCTGGAATAAAATGAATACAAATCAAATAGACGCCTTCTACAAAATATCAGATTCTTGTTCATATCTTGATGTGGATCCAGTTCCACATTGATAAGAAACTCCAAATCTACCGCATATTTCATATCTTCAAATCAGAGATAAAAAAAAACTTTACTAGAAGGAACCTAACGAAGCTAACCCAATTTTTCGTTGAGCAAATGAAAGTATTTTATTTTGATGACAGTAATGCATGGTTCTGTCACGATTTCCAAGACTGCTTTTTGTCATTTAACTCAAATTGCCAAAGAAATATCGCGATAACTAATCTCCTTATATATCATCTTCATCAAAAATGATCATGAAACATGTAATCACTCTATTACGTTTATGCAAAATGACTGACGAGAAATGCACGAGCTTCATCATTCTCACAAACTTCTGGCATTGAGTGGGTGTAAGTTTAATTTTCAAGCTTACACAGATTCGTGTGTAACCCAATGCTTGATTGCCTTAATTGAGGATTGGGGTACATAATATCTTAAGAACAAGATCTAAAAAAGGTTCCAATATGTATGTCTGAATTCATCGTGGATTTAAGAATATTTGAATACATTTGAGGTTTTTTGAGGGTTGAAGGATATCGTCAGCTTTGGAAATAAGAATATAAACATTTAGTTCCCCTGAAGAACTCTCGACATTCAAGTTAGGAGAAGGGCACAGTTGTCGAGAAGTGAAAAAATATGATGGGAGCGAATATTTTGGACTCGGCAGATATCCAGAAACATTTTCCCTCCTGTTGTATCAAAATAACTAAATCATTAAATGCTACTCGTTGAAAAAGAGATTTTCTATTGAAGGTGCGAATAAATAACCAAGGGAGCAACATATTGCGTCAAAGAGTGCAATACAAATGAACGTGAATTTATCAAGTTAAACTGGACCAAATTATTGCTTTCAAATTTATTCTAAAAAGAGCTCGGTGACGAGTCTACGGAGAACCATCTATGTAGAAAATCGGCATGAACCCGAGCTAACTATTGATAGTTTGGTGAAGGACTTAAGAAAACTCATGTATCTTACACGAGAAGGTAGATAGCTAGTACAGGGTGTACCGTTATATTTTTTGCCAGTGGAGATCTTCCTAATTATTCGTCCTACAAAAAAGTTTAAATCATCATAGTTAAAGTAGATCTGATAAGGATTTGGATTTTCAAGTGGAAAAAAATAAAAACGCATCGAAAATAGAACATTTTTACAGTTGCTTGAG
This sequence comes from Orchestes rusci, assembly GCA_958502075.1. Lineage (NCBI taxonomy): Eukaryota > Metazoa > Arthropoda > Insecta > Coleoptera > Curculionidae > Orchestes > Orchestes rusci. The sequence goes on along the minus strand of OY293304.1, from coordinate 77,320,610 downwards.
TTTTTTTAATGATACACCCCGTGTATTCTTGATGACTAAAAGGAAAGAATTGTTTTTTGTGATTTCAAAAATACTTTATAAACTGATGTTTTGTTTCTGGTTTGGTTGAAATTTTCGTCCTCTATTATTTAGATTATTCGAGTCAATCATGTTGCTTTCGTAATCTTTATGTGGCTCAGACACAGTATTTCTAGGTTGAAAATGGAACTTTGAACTGAAACAGCACAAAAAAGGCTGAACCATTATGTATGTTACCCATTTTTGAGATCACATGAAAGAGATCTTTTGTTTCTGACAAAAATATATGTTTTCCATTTTGAAAAGTCAAGCATCTGTGAAAATTTTTTATTTCCTATGCGTTTTTATTTCAAATTTAATCAAACATTGATCATATAAATTTTTTTTTAGGATATCCGTGCACTGGCCAAAAATTATCGAAACACCCTGTTACAATATGTAAAAGGTATCGACAGATCTGAGAACTTTGAAAGCCACACAAAATTTAATTTTTCTCACACGTTTCGACGTTCTTATATAGGTAATCGCCGATCCGTGATCTTTTTGGCTACCTTATCTGTGAATATTGCATTCAATAGGTTAATTCTCATCATGTTGATTTTGGAAAATGATTTGAGGATGTGTAGAAAGCACAGTATTTTAAATAAAATTCTTGACATCTTTTTCAATAGTTTGTCGATCGATAATGATGAGTTCATCATCTCAATCTTCATTTGACAAGCGATACCGACCACCCACGCATTAGGTTGTAATGCTTTCTGAGAATAATAATGTTGAATAGACAATTTACGCTATAGTTACTATATATCTTCAACTTAAACAACGTAACATTATATGTCATTTCTAAAAGGTGTGCGTTAATTTGAGAAAGTATGTTGAAGGTCCTAACACTCCTTGTTGATAATTTGTTTAATTGATGAGTAGGTGTCCCATAATATTATATTTCGATATTTGACAGCAAATGACATTTTTGTTTCTAATAAACATTTTTATAAGATACTTGTTTTAATTTGCTAAATGCGATTCAAATGCGTGTGAGTAGTACTGATTAAATTTGAATATGGGGTCATGTCGATTTTCTAGCTGCTGTTTAATATTTTTGACAAAATAGGAAGGTTCATGTTTGTCTACTGTTGTTGCTAATTTTACGTAAGATTCTATAATCTTTCAATAGACTTTTCACAGTTATACAAGGTGTCCCAAAAAGAATGGAGAAATAGGATAACAGCAGATTCCTTACCAAAAAATATAGCGCTAGACACAAACTTGATTATGCTTTTCTTCTAATGTTAGATGCAAGGTAATTGATTTTTGCGAGAATATCATTCATTTGAGGTTCAATTGATTATCCGGGGAAAGATTTTTCACTAGATCACTCGTTTGAATAGTTGCTTAATTCGAAATGAATTATGCTAGCGTGCTTCTATCAACTAAGTTATGGAGGACTGTAACTAAGAGAGTAATCGAAATGCATGAAAAGTGGTCCAGGTTTCAAATCGTGATTCAGCTTCAATTGTTACCCCCATGCAGATGGCGGAGAGTCATTGGAGATTTCATGTCAAACAAAAATGTTACCTGGGTAACATAATTGGAACAACGTTACGAATACTTTATCAAAATGCAACAATTTTTATTGGCTAGGTTGCATCAAAACTCTCACTATTTGATGATAATAGGTACCTATGAATATATTTCTTGTTATACATTATTCTGAAATTTATAGAATTTTCATATTTTTTTGTTTAATTGCATTAATTGATAGAGTAACTGAGTGACGTCATATCCTTCATTGACAACAGTCTTCATTGAACCAACCATGGGCTTGAAACACGATGCTGCGACGATTCAACCTCGATTTTTTCCTTATAGAGAATGCATTGCATGTGGAATGTGAAGTGGAAATATGGAAAAAATTAATGAAAATGTGAAAGAAGTCTCTTGACAAATTATTGACAAGCAATAAACGTTACCATCCCAATGAATAAATAAAAGCGCTACTAGCAACAGCGCACTCGAATGAACTAAGCAAAAAGAGGGACAAATTTTCAGGGATATTCGGATGTCGATTCGTCTCCTAGTTATAGTCCTCCATAAACTAAGTGACATTGGCATGATGTTTGACTGTCATAGACCGATTCCATGTGACGTAGAAATTATCTGATTCCTGAAAAAACATGTTACACGTTTACAATAAATTTTTTTTTTGAAGTACATTGACAGTTCAAAATTTAAGGTTGAAATCGTCAAGGTTGCCAAAGTCACGCTTACTCAAAATTCAATGTGGATAGTAGGATATGATTCCCGTTTGCCAAGTGGAAATTTGACAGTTCCACTTCAAAATTGAATTGAACGTAACTCAGCCATAACTCTAACCTTAAATTCCCAAATATGTCGCAATGATAGGCGCATTCTGTACAGGTGGTCGTTCCGGGCGCTCGGTGATCGACCAAACGCTGGTTGAACTCTTGAACACGTTCCGAACGCCGACGATCATTGCATATAAAACGACCGCCCAAGCGCTCGACAGCCAAAATTTGAACGCAGTGCAAAAAACACTCTCAATGACAAGCTCAACGACTACTTTCCGATCCGTGATTGCACAAACGCCTGTAGACGGTAACGAACGCTCTCGGGAACCCCATTTGACGTCCACATAATTTACGGAATACGGATTGGCGTTCATCAGGCGTTCACGCGAACGCAATAAATGAACGTCCTGAACGAACGTCAAGGAACGACTGTACAGAATGCGCTAGCTGGACCCGTATTCCGTGTACTGTGGAATTCCATAGCAACACGTCGCTTTCCCATCATTTTACACAGAGAGCGACGTGTTGCTATGGAAATCCACAGTACACGAAATACGGGTCCAGCTGAGATTCGTGACGTACTTGGGAACGATCGTTATGTACACCTGAACAATAACTGCTCCATATTTCGTGATAGAACTGCATCATATTACCAGTCATCGATTTTCTGTGAAACTGGACCTTTAGAACTTTGTCTGGTCAATCAGAATTCATGTAGATTTTTTTGATCTCCAAGAAATATACATATGCTTTTCGTTATGCTTTGTAACCTCGTTTGTAACCTTTATAAATTTTTTTGTTGTTAATTGGCTCAACCCTTTCCATAATATTACCCATTTTATTAGGTGGAGTGGGATTGATCAATATAGTTTTGTTCTTGTTAACATTTTTGTATTTTCATAATATGAAATAATATATTATATTCATGAGTTTAAACATAACTGTGATTGATTTGTCTTAATTTTGAAAAAGATGACGGTATAGTCTCATGATCAATCTCACCCTCACTGAGTTAATTCACAATGCAATGCAATGAGGATGAGATTGGTGATCTATGATTTTGCTCGCTTACAGTCTGTGTGATTTAGTATGATACAGTTTATGTGAACAATCTCACCCCAAATAGAGTATGAGATTGTTCAGAACTTCATCCATTGACTTTAAATACTATAGACTGGGCATCCCATTCATAAAATGGTATTAGTCTTGACGCCAACATCACAATAAGTGCGAAAGAGACAACACTATGAGTGGAAAGAGATAAAACGAGGAATCCGGAACAGCGGCGGCACATTTCGAGTTTCCACCGTTTTGTATGAAAAATATTAATGAATATTAATTTGGGTGGGTACCCATGTCGTTATTGTTATATGACAGTATATCACATTTTTGACTTTCTGAATCAATAAAAATTGAAATTTTCATAACATTAAAAATTAAATCTCCTGCTGTTCTTCCGACAATAATGAATTACGGTTCCAAATAAAATGACAACCAAAATACAAAATATATTTCGCCTTTCTTACATATCTCTAAGGCCATTTTACTCAATTTGCCATATGATTTTTGTTTTTGGAGACGGGAAACTGTATGGTCTGCCGGTGAGTCATGATTGGCAAGCTTCCCGGTTTTAAATATTTGATTCCATCAATGTCACGTAAATAGTCTTGTGGGTTAAAATGGGCCGAACACAAAAAGGGAGGTTTGATTCGAAGTCGGTCCTCGTCAATCCTCACCAAAGAACACCAAATATTTCGCAGCTCTTCATTTTTTGGAAATCTAAAATTGGATAACAAGAAAAAAATATAAAAAATAGGAAACAGCAACGTTTTACTTTTCTTGTTTCTAATACATAAGTATATGTACAGGCGAAAAGTATTATAGATAAATGGCCGAAAAACTATTTTTAACTATACCAAAATGATTATCAGTGCTGGAAAGTGAGTGGAGATAAATTCAAAGAAATATGGTGCAGGAGTCATACTAAACAAAGACCGCAAATATTGGTATACCTGCAAATTGAAGCAGGTAAGCAATATTGTTTATTGGTCTATTCTTTTTTAAATTAATGTCTAGACATAAATTTAATTTTGTATGTTTAGACATAAATTTGGCCCAAAAACATTTATGTCTAGATATACATTCAAAGAAGTATGGGCAAATAAACAATAAATAATGCGTAGGTACCCTGCTTCAATTTGCAAGTACCAATATTTGCAGTTTCTATTCACTTCTCGCATTCTCCAGAAAATTAAACATTTTTTATATATCCTATACCTACCTTAAAAACAGAATTGCCATTTTTTCTGGTACGTTTTAAAATGTAAAGGTTTATTCGGAAGCCTTGGGAACAGGGTAAATATCTATTTTAACCATTGAACTTTTATCTAAAACTTTTTTCCAAACGTCAAATTAAAAAGTGAATTGCGGGGTCCATTTAGCTGTGCCCTGTACAAAGTTTTTTTATATATTAATTTAGACCCCCTTTATCTTTTTTATTTGACACGTTTCTGACAAAAATGTCCCTTCATAAAAGTCTATTGATTGGTTTCGAGCAAATTGTTGAAAAAACTATATTCCGCTTTTACAGGAAGAAAGACTGGGCGTCGTCAAAATTTGTAATTCCAATTAAAAGGTACAGGCAAAGAGGGCGATATGTCAAAAAGTTAATTTCGAGATAAACGCGAGGTTTAAGAGCTCTAAAAAGTGATTATAATAATAATAATTGTAAAAGTGAGCATTCTTACTGAACACTTCAACCTTATTGTAATAAAAAAAACGAAAATAAGACAGTTGAGGAAGTATCCAATAAATAATTCATCTTGACTGTGTATGAAATAATCGAGGAAATAATGGAATAGGTATTCAAGTAATATGAATATCCTTTCTTATTTGAGAACAATCGGTTCCTTTTGCATAAAACACTACGCAGATAGATATAACTCGACAAGGATAGCGATACAGTGAATTTCTCAAGACATACGTCAAAATTGGATGATGGTGCCATTATTTTTGAAGGTTTCCTTCTCTAAAGCCTTATAAAACTCAATGACTTCATACCTGAATTTTCTCAATTATTCGTGATAATTTTAATGCTCATTCCGACATTCCATAAATGTGTTTTATTCTACAGGGTGACCCAACGAAAAGGTCCCACCCTTATTTATGACTTTCCTGGTATATTTTGGGAAAAACGCTCTGACACATCAATTTTTATTTTTAGGGGGACGTCTTTTGGTGTATGACTGTATAATACAGGGTGTTCCAAAAATAAGATATCGCATTACACTTGACATTTTTAAATAGGAACCTCCAATTTTTTTCCTATTTTTGGATTCTCCATGAAGTTTTTAGTAACTTTTGTGTAATACAGTTTATACCTATCTCCAACCGTTTTAAAGTTATTTGAATTTTTCATAATTTTTTTTTTATTTTTTATCACTTATTATTTTCTTTATTCCTGAAAACTTGAAGGGGGAGACGTACTTGGACATGTTGGAAAATACAATAGAGCCACGAATAACCGAAATAATAGAAAATGAGGTTAATTAAAATGAACATTTTCTTCATTTCCAACAAGATGGTGCACCACCGCACATTGTAGCTCCAGTACGACAGTTTCCCAAATCAGTGGATCGGACGGCGCGGCCCCATTGAGTGGCCACCAAGGTCTCCGGACTTGAGTCCTTTACATCACTTTCTTTGGGGACATTTAAAAAGTAAGGTTTTTAGTACGAAGCCAGACTCCATCCAAGAGCGGATCACGGCGGAATACAGACAAATAACTCCAGAATGTGTGAAAATGTTAGAAATAGACTTGTGCAAAATCTTTATTCATGGAGGTAAACGGACACCACTTTCAACATTTATTACCACATTGATTTTTTGACACATTATAGCTAAGTAATGAATTTTTGTTTATATTTTTTAAATAAACGGTTGAAGATAGGTTTAAACTGTATTATACGAAAGTTACTAAAAACTTCATGGAGAATCCAAAAATAGAAAAAAAATAGTGGGTTTTAATTTAAAAATGTCAAGTGTAATGCGATATCTTATTTTTGGAACATCCTGTATCATACAGTCATACACGAAAAGACGTCCCCCTGAAAATAAAAATTGACATGTCCGAGCGTTTTTCTCAAAATATACCAGGTTACTATGGTCGCTTAGTTACACATTTCGACATTTATTATCATTTATTTGTCATTAGTTGCTACTAAAAACTTTTAAATTACGAATCATATCCTCATCCACGCACGTCTGTAGAGAAAGTTCAATAATACTTAACACTTGCGGAAAATGTTTTTCCGCCCTCGGCTGCTTCACCGGCAGACTCGTGCGGAAATAGTTATTTTCCTAACAAGTTCGCAAAGTGATGCTTTCCCGCACGCAAAAGCAGTTAGACGAACGACGCGAAGCGGAGTTCGGATATGCTTTAAGGGCGGGAAAGACACTTTGCGAACTTGTTAGGAACAATATTTTTTCTACGAGCGTTCACAGATTAGACACGAAAACTTTAGATAATATATTATTTGAACACACTTAAAAACATAGAACTTGAGAATAATGATTATTTATGCTTAACAATATATTTATATTGAAAGATCAGTTTGTGGCGGCAGCTGGAAATTGGATAATATGGGTTTAATCAAAATCATAATCGATTTATTTTATATTTGAAATGCAATTGCATGTCCGATCACTGTTCATAAAATTTCCTCTTTTGTCGCCTTATTCCCTGCTTATGGCAACACTGTTTTGATTTGACATGACAATCTAGACAGCTGCAGGCTGCAGTCAGTCTTCGTTTAATCGTTTATACTTTTATAAATTTGATTGTCCGTTTTTCGTTTGTTTGTATCATAGAAATAACACTTATTTCTATGATTTGTATACATGATCAGGTTTTTTTGATGCCAGTATTCAGCTCAGATCTTTCGAATATTTCCGATAAACACAGTAGTTTGAACCAAAATCAAGCAAGAACAACTCACAAATGCCGATTGAAAGTCGTCATTATCAATGTTTGTTTACGTTACTGGCGAATGCGTTCTTAACGCAAAAAAAGAATTGTGTGTTTCATTTTGATTTTGACTGAAAAGGGAAAAGTAACAAGAACATTATTTTGTGAATTACAAAGTGCATAATCTACAGTTTGGTTGGTATGGAAACGAAGTTTGAAACAACAAATTGGTAGGTAGTTATTTGACATTTGAGTGCGGGAAAAATTTTTCCCGCACTAGTGCGGGAAAAGGTTACTTTGCACACGCAAATGAGTGTGCGAAGTGGCTACTTTGCGCACGCTCGTAGAAAAAACTAATTTTCCGCACTTGTTAGGTAAGTAGCTATTCTGCACTCTATGGGCTGCTTGAGAACTTTCCAATTGCCTTGCATGACATTATGTTTAACCAGCACTCTATGCATGAATCAGCTCGTCTCCTAAGCAACTTCTTGCAAGTTTGTAATATCCAACTGTAATAATAGACCTCAGCTCGCAACCAGAACCTGCACAACTCAACTCCCCGCTCTTGCACGCGCTAATCAGTTGTTAAAAAGTAACAAAAGTTTAATAAGTAAATTAGAAGTTATAGATTAGAAAGAAAAGAGGGGGATACACCAAGTCAAGAACACACTGACTGGACCACGAAAATTGGTTGTATGGCCCTGGCAACCCAGACCAATCAGTCGATCTGAGGACTTCTCAGACCGATGGAAAAGGAAGGAAGAAGTTTGATTTGTTTTTGTTTATACTTTCGCTCGATTCAAGAATCAAGACCAAGATAAATAACCCAAAATGAATCCAAATCAAGAAACGGCAAGTTTCTCAAAAACCATCAGGCGGAACCGAGTTCGGTTTACCGATGAAGATGACCAGATCTTACTAAGTGAAATACTGCAAATAATCCATATGGGGATGTATCAAAATAGACTGTGGTTGTTTCCAATTTTTTTGAGGTCACTGGAAAAGAGGTGTCTGTGAGGGGAGTTAAAAAACATATTACATATGTATTGAAAAAGTTTGAGGAAAAGGAAAAGGTCAACGTTTTCCGGTAAGTGACAGATGTTTATTTGGCATGATTTGGCTTTTGTCGATTGTTATGAGTGTGTCTTTTTTGATTTTTAATAGTAGAGTATATGGTATAGGATGAATCGACAGATGAATTTTTGGGTTGGTTCGTGTGAATAAAAAAAAAAAATTATACATATACAGTGCTTTTCTTTAATGTCCACCCCCCCTTTTATTTTTTGAACGGCTCAACTTAGACACTTCAAATTCTAGGTGATGAAATACAAGCATGTTTGCTATGTTTTGACATACAATTGACATATGAAAAACTCAAGATGGCGGCTGGGCGCCATCTTGGATTGTTTTTTTAAATAGGAATAGGGGTCATGTGACACCTCATTATCATTATATCTTCAAGTACTACAAAATGGCGGTACATCCAATTACTAACGAGTGTTCAATAAAAAATGTGATCAAGTCACCTATGGATCGCAATTGTTTCAAAAAACGTCCGTCCATTGAATAACAATGCGTATGTCTTGGCTAACATCGCAATTATGACATGACATCCCCTTTCTAACCGTCACCGATGCCATGATGCCAAACCATACAAACTAGCCACGACCTACGTCCATGACAGAAAAAGAAATCCATAGGTGACTTGATCACATTTTTTATTGAACACTCTTTACATAGATACATACATACACTTTTGAAAAAAATTCGTGAAGTTCAATTCAAAAGATGCTGGAAATATTCTTGACATAAAGTTTGGGTTAGGAATAAATTACAAAAATGTCAAAGAAGAATCTTTTGAATTGAACTTGACGAATTTTTACTAAAAAGTGTATGTATCAATGTTAGTAATTGAATGTACCGTCATTTTGTAGTACTTGAAGATATCGACGCAATATTCTAGGGTTATAAAGTCCCACTCATCAGGACCTTCAAAACGAGGTGTCACAGGACCCCTATTCCTATTTAAAAAAACATTCCAAGATGGCGCCCAGCCGCCATCTTGAATTTTTCATATGTCAATTTTATGTCAAAACATAGTAAACATGCCTGTATTTCATCACCTAGAATTTGAAGTCTCTAAGTTGAGCCGTTCAAAAAATAGAAGGGGGGTCCCCTTAAAGAAAAGCACTGTATAGTATGAGCTTTGTTAAGCAATACAATGATCTTACTGGAATGAAGCAGATATACCTACGTATCCGAAATGTGATTGATCGATAAACAATTTATTTGTTGAATGTTGGTTAGATGAAAACTATGCATCCTCGTCTTCATCATTTTTGGTTGCTTTGTGATATGAGAATAACTCAGAGTCTGAATGTCAATGCCGAGTGGAAAGTAATATTTTACAATTTTTCTCAGTTCAGGGGTTGAAGAACCGTACAAAAACCTAGACCATTTGCTACAACAAGTACTAGACCTGATTAGCACAATTGTAGCTGACAAAAAAAAGATCAAGTTACATGAAAAATCTGCTGAAAATGCAAAATTGCTTCGGGATGATTTTGAATCCTGATCACAACAGAACAGCTTATGATCAAGAACTGTTGAACGAATCGGTCAGTCATGATGAGGAAAATATACTTATTGATTTTCTATCAGGTATGTTATAGCATTTTGTCGTCTCCAATATCCGAGCCAATATCCAAATGAATATCAACCACAATGAACTGGTATTGGTACATGTGAAAGATTATGTTGATTTATGAAGTTCCTCTATTTACTTGAACCTGATTATCGTACTCATTTTAGAGTTATATCGGTTTACAGTAAACATTATCTTTTGATCGACAAAAAATACAATTACGATTGATTTTTACAAAAATGTCATATAAAACCTACTAGACCAAGCCCAGTAAAGTTGAAGTCGGCTTATAGGAGTCGACAAAAAAAAATCCAAACACAATGATATTTTCAGCGATGCTTGAGGACTGCCTCCTCAGCATCCGACCAAAAGATCTGACTCGAACTCCTGGTACGTTTTGCGCTGAAGAGATGGTTTCCTAAATATTTATTTGGAGAAAAATGAGCTTGAAAAAAGTTATAGAGGACCAAGATCTGAACAACTTTGCCTTATAAAATTTGTTGACAGCTATCATGAAAAAATGTATTGGGGAAAGTTGCTCAGCCTTTGATTCTCTGAAACCGTTCTTCAGCTTTATTTTGTCATTTGATGCGTTCTAACTCGTTTAGTATTAAAGCTAATAAGAAATGTTATGAGGCAATGTTGTTCATTTTATAATCTTCTAAAACTTTTGTTGAGGTTTAGGAAACCACCTCTTCAGCGCAAAACGTACTAGTTCGAGTCAGATCTTTTGTTTGGATACTCGCAGGAGGCAGTCCCCAAGCAACTCTGAAAATATCAAATTTTCAATTTCTTATAGGTAATGAAGAAAAACGTGAAAATGAGGATCTAGAGCTGCCAGACCCAATAATCCAAGACGAAATACCGGGGGAGGCACAGGCGAGCATTGCAGGTATGAAAAATTAATTATAGTGATGATACAGTATTTTTATTATTTGTATATTTTAGGGCCGAGTAGAAAGAGGAAGTCCCACTTGACAAAAAATAATCTGAAAAAAACAACATCACAGTATTTAGCGGAAAAAAATGCTGCGAAACTGTCAATAAGAAAAATAGAGTTAGAACTTCAAATCAATGCACAGAAATTTGACGCAGATAAGCTGGCATTTGAAACAGAAAGACTAGCATTCGAAAAAGAAAAATTCCTCTTAGAAAAAGAGGAAAGAAAAGCCTTGATAAATTTACTGGAAAGGCAGCATATATTAATCAATTCCATGATACCACAAAACAAAAGAATAAAACTGGGTTGAACCAGAAAAACTGGCACACGAGGTGTCTTATTCATCATGTATTTTTTGTAATCACATTTACAGTGTCTTATTCAAGTGATGCTTCTATTGATATATCCGGAGTTAATCTTGAGTGCTACTAGGTCGGTGAAATGGGAGAAAAACTGCCCTCTTCAAAGGCTATTGAAGATGTTATAGTAGCAATTGCCGTTTCGGAGATATCAATAGTAGCATCACCTGAATTGGACACTGTATATGTGATTACAAAAATGATGAATAAGAAACGTCGTATGCCAGTTATTCTGGTTCATCTCAGTTTTATTCATTCGTTATGTCTGAATGCACATATCCCACTACTATTAATTTCAAAATAATAATACCTATGTAATGTGTCTCCATTCTCCCCTCCACCTCTTTGTTATCCAGTGTCTCTCAAAAGTTGGAAATAATCACTAACCATTTTGATAATTGACCACATACCTAAGTTTTCTTTGTTGTTCAAGTTTGGTTTCTTAAAGGTTTATTTTGTGTTTGAATACTACAATGTTATGTTGAGCGTAGATGAATTTGTGTTTTCCTAATATTGTTATCTATAATAGGTAGATTGGATGATCCAAGTATATATATATATTTTTGAAATTAAACAAAAATAGAAAATTTGAAACATCAGTCATTATATTGTTTTTTATTTCATACACACCCTTAAATTCGCTAAATTGTGGATTAAAACAATCAATGATGAACATTTCTTGATACTTATAAAGAAACAAAATAAGTAATTTCATGTTCCAAGACTAGGTACCAAAAATTATTAAAATCGATTTGCACGTTTTTGAAAAATGTAGGAAAAACCAATTTGACGCCCTCTGTAGACTTAACGAAGCAATTTTGGATATAGTTAAGTTTGCCTGAATCGCATTATTTCTGGTTAAGAAATTTGTGGTTAAGCGTTGTTCAGTCATTTCAGGGACACCCTGTAAAGAACTAAATAATCAAACACAAATCTAAAAAAAAAAATATACATTGAAAAGTTTTCGGATCCTTGTCTAAATAATCACTGCAGAAATTCTTCTAATGGGTGTCCCAACGATAGAGTAAAGTAGGTTTTATCATATAGGTTATGAAAAATATCAATATCAATATGCGTCACAGGTTAGGGGTGTGAATAGCGCACATTCTGAAAATATTTGGAAACATACAGGGTGCGTCACAAAAGTATGGCACGAAAAAGTATGATTTTTTCAAATGGAATGCCCTGTATTTGATTTTAATTCTGGATTCTTTGTGTCACTATAAACATTTTTTGTTCTATAATATATGGGTCTAAATTTGATAGTTTTTTAATTATTCGAAATAAACGGAAAATTTTGCATTTTCATGATATTGGAAAATGACTGTTTTCTCCCTTATTTAAGACATTACACTCTTGAGATTTGGTGGGGATAAGGACTAGAGTCATATCAAAGCTTCCACAGAAAATATTCGCTATTTGTTATAAAGGGTGTTTTTTATATTGGTCCAAATTTTTCGATTTTCAAAATAAAAAAATTCTTTTTTTTTAAATGGTACACCCCTTTTATTATTACTATAGTGAATTGAGTATTTGAAAACCTATCATTTTTGCTAATAATGTCCTATACCTATCTTCAATAGTTATCGAGAAAATTCGAATTTTCCAAATCGTTCGGTCATATTATATGGAATGTATGGCGATCACCGGCCGTTGCCATGGAAAAAACAAAAATTATTGTTGACAGAAGTAAAAATTATTCCCTTTTCTTTTATCCATATTTTTGACTATGGACTATCCACTGAATGATTTGATTGACATGATTTATGTATTGGGAGAAGCCGAGAGAAACCCTCTACTGGCTTAAAGAATTTACCGAACAAAATATCCCGAATGGCGGCTACCCACTACTCTCTGTTTTCGAAATGTGATGAAAAGGTTTGATTCCATTGGAAGTGTTTCATACACGAAACATAAAGTTGTTAACAAGAACGCAGCAAACGAAGAAAAAGAACTAGATATTTTGTTACATATTGAAGAAAATCCCCATGTAAGTAGTAGGGCATTATCAACTATATGCAACACTTCAAAATCCACTGTGAATCGGACAACAAAAAAATTCAAATACCAGCCTTACCATATTCATCTTCATCAAGAATTGCTGGAAAGAGATTTTGAAAAACGAGTTCAGTTTTGCAATATCATCAATCAACGAATTCAGTTGGATAACAACTTTTTGTGCAAAATTATGTTCTCCGATGAGGCGACATTTAGAAGCAACGGGGCTGTAAACAGGCATAATATGCACTATTATGCGACTGAAAATCCATTTTGGCTACGAGAAGTCCAACATCAAAATTATTGGTCAATAAATATATGGTGTGGCATCCACCATAACCAAATCATTGGTCCTTTCTTTTCAGATGATCATTTATCGGGTCGCAACTATTTGAATTTCTTGCGTGAAGAAATGCCTCTGCTACTTGAAGATATCAATTTAGTCGAACGGGCAAATATGTGGCTGCAACAGGATGGTGCACCTCCACATTACCATCGTGATGTACGGGCATTTTAGGATATGCAATTCCCAGGAAAATGGATAGGACGTGGAGGTTCTATTCCGTGGCCACCGAGATCATGCGACTTAACTCTCCTCGATTTTTTTTTTATGGGGATTCATAAAAGACCGAGTATACTTTACCAAGCTAACCACCATGAAAGATATGAAAAATAGAATACGGGACGTTTGTCATTCAGTGACGCCTTTGATGTTATCAGAAGTCAGGCTGAATCTTCAAAGAAGACTGAATCTGTGTATTCAACAGGGAGGTCACCTTTTTGAACATATATTAAGACAAAATATCGATTAACAATTAGAATATTAGTATTACCTTTGAACAATAACTTGAAACTTGGCATAGTTTATCGTTTTATTGCAAAACACAAGGTAGCGATTTAGAAAATTCGGAATTTCTCGATAACCATGGAAGATAGGTATAGGACATTATTTGCAAAAATGATAGGTTTTCAAATACTCAATCCACTACGGTAATAATAAAAGGGGTGTATCATTTGAAAAAAATGATTTTTTTTATTTTGAAAATCGGAAAGTTTGGACTATAGTAAAAAACACCCTGTATAACAAATAGCGAATATCTCCGGTTCAAGCATTGATTTGACACTAGTCCTTATCCCTACCAAATCTCAAGAGTGTAATATCTCAAATAACGGAGAAACCAATCATTTTTCAATATCCTTAAAATGCAAAATTTGTTCGTTAAATTCGAATAATTCAAAAACTATCAAATTTAGACCCATATATTATATAACAAAAAATGTTCATAGTGACACATAGAATCCAGAAATAAAATCAAAAACAGGGCATTCTATTTATAAAAATCATACTTTTACACGCCATACTTTTGTGACGCACCCTGTAGGATTAAAAACAACCACCTCTTTTTTAATTAGTGCGATACCTGAAGTCAAACTGATAAATAATAAGAACGTGATCAATATCAATAGATACAGATTAACTAACACCCCTCCTCAATTTATACAAGTATCAAATTGGACATGATAAATATAAACTACAAAATCTCAATTTAAAAAAATACTTAAAATTGTTTCACAGAAAGTTTAGATCTAAAGAATTCAAATTTATCTTTGACAAAAGATTTTGTAAATATGTCTGCTACATTCAATATTTGAATAAGTCCTTTGGCTACAATATCTATGAAATGCACCTTGATATCTATGTGTTTTGAACGTTTAATGTTTTCAAAACTTTCGATCGATTTCAAAGCACTTTGGTTGTCTATCATCAAAGTAGTTGTCACATTGATAAGTCCAAAATCTGCACTAAGTCCTTTTCCATTTCTTTTTGACTGTCACACCATCTGGTATCTTGATGTAGACGTCTTTATTCAGGTTTCCGTTCAGAAAGGCTGTTGGAATAACAAGTTGCATTATATCCCATTTGTTATTAAGAGCATTTGCCATAAACATTCTGATAGTTTGGTATCTGGCAACAGGTGCACACATCGTAATGATATTCTTCTTAGTAACCTCTAGCTACCAAACGTGCCTTTTTGAAACCATTCTGTTTTTCGCTAAATACACATCTCGTGTCAATAGCTTGTTTTCCTTTGGACAAAACTGCTGGCTCCCATGTAGAATGTTTTTTATGTGCTTCTAGTTCCTTTTGTATAGCTTGATTCCAACCTGTTTTCACTGCTTCCTCATAGTCACTTGGTACTTCTGATAGAAAGCAATATGCTGAATATAACTCGTAGTCAGTAAATCTGGCAGGTGGTTTCGATGCCCTCCTATTGCTGATAATGGGTTCAAATTCATGCTCGGGTTCAGAGTTGTCCGTCATTCGTTAAATATTTCCATATTTGTTTTCACTGATATTATCCTCTTCGTTTTCATAATTGATGCATTTTTCTCCTTTAGTCTCATCCTGTGTTGTTCCGTCATGGTATACTGTATCATTCTCATCAAATCTAACATCCCTTGATATAATGATTTCGTTTGTTTGAGGATTTCATAGTCGATATCCGTTTGTGCTTTATCCCATCATTCGGATTGGTACTGCTCTAGATTCCAATTTGTCACCAGACTTTGGCATTTTCACTGCCCATGCCTTACTTCCAAAGATCTCCAATTTGCTCAAATCAGTTTTGCCATAGTAGACACTAACTGGTGTTCTACCATCTAAGGTAACTGTTGGACATCCATTAAGTTGATAGGCTGCACTTCTAATAGCTTCTCCCCATGGATCTTTTAGTAAATTGGTTTCTGCAAACATTGATCTAACTTTATCAAGAATTGTTCTATTGGCTCTTTCACTCACACCGTTTTGCTGAGGTGTGTATGGAAGTGTTCACTCACATCTTATTCCCTTCTGTTTGCAAAATTTTTCAAATTCAACACTTTTGAATTCACCACCATTGTCCATTCGTATCCTTGACACCGAGTAACCTTTCGTTCTCATCTCCCTGATGTAATTCATTAGATTGTTCTGGGCTTCAGACTTTCTTTTTAATAGGTGAACTATGATAAAATGAGAGTAATCATCAATGATGGTTTGATAATACTTTCCACCATCACTTGTAGGAGTTCGAATAGGTCCACCAATGTCTGAATAAAGAAATTCCCCTACTGCTTTTGAACGATTACCTCGTTCTAGCATCTCAAAAGGTTTTCGCGTAGCTTTGCCCTCCATACATGGACTGCATACTTTTCCTGGTACTGGTAACTGCATTTTTCTCAAGTATGCCCAAGACAAATGGCCTAAACGTGTATGCCAAATATCGCCTGTCACTGTCATGTTACACATTTTTTCAGGTAAATTGAAAGTTGCTACAAACAAGTTTCGCATCGCCATACATAAAACATGAACACTGTTTTTTGTGATTATGGTCGCCTTTTCTTTTTCAAATAATACCTGATTACCCTTTTCATTGATTTTCTTCACACTGAGTAAATTACATGTTAAATCCGGCACAATTAAAGCGGAAAAGTCTATGATTTTATCATAATATTTAAGTAAAAGCTCACCCCTTTTCTGCGCAACTATTGAATTTCCATTTACTACTCTTATTTTTATCTCCTTGTCCATTGTTATAATGTCTGTCATGAACTTTTCCATATCCTGCGTCACTAAAATGATCTGTTGCACCAATTTCTAAAATAACGTCCACTTTTGAATCATTAAACTTGATGTTTGGCTCAACTGCACTCAAAACTTCTGATACAAAAGTTATGTCCCACTCATGAACATCCTCACTATTGTTTTCACTACTCCAATATGCTTGCTATGGTCCACTTCTAAAATGTTGTCCTCTACCTCTTTTCGGGTAACCTCTGTAATGACCTCTGGATGGTTGCCGAAATGCTGAAACACTTTTGTTTTCATCTTTCGGGCAATCTCTCAAAAAATGTCTTCCTTCGCATCCATAACATTTGATAGATGTATATTTCTTAACATGAAAAGCTGCCTCAGAGTTTTTGTTCTTTTCTTCAGATTTTCCAGAATCTTTAAATTTAAGTTCAGCATCTAAAAGTGTACTTTTTACGAATTCCAAAGAAATATTTGTTGTCACAGTCTCTATCGCAGTTATTACTGTATCATATTCTTCAGGCATAGTAAGTAATAAATAGCAGACCTTATTGTCACTTTCATAGAGCTTTGCACCAGCTCCGTCCAATTCTCTCAGCAAACTTTCTACTTTTATAAAATGCTCCTGTAACTCGTCCGTTGTACATTTAAGCTTCAATAACTTTTTGTTACTATACAATTTAGAAAAAGTACTCCTCCTATCGAATACATTTTGCAAACTTTTAAGCATTTCTCGAGCCGTTTCAGCATCCTCAATATATTCCAGATGCTTATCTGTCATGCACTGTACTATGATACATTTAGCTTTAGTGTCTAATAGATCATGCTTATCCTTGTTTGTTGCATCAAGCGCTTCATACTCCTCCTGGCTTGTTTGTAGAATTTTCTTGACACCATCTCTTTCTAACAACATTTCAACCCAAAATCTCCAGTTGTTATAATTTATTGTTCGTTAGCTGGGGAAATGGTAGTGTTCCTGACGAAGCCATCTCCAATTCCATGATTCTCCACAGATTTTTCTCAAACACAATTCAGCTGTTAACCTCACCTATCTTCACCGACAATTTTCAACACATAGAATTGTCCCACACTTTCTTCACCCAATTTTGCAGACTACGTTGTCTTGGCCCATTACCTATTAACTTTTGGGTGATTTTGGTGAAAATGGTATGCTTTACTAAGCAAGAAACGAAAAATTTAAAAATCTGTATTGCTTTGACAATTACAATTTTTCTACAATATATGACAATTGATTTCCTGAAGGCAAACGGATATAAATAATAAGAACATGATCAATATCGATAGATACAGATTAACTAACAGTTTTTGCACCAAATGTTGGTGAATCCTCAATATCTTGGCAATGCCGCACTTTTTGACGCCAAGGTTACCTAGAACACTCCGTATAAACAATAATAATACGTGTTGAAAGCATGTAACGTTTGTCTTGAACACTTTTCTCTACCTCTTAACAAGGGAGAAAATTGACTTCCTCGAGCTAATGAGCAAACCTGTATGTTTATTTTTAAAATTTGCCAGTTGTAACAACACTCCATGGATCCATCTCAAGTGCAGATAGCTTGAAAACGGTTACTCCTAGCCACTCTTACAAAGTAGCTCTTTTCCATCAAGGTAAAGATGACGGTAAAATCAATTTCAAAAGTTATGACTATTCGAATGAGTGGACAGGTGTGTAAGTGGCGCTCTCTACAAGCAAGCACCACACAAAGTCCAGATTTTAATTACATATATGTATATACCAATATTCATCAAAGTGACTCCAAAACTTCGAAAGTTATTGAGAAAAATCAAGAATTAAATTTTCAATTTGACATCCTGTATCTCTCTTAATATCAACTTTTGGAATTGTAGGGAATCTGTTGACACCTAATGTCCCATTTTTTTTGTGATATCATGTATTGGAGAAATAAACCCAAATAATCAAGATCTTTATCGCTGTCAGATAAAAGTGGACAATTATGAAATTCCAAATCAAACAGATCTATCTGCTACAGGAAAAATCCTTTTTTCTTAAATTCGATTTATTTTAGAAATGAGAACAAATAAAAAGTGAGGTTGGGATATGAAATATCTCAAAAGGTTTACAGAAAATTAAAAAACTTGATCAATTATCCAAGAAGTGATAATAGATTAAGAAACTCCTATCAATTTGTTCAGTTTACTTCTCCTTGCGATTACTCAAAAAATTATTGTTTTCTTTTTAATTTTTGTTAAAAATGGATAGTACCTTCGAAAGAGGGGCAGAAATTTGGACTTTTCATGTGATCGGTCAGCAACTGACAATATGATGTCTGCATAACGACTAGTTACTGTACCTAAATTATGTCAGTTGCATTATTCCATATGAAATAATATAGGCATTATACTGCAACCAAATACAAGTAGAATTCCATCATCGTAAACTAATTCATTTGTCCCGTCAACCTCTAGACATCAATAGTGATATTCCAAAAAGACGCTCAATTTTTTAAATGTTATTGAACATTCCCTGTGAGTGAAATCAGACAAATAAAGATCCGCTCCTGCTTTGACTGGTGACCCGAATGCTGAAAATCTAATTTTCGATGAACCTATTGCAGAGAAGCAGCTCGATTTCAGAAATAATGCTCTTGTGAGTCTTTGAAGAAGGAAATCAGTGGTCCGTGGCTAGTTGGCATGAAGTTGAGGTTCCAGAAAGCATGCTAGAAAAAAATCTAGTGGCACCAAGTCTAAGTGGTAGCCGCTACGACGCGAACACTTGAGTGAATTATTTGTTCTATACTTTAGCCAATCACGTAGTAGTATAGTCATATGGTGCGAAAACAAGGGGTTACTTAGAAAGTTTTCCGTGAAATTTGAGATTTGGTGATTTCATAGACTTCGATGTGGTCTTTCCGAATTTCAACTTTTGCCCCTAGTATCTCTGCCGCTCGTGCCGCGATATTCGGAGAATGATACCTAGAAGCGTTTTTTTTTGACTATATCTCCATTCCAACTCATTTCACGATGAAGACATGTATATACAAAATGAAACTACAGAAAATGTTCTACAATTTATACATTCACTTTTTTTTTCGAAAAACGAATATTACGTACGAGCGCCGCAAAGTCTAGTTCAACATATTGTGTTTTGGCAAGAAAACATATTCCACATATTTTTTTTAAATCGTGGTATCCCCAGTGGACAGCATAATTCTGAAATGGATCGTATTTTCCTTCATTTCGCTGTTCTTCATCGACCAACTGTTACGAGTTCATTGTCTTGAGAAACGATCGAAACTTTACAGATCGAAATATTCTCCACATTATCCAATATGAAATTATACAACGTGCCCAAGATTAGGAGGGCCAGTACAGGGATCTGGCCCGAAGACGAAACGTCGGATCTTGAATTTAATAACGCCATCTTAAAGAGGGGATATGGATATGAGAAAGTGTCATTTATTTTCAAAAATCTTGTGCAATGAAAAATTAAAAAAATAACAATTTTATCAAAATTCATTTTTTTTTTCGTTTTTTTTCCGGATATCTCGGAACTACTAGGAACTTTTTAGATTTCAAAGCAAAATATTATCCAGATTGTTAAGCTCCTCAGCGTTAATCTGAAAGGGCTTGAGACTTGATCTATAAGATGGTTTGTCCAAATCTTACACAAAATTCTCTGACAAAGAGAAAACTTCGCTAAGACAATGCTGGATTTCTATTTGTCTCTAAAGGTGAAAAATTTTGCAGGGGAGCACTATTACACGATTATTCGCTCTCTTGGTTCCCTCTATCTGACGTCGTGTTGCACCTTCATCATAGGTAACGGCTTCCTTTTTTGATTTGAAGTTCGGAATGTCATTCAGATAAGGATTGATCTGATTATACAGTGCTTTTCTTTGATGTCCCCCCCCTTTTATTTTTTAAATGGCTCAACTTAGATACTTCAAATTCTAGGTGCTGAAATACAAGCATGTTTACTATATTTTGACACAAAATTGACAAATGAAAAATTCAAGATGGCGGCTGGGCGTCATCTTGGAATGTTTTTTTTAAATAGAAATAGGGGTCATGTGACACCTCATTTTGAAGGTCCTGATTAGTACTTCATAACCCAAGAATTTTGAGTCTATATCTTCAAGTGCTACAAAATGGCGGTACATTTAATTACTACATTGATACATTCACTTTAAAAAAAAAAACGTCAAATTCAATTCAAAAGATGCTGGAAATATTCTTGACATGAAGTTTGGGTTAGGAATAAATGCTAAAAATGTCAAAGAAGCATCTTTTGAATTAAACTTGACGAATTATTTCAAAATGTGTATATCTCAATGTAGTAATCAAATTTACCGCCATTTTGTAGTACTTGAGAATATCGACTCGATATTCTCGGGTTATGAAGTACTCATCAGGATCTTCAAAATGAGGTGTCACATGACACCTACTCCTATATATTCAAAAAAACATTCCAAGATGGCTACCAGCTGACATCTTGAATTTTTCATATGTCAATTTTAGGTCAACACTTAGTAAACATGCTTGTATTTAATCACCTTGAATTTGAAGTCTCTAAGTTGAGCCGTTCGAAAAATAAAAGGGGACATTAAAGAAAAGCACTGTATATGATGCGGTAACATAAAATAAATAATAACTCCATGCATGTACTTGCAATACATATTAATTTTAGGACTATTTCCAATCTCAGTTTCACGTATGTTCCAGTAATGTTTTACTGGGATTGGATAGGTATGTACGTGGTGATGAAACTGGTTGTTTCTGTAGTTGCTGAACATTTTAAAATATCTGCTTCAGCACATATTTTCGAAAAAAAATCTTTTAAACTGTGAAACATTCTGTTTTTCGGGCGTGTCCGTTTCAAATGTATTGTCTATCGCAAAATCGGGCAAGTTATTTTTTAGCAGTGATCGACATTCGTACCGATTCTCAGTGGATCATGTTAGTATTCTCATTTCGTTTTTTTTTTAGCGATCAGTGCAGGGTAAAGTCATAGTATAATAAACAACAAGTAGCGACAGCTCCATATACCTAAAAGTGGTCAAATTTCGTCTGTCTCAATGACAGAAATTCGCCTCATTTATACACTGCTAACCTTATGAAATGTAAAATAAAACCATACTGTAGCCGATTCCATGACTTCAATGATACTGACACATAGGTGAATCATCAATCAAGTTATACAATACGATTACCTACTATGCAGTATGTCTAAAAATGTATGCGAAGTTTCAAAGTCTTGATTAAGAAAACCGTTTTACATTCCAAAATGTTAGCAGGGTATAAATGAGGCGAATTTCTGTCATTGAGACAGAACGAAATTTGACCACAGATATATGGATCTGTCGCTACTTGTTGTTTATTATACTATGGTAAAGTCTTTAATTCATCCTTGTTACTAAATTATGTAGGTTCCTAGATTATCTACATAATGATGCAGGCACATAATATGGTGGAAGAAAAATATCGACTGTATAGATCAGTTGAGAAAACATATCCGATTTGGATCGATCCACTTACTAAGTCTTTCTTAGCTTAGCACCCATAGCACTATTGTAAAAATATTAAAAGAGAGCATGTTTCAACATTCAAATATAGTCTTGGAAAACTTACTTAATCTTCTCATGAGCTTTCGCAATACGATTCATTTGCAGATTCTCTTCACTTTAGATGATTGCATTTTTCCATAGAAACATGAAATTAAAACATAAACCAATTACTGACTCTGGTAACAATTATAACTTTGAATGTACTCACCGGGGGTATTACAACCCCCCCTCCATCTTAGCAACGTCAATGGTTAAGACTTCCCCATATTTAATGTACATCAATTAGTGTTCTCGACAACTAGCTAGTGCCACCTGAAATAGTTTGAGGGCTTCCCCTGGACACTCAACTGCCGTTAAACAGTTAAGCATCCCACCGTATAAATACAGATGTAAACAAAATTACACCTGCACCTATATCGGGTCAATCGAATCGCATGAGTGGACCCCTAACTCAAGACACAACTCGAAGGAACGGCGCCATTTCCCCGTAATACTGGACGGGGCTACACCATTGCCTCAATGCAATGTGGGAGGTCCAGCCAACTCAAAAACCAATAATTCTAAAACAAATTATTCATCAAGGTGTTCTGATACAACACCATTCAAACTTTCGAGTAACTTGCCCTTTCTTATTCAACGTCTCGAGTACTACTGACCCCTTGTTTTGACTATCCCAATTCATATACTTTTTACTGGCTCCATTCGTTTTTAAAGTAAATATTCTCGTGAGCTGTTGGGGTTATAGAAATGTATGAATAAGACCAAATCATTCTATCATTATTTTATTTGATTAGAGTAATCAGCATACAAAAATAAACTCAAGATAAATACAAAATCTTCCCCTTACACTATGAATTAACATATAAAACCGCAAAATAGAAAAACTTTGATATCTCCTTGAAAAATAGGTCTAACGACAAAGCATATCTAGGGTTTTGACAAAGTTCTTTTATTCTAGTTAGTTCAAAAGAATAATCTTTGAGAAATCAAATATATTTTGGTCAGTTCGGTCATTCTGTAAAGTTTTGGAATATTCCGACATGCTGGGCACATTACTTGAATCCAGGATAAGATTGCCAAAGTGGAAACTTGTGCTTGTTATTTCCGTCCTTTTGAACTTGATTATTTCAATACGGTCGCTAGACACAAACAATGGATTTCTTCTATATAGAGATCCTGTCTTGGATCCTGCTGATCTTTTGTTACATCCTGCCTTCTTACATTAATTATTGAGGAATAGAATGAGATTCCGAAGCTCAATATCGTGATAGTTTTGCTAAGTTAAAAAAACTATAATGCTAAGTAGTTAGGGCAAAGGGGGTTCGGCCTCATTTCCCAAAATGCCCGCTAGGTGGCGCCACGATACGGTGGCGCCACGATAGCGCGACCGTCACCAAGTGCGCGTGACGTCATCCGTCGTCGGCGTGTTGTGTGGGGGTTGGGGTGGGGTGTGGGGGTCTTTGCGACCACGTGCGCGTGACGTCATCCGTCGGTGGGCGGTGTGACCGTTGGTGGGGGTGGGGGTGGGGGGTTTGGGATGACATTACATTTTATGAACAGTTCATGCTTGAAGAAATTGAATATTGTGGGTAAGTGTTATCATCGTTCAGTTCTAAATTTAGCTCGCGGTTTTCTTATCAGTAACGAGTCTCAGCCTGCAGTTTTCTTATCACCAGTAGACAACATGTGGGTTTCCTATCACACTCCTCTTATCAACAGTTCTAAATTTAGCTCAAATGCAGTGTTCTTATCAGTAACATGTGTCAGCCTCTGGTTTTTTCTCGACTATAAATTGATTCACCTAGTTGAAATTACAACCCTCAAATACGTAAAACGAATCAATCCGAAAATGTCACTCAACAAGTTCGGTTCTCATTTATTCAAGAGAGATGAAACAGAAAACAATATCAAGTTATTTAATTAAAACAAACAATGTTTTATTTCACAAGAATTTTATTCACAATAGCACATCGGACGCGTGTCTCTTTATCAGTCAACCACAACCTTGGAATTCACAATAGTACATCGACCGCGTGTCTCTTTATCAGTCAACCACAACCTTGAACTTGGCGCTATAGTTGCTGTACTTTATTAATAAATTAAAACTATGAATTCATAGGAATTTTACTTACAATTTGCCTAAGTAACAGTCTAAGTTGTTCATATAAAGATATCATGGGACACTCTATACCAAATGTATTGAACTCCAATTTACTGGAATTTTGTAGGGAATTTTCAAATTCATTATATTCAAAAAAGCGACCATCTTGAATGAAGTATAACAATCCATTCACATATCGAAAAACTGTGGTGAATAGGGGTGGTATACCATTAAAATGTATTGATGTGTAGCCAAAGGACTCTGGCTGTAGAGTACACTCATCCAAATTTACAAAGGCATTATCATCATAAAAGAAGATGGTTTTTCCAGAATAGGTATTGACTGCTCCAAGTAACTTTCTACCATCCACAAATGGTTCAAATCTTTTTGTTATATTGATTCGGTCAATTAATCTAAATCTATCCTCGCTAAGTATATATAAATAATCATTTATAACTACAGCTATCTGCCCCGATGGTCTTTTATACACAGCTGTTAGTTTTTCAAACGGTGGCAGGAATTTAAGTAGTAGACGAATCGGTAGAGCTTTTGAGGTGAACATTTTTGATTTCAAACTCATTATCCACAATTTTTTCCCTTCTTGTATTATTATTTGTTTCAAATTCAACTCTCAAAACAAAACAGTATATCCTGCTTGAAGTGTTTCTTTGTGATGAGAACAATCACTGTGATTGGACACTTATTTTTGAGGGTTGAAAATTTGTGAATACGTACCTGTAAATATTTATAAAAAGGCGTTTGAAATAAAATAAAAAATGTAATCAAAAATGTGATTTATTCAATCAATAAACATGTTTTATACAAATTATTAACATTAGTAAGTGCACACATTGCAGGTGATGATAAATGGTATAGAAAATGTGTTTTTTTCATAACTAAAATATATCTAGGTATAATATCCTTTTTTATTGTTGAATATGGCTACATTTCATCTAAATCTGTTTGTTGGTTTGTGTAGGTAGCTCATCCACCACATCTTCATTGATAGTACTCATTATTGAACTGTTTTATTTTCAATCACTACGGGGCATTTTATTTGTAATTCACCATAAAATTCTGTTATTTTACTATCCGTTTCACGTCTAAACGCTATCAAATCACCTTTCTTGATAGATCTATTTTCCAGCTTTCCTGCTTTTCCATTAACCAACATGGAAACGTCTTTTTTAGGATATTCACCGAATAAAATGATTCCTTTTTCAAATGGGAAACGGTATGAAGTTCTTCCATCTTGCATCAACACGAAATTTTTTTCTGTTGGTGTATAGCGACCAATAAATGGTAAAACCATTACATAAGATAAATTAACCTCAGAAAAATTAAATAACTTGATATTGTTTTCTGTTTCATCTCTCTTGAATAAATGAGAACCGAACTTGTTGAGTGACATTTTCGGATTGATTCGTTTTACGTATTTGAGGATGTATTTATGCAATTACTTTAGCTTCACGTAACTCTTCGATTATTGATAGTATTTCATTATTATGACCAGTATGACCAGCTCTCATGGAAGCTGTTATTAGTCTCAATCTATCAACAAGTTCGTTGATATTATCCCAATAAACATAATCTATATCGTTTTTATTGATATTCCACAACCCCTTTCCCGTTCGCATTCTAGTTATTGGAGGTTTTAGTTTCTTTAAAAAACGAGAATATAATGGTTTGATGTGTCGTGTTTTTGTTATGCCATGTTTTTGTAGGTATGGTCCTATTATAGTTATATATTTTGATGATCCATTTCCCTGCACACGTTCATTTGGATCATTATTTCTTCGATATGCATTGGTTTTAGCTAAAATATCCATATAATTATCCAAATCCTCATCTTCATAGTCTTTAGGATATTTTTTAAATAGTAATTCATACAATCCTTTTGTACCATCATAAATTTTTCCATCTACTTTCACATTTTTTCCAATAATTTCTACAAATTTAAGTGTGGTCCCCAAATAGAATTTATCAGTATCTATGTCATGTACTATTCCATAATGATGATCAAAATTATGTTCAGTATCCTTCACACTAGCATCAATATAATCTCTTGGTAGTGGATCAAAACTTTTTAACCATATTTCATATGGTTGCGTGTCGATTAAATTTTGAACCGATTGCCTTGACTGTTCCAATATATCTGAAAGATTTTGATTTTCCGAGCTTTCGAAGGGGTTGGTTTGAGCTATAACACTAGTTTCTAGTATAGTTGGTAACTGACTACGTTCTTGTATAGTATTAGGTAACTGACTAGGTTCTTGTATAGATGGTAACTGGCTAACAGATGCAAGGCTTGTATCAAAAAATGATGGTATTTCCATCGGTAGAATAGGAGTTCTACCAGTTCTTGTAGGTCTTGTAGGTGTTGATGTCTCATAAAATAATCTTGAAAAACTTGGTTTAGGTTTTAATGGTGTTGTGTGAAACATAGAAGTTTCAGGTTCTTCTTCTTCTTCTTTGAATTCTTCCTTTATGTTGAAAGGTTCATTTATTTTGGAAATGAGTTGTTGTAGCGGTTGAGTTATTGGTTTGTAAGCTTGCTCTAGTTGTGATTGTGTAGTGGTCATAGCTAATTTTAGACTATTATATTTATCTTTGACAGCTTTTCTTGACTTCATCAATTCCTCAGCCAACCGCTTATCCATTTTATAGATATATGAATGAATCAAAATTTTTCCTATATCTTCCGCAATTCAGTTCACAATCTTTATCAATAACCAGAAAATTATAAGGTTCTTTCCAACAGTGTGCGCAGAGTTGCTTCAATTGCTCAAATGACATATCCAGCATACAATGATCATTATATATATGATTCAAATTCATAGAATCCTGCTTGAATAAAATAAGCAAATTAGCGTTCTCACGTATAAGTCTTTTCTGAATTGATGAATAACCTTGAAAAATAAAAAAGCAGTCTGTATTTTTATGTCTCGAATGTGTGAAATAGTCCCTTATTATAGTTTGTGTTCCACATGGTATATCATCAAATATGATGACCGATTCTGGTGCTATTTCATGAGGAGGAATGATATTTTCATCGCTCTCATACTCGAAATATCCAATCTCTTCCATGGGTGCCAATAGTTGTCTTAAATATTCATACTTTGGCTGTTGTAATGATTTGGAATAAAGGTACACGTTTGCAAATCTTATTTCATTTGGATGCTCAAGTAAAGCCAACATCACGTTGGTTTTACCTGAACCAGATGGTCCAACAATGAGACATCTTTTCGATTCCCCACCAAATAAATCGCCATGTTTTTGAATTGGTTTCGTAAAATCCTTCACATCATGGTTTGTGATGGGTAAGGAAAACGATTGTTTTTCAATCCGCATTCTAGATATCAATAAACAGAATTGTTTTTTGCAAAAGTATTTATACATTAATCAGATGGACATATTGATCAGATAGCATGAAATCGATAGACAATCGTGTTGCAAATTTTTAAACTGAAAATAGTATTTAAATGATACACACAAACCTCTATAGGTATAAAATGATTGTACACGCTTCACGAAAGTACACTTCCTCCAAACACTCCAAGAGGGAAGGTCGAGGTTCAATAAACACTCTGATTAATAGACTACCTGTTGAGCTTCATATTCCTGGCTATCAATTTTGTGGTCCTGGTACAAATTTAGAAGAAAGATTGAATAGGGGAGAGTCTGGTATCAATCCATTGGATGCTGCGTGTCGAGAACACGATATCGCATACTCACAAACAACTGATTTACCTCAACGACATCGAGCGGATAAAGCTCTAGCAGATAAAGCTTGGCAGAGAGTTGGAGCAAAAGATTCCTCGGTAGGAGAAAGAATTGCTGCTCTAACAGTAAGTGGAATTATGAAAGGTAAACGGAAACTTGGAATGGGGATCAAGAGAACCGAAAGAAAAAAGAAAACACGAGTTATCAAACCCCCCAAAAAAATTGGTGGATTTCTTCCATTATTACTTCCAATTTTGGGTGCACTAGGAGCTTTAGGCGGTGGTGCAGCTGGAATAGCTAAGGCCGTTAATGATATTAAAGTATCAAAGGAGCAACTCGAAGAATTACATCGACACAATAAAGAAATGGAAAAACTTTCCAAGCAGGGTGGTGGATTATACATTAAACCCTACAAAGGAGGCACTATCAAGAAAAAAACCATAAAAAAAATCAAATAATATTTTCGCAGAGATCCCTTTCAAATAACGATATACTAAAATATGTGAAAATATTGAATATCTCACATTAAAGAGGTGTATTTATGTGTGACAACCTCTTCAAAAAAAAATTTAAAGTGAAGGAATGTGGTATTTTGAATCTAGAAAGTTAACAAAATCATGGAACTCATTGTACTGCATACATAATAAATGAAAATTAAGCGTTTTATTTTGATGGTTATGGAAACTTGAGACCACCTATCAAACTCGTTAATTATTTGAGAACTCATTACAAAGTCCATGAATCCTGGTATTCGTATGAAACAATCATTGCAATAGACATGCAGGGCTTCAATTTGGCAGAAGATTTCAAAATCAAGGAGCTGTCAATCACAAATAGCCTTCAATCTAGTCATTTTCTTTTCTGAGAACATGTGTATTACAACTGCTTGACTATTTTTGTCAAAGGATTATAGCTTAATAATTTATCATGTAAAAATCAGACAATATACTGATGAATCCTTCTTGTATTATTATTTGTTTCGAATTCAACTCTCAAAACAAAGCAGTATATCCTGCTTGAAGTGTTTCTTTGTGATGAGAACAATCACTGTGTGTGTGATTGGACACAACAAGAAAACAAGAAAACAAGGAAACAAGAACACAAGAAAACATGAAAACAAGAACACTAGAACACAAGAAAACAAGGAAACAAGAACACAAGAAAACATGAAAACAAGAACACTAGAACACAAGAAAACAAGAAAACAAGAACACTAGAACACAAGAAAACAAGAAAACAAGAACACAAGAAAACATGAAAACAAGAAAACAAGACAACAAGAAAACAAGAAAACAAGAACACTAGAACACAAGAAAACAAGACAACAAGAAAACAAGAACACTAGAACACATAAATATTGCCACGATATATCCCTTAGTATAAAAATTAGCAATGACAACAGGACTTCCAGCAAAAGTATTGTTTCTGAGCGCCTTTTTAACAATACCTTGTATATACAAGTGGATTCAAATATACAAGAAACGTTTATTTGCATATCAACCAATCATAATGACTCTTGACCATCAAACTGAGAAAAATTAATTGTTAATAATGGATTGATTGGCTAAAAATTGATGAGTCAATTAAAAATTTGTCATATTTAGCTTTTAAGTTAAGACTTTATTTTGTAGATGAAAATTTTAAACCAACAAACTGGAATGTACTTATTGATTCGTTTGAATGTAAAAATCATATAGAATTCGCTATTATATCAATCTTTGCATTCATTTTTTGTATCATGCTACCCATTCTAGGAGTATATTTGTATAGAAATAAAAGAATTATCTACTAGCAAGTGTTTTTTATAGATATTACAATACATTATTTTTCATAACCCATGAATTATGTGAATTATTCATGCCCAACCATTTAACATAAACTTTATTTCCCTTCCGTCTTAGAATCTTTTCTACCAAATACACGTCAGGATGTTTAACTTTTTGCAACTCCTCCTTATAAAATGCACCCTGTATCTCTTCACCTCTATGATCCTCCAATATGTAGGTTGTTGGATTTGTGATTTTTATTTTTTTAATCACAAAGATTTCATTTGACCAGTTAGGTGTATACCCTTTTGAAAACATCTCACGAAACTTACTTATTCGCACATAGTCTCCCTTTTCATATTTGGAAGGATTCACTGTTTTTATGCGACCATAAACTTTTGATAGTAGGTGCTTCTCATGTTCCTTAGATACTTGTATAGGTTTCATTCCAATAACAGAATGTTTGGTATTATTGTATTCTGATACTATCTCAGGTAATATTTTTAACCATTTATAGTTTCCCTGCAAACTGAATTTTTTCCACATTCTGTTTTTCAATGTTCTGTTCACCCTCTCTACGATGCTAGCTTTCATATTGGAAAATGTTGAGTAGTGATTGATGTTGAATTTTTTCATCAAATCTTGGAACTCTGTATTATAGAATTCCTTTCCCTGATCAGTCTGCAGATTTTTAGGGGGTGTTTTTACACTGTTTAAAATTAATTTCATGGCTGTGGTTACATCTTTAGCAGTCTTTGTTTTGACAGGAATTGCCCAAACAAATTTTGAAAACACATTAATTATAACCAGAATATATCTATATCCTTTGTTTATTTTTGAATATGGTTGCATTTCAACTAAATCTGCTTGAAAAAGATCATTGATCCCCTTTACAATTACTGCTCTTCTTTTAAAAAATCTTCTGGCTGGTTTGTGTAGCTCACTCACCACATCTTCTTTGATAGTATTCATTATTGAACTGTTTTATTTTCAATCAATACAGAACCTTTTATTTGTAAGTCACCATAAAATTCTCATACTAAATGGTTAGATAAGCGAAGCTTCAATTCTGGAGAAATACTGAACATCATTTAGAGAAATAGATGGTTTATATAATTATTTGAGAACATGCGAATTACAACTGCTTGACTATTTTTGTCAAAGGATTATAGCTTAATAATTTATCATGTAAAAATCAGACAATATACTGATGAATCCTTCTTGTATTATTATTTGTTTCGAATTCAACTCTCAAAACAAAGCAGTATATCCTGCTTGAAGTGTTTCTTTGTGATGAGAACAATCACTGTGTGTGATTCGACACTTATTTTTGAGGGTTGAAAATTTGTGAATACCTACCTGTAAATATTTATAAAAAGGTGTTTGAAATAAAATAAAAAATGTAATCAAAAATGTGATTTATTCAATCATTAAACATGTTTTATACAAATTAAAAACATTAGTAAGTGCACACATTGCGGGTGATGATAAATGGTATAGACAATGTGGTTTTTCCAACGATAAAGGTGGTTTGTCATCAAGTTCGATAACGGGCTTCGATGAATATTTCCCAATGTATTGCGCCTTTTCTTTTCCTTTCACGTACACATGATCCACGTTTCTTGTTATGTTTTTCACAATGTCGGAAAACTTATGTGATTGCGTAAATCCTTCATTCCATGAAATACAATGATGATTTTTCATCAACCAGTTTGCTTGTTTACGCAGTTCTGGAGGCAAGTGTTCCATAGAAAAGGGACATCTAAATATATAATGACATATTTTTTCTCCATCATAGGCAGCCAGTTCTTTAGGAATAAATTTTTTGTTTTCAATTATAAATCCTTGTACATCCAAAACGAGTAGTTTCATATTTTCAATTGTGAGAATTTCACCATCATCTGCTATTCACCACTATAATCTTGAATTTGTTTTTCAATTCTTTCGATCTCTTTAAATGGTAAGATAAGCAGAGCTTCAATTCTCGAGACATACTGAACATCATTTAGAGAAATAAAATGGTTTATATAATTATTTGAGAACATGCGTATTACAATTGCTTGACTATTTTTGTTAAAGGATTGTAGCTAAATAATTTATCATGTAAAATCAGACAATATACTGATGTATCCTTTTTTGTATTATTATTTGTCTCGAATTCAACTCTCAAAACAACAGTACCTGTTTGAAGTGTTTCTTTCTGGTGGGAACAATCAATATGTGCGATTGGACACTTATTTTTAAAGTTTTGAGGGTTGAAAATTGGTTCGTTTGGTATATCATAGTAGGAATTTTTAAAGTTTGCAAACATTTCATAGAGAGCTGAAAACTTGTTATCATTGAAATTCAAATACAAATCATGATATGGATATCTTTCAGAATTCAAAAATACTCTAATATTTGAGAGATTTATATTATCGAATTGACTAGCATCTTTCATGATGTGTCCTTTTCTATTTTCTTGAAAACCAATTATTATATGACGAGGTGCTTCAAGTTTACTACTTGTTTTAACAGGCCAAGTATGACGGGTCGCTTCAGGTAGTGAGGAATATTCAACAATTTCCCAACTACGAAATCCAAGTAACAGATCTTTATTTGTTTCAAGAATTTGTGTTAAAGCTAGTTGTTGTGGTATATCAACTTGAATATGAGGTACTTTCCAATAGATCTTGTCAAATGTAACTTTTGGATTTTCCGCTTCGGGTGACGGATTTTGCATATCTTCAACATATAAAACTGCATCAACATCATCGCTGGCTCGGATCAAAACCAGTTCTTGTTTCATATTCAAGATTATTTTTTTATAGTCTTCAAAAAATCCCATCAACATTTTCAAAGGTATAGATACATTAAATTTTCCTTTATCATCAACTAAAATGTTTTCCTTTTCATCTCTATTTGGAAACCATCCAGCATTTTGCAGCTTTAGACTTTCATTTGTATTATATGAAAGATAACCCTTCAAGGTTGAAGCTAAACCAACATTTCTTACGGAATCTATAGTAACTCCATTAAGTTCATAGCGAATTTCTCGAAACAAATAAGCTATACCATTGTTGACAAATTGTAATTTTTTAGAATAGGCACCCTTATTGTTGGTCAAGGTACCTTCAATGTAAAGATGACTCCCTGAAGGTAGTGTGTATATATCAAGTTCTTGAACAGGTATGCGAATTTCATCATTGTATTCAAATTTTGAAGAGACAAACGGTTGATATGAATGAAGCTCAGAGCTTATTATTGAATTATCTACATATAATTTTTCATCAACGTTTAATATATCCATTATTTCAATACTTTTAACCCCAGAGATATAAGAAATTGGTGATTTTGTGTTGTTAACTTGCTGGAGTCTCGTCTTGGGCTGGTTTCTTGTGATGTTAACTGGTTGGAGTTTCGTCTTGGACTGGTT
The DNA here is from genome assembly GCA_958502075.1 of Orchestes rusci. Classification (NCBI taxonomy): domain Eukaryota; kingdom Metazoa; phylum Arthropoda; class Insecta; order Coleoptera; family Curculionidae; genus Orchestes; species Orchestes rusci. The sequence continues at coordinate 77,287,254 of OY293304.1, read as the reverse complement.
TCTATAGACAGCTTCTCCCTTTTATATGGCGATTGTTTGAAATAGCGATAGTTGTATTTAATAACCATAATATTTTCTAATGTTTAAGATGTAATCGAACTGTTATGGTCTCGTTTCGGAAATTAATCAAATCACCGTCTTGATCTACTATTTTAACAGTGATGTTGTTGATTGTCTTGACGCTGATGGGGAAATAAAGTATTGGTAATGGTGATTCCACTATTTTATACCCTGGAGGAACAGAAGGAAAAAACTGATGAATTATATGAACGGGTAGACCATTACTATATGATCCAATGCAAATGTCGCAATCAACACAAATTGCATTAACTTTAAATATATTAACAACTTCATCCGATTCAGAAAATTCATTTGATGCAATTTTTCGTTTCTTAAAACCCAATATTTTCGCTATGGAGTCACTTGGTGTGAAATCTATTTCCTTTGTGCAATAAAGCTGACATTTTAATGTATTGGGGTTTGCTTTCATCTTAAACCCAACTTTTTCTCCAAAAATGTCATCAATTACAGAATTAATATATGTTTCAATATCTTTTAAATCGTAAGTTCCTTCTGGAATTGTGATAACTTTATCCGCTACATATATTTTATTGCTACCCGGTTGTATGTTGGGTATACTCATAAACGATTCAAAATCAGCCAACCCCAAAAAATATTCTTTATTTTCATCCAAAAATATGGGTGGATTGAATTCAGCTTTCAACACAGAAGTATTTCCCGTTATTGTTATAGTTCTAGTCATGATGACACTCTCAACGTTACTGATGGTTCTCGATCATGTCATATTATTATATAGAAATTCGATTGACAATTGTCCACAATTATTTGCATTGAATTTTCGTACTGATGGATTGGTTCTGAAAAAATGAATAAAATTGAAATGAGATAATTTTACATGGATAAATATCAAACTATAGTTTCCTGCAGACCATGAGGCGTCAGTTATTGATAAGAACACCGCGCATTCGAGCTAAATTTAGAACTGTTGATAAGAGGAGTGTGACGTGAAAACCTACTGGTGATCAGAATACCGCGTGCTGAGACTCGTTTGTTACTGATAAGAAAACCGTGCATTCGAGCTAAATTTAGAACTGAATGATGATAACACTTACCCGCAATATTCAATTTCTTCAAGGCTTGAATCATGAACTTTTTTTGTTCATAAAATGTAATGTCATCCCCACCCCCACCAACGGTCACACCGCCCACCGACGGATGACGTCACGCGCACGTGGTCGCAAAGACCCCCACACCCCACCCCAACCCCCACACAACACGCCGACGACGGATGACGTCACGCGCACGTGGTGACGGTCGCGCTATCGTGGCGCCACCGTATCGTGGCGCCACCTAGCGGGCATTTTGGGAAATGAGGCCGAACCCCCTTTGCCCTAACTACTATGCTACTGATATACAGGGCCTGAAATAGGTGCATCTTTGGAGGTACCATTTTTTCTTAGAAAACATGTGTCCATGAATAATGATAATAATAATAGTTTTAATAACCGGTCACTGAAGCCAGGCTGCTATCGAGCGCGCTCCTGGCGACGGGGATACTCGTCAGCCTTAATAGGTTGAAGGGCACCAGGGAAATGAAATACATTGATGGACAAAACCGGCACAACCACCAAGGGGCTAACCCTTTCCTTTGGTGAGTACAGAGGGTTCCCAACGAAAAAGCTGAAGCATCGGACGAGCGCCGCCACGGTCGGGATAGGCGCGGGATCAATCAGCCGACCAATCAAGTTGACGACAAAGGCAATTCTTCAAAAACTAACGATGATGACGTATTGAGAGCGGCTCTACTCACTCATGGTTCTGGATAGTCTTAATCTGCTCCTTTCAAGAGACGGACACACAGGCTGAAGTGGACAAAACAAAATAACATAGATGTTTTCAAAGCCTTTTCAGAGCTGCCGATCACGAGAATCAAACAGCCGAACACCGAAAAAACTTTTACAAAAAATGGAAGAAAATCTATCCAGAATATGAATCCAGCAAAAAAACATATGTGACAGAAAAATCATGATAGAAAAAAAAGGGATACTTAACACCAACTGAAATCGACACATTCAATGAACAATTGAGATCAGAAATACATGAAGAAAATGCAACAGAAGCAAAACAGGAAACACAAAACAAGGATGAACTCGCAACCACCACTGAAACCAAACTACATTCACACATAAACCAAATACACACCGATACAGCTATGAATACATACAAACAAACACAAACGGAACGGACAACCAAGAGTTTAAAACAGAAATGGAACATACATTGCACAAAAATATGTTACTATACAAAGGAAGTGATCCCAGCTACAGAAAACGTCTTACTAAGTTGAAATATAACGGGAACACAAAAAGCACAGTCCAAAACTATAATGAGTACATCAATAAATACAAAGATGACATAAAAAGTGTTGAAGACTTTATAGACATAACGTATATCACGGCTATATCAATCACAGAAACCTTAGGGATCATCTACAAAAATAAACCAAATAATAAAATAGTCAAAAAAAATTCAAACAATATTGATTAGAACTCAAAATAAGTGAAATTCGTAGTGATCTTACATAAACTGGTAGGTAGCCTCAAAACATGACAAACTTTACAAAACATTCAACATAAATACGAACCCAGGTACAAGAACAGCACAAATAACAAAAGCAATAAAAACACTGAAACAAAAACTAATGGCATCAAAATTATGAAATATACTGGGACCGAGAAATTATAATTGATAGAACAACTATAAACAATAGACCAGACATAACACCAATTGACAAAATTAACAAAGTCACAACGCTAATAGATATTGCACACCCTCTGGATCACAACATACCTACAGAAGACAATAACATAGAAAATACACGGATCTAGCTAAGGAAATAAAATCAATGTGGAAAATGGAAGAGGTCCTCACTCTCACCGTAGTCATCTCAGTCACGGGCCTCATACTACCGGAGTTATCCGCAGGATTCAAGAAACACAATATACCACTCCAACTAATAACGGACATGCAAAAATCAGTGATCCTAGAAACATGTCGGATAGTTAGGAAAACCGTGAAATAGTCAACAAGGTGTGAGTTTTGCGAAAGCCCTCATAACATTTTACCACATAGAGTAAATGTGACACTAAGCAATGAGAACAATGATAATATTAATGATATTTCAAGAGGAAAATCGTGAAATAGTCAACAAGGTGTTAGTTTTGCGAAAATCCTCATTACCTTTTACCACATAGAGTAAATGTGAGACTAAACAATGAGAATGAGAACAATAATAATAATGATAATAGTATTGATAAAGCAAAACATGATTTTCTAAAATATGCCTATGACAATATTTACGTGTTCCTGCAACATCCTTCAGCTTGATTTTTTTCTAATATGGATCTGGACTCTCCAGTTTATGTTTCGAAAATAAATTTGATTTGCAACACAATCACGTCTTACTAGAGAATCGTTTTTTCTTTTACTCATTTCCGCAGTCCGGGCTGGCGCAACGTGTAAAGCGTTGGGTCAGTAAGTGGGAACCGGCCGGTGATCGACTTCAAGACCTGAGGTGGGCAGAGATTATTTTCTGTTCGAAATTTAGTGGTATTCTCACAGTGGTTCGGATTCCACTTTAAAATGTAGGTCCCATTGCAAGGAATGTAAAACCGGTCCCCTCTTCCTACCGTCGTGATGATCCTCGTGCTAAATTCTAAACTTCGTGAAAACCATGGAATGGTCAAAGAAGGATTAAGAGAAAAAGCTTGCAGGTCAAGACGGAGGGGACACCTCCTCAAAAACAAGGGACCACAATGGGCCATCTGGCCTCCGAGTGAAAGCACTGCGAAGCAGGAAACTGTGGACCAGGGCATACCCCTTCGTAACCTAACCTTATCTAACCTATTTCCGCAGTCGGTATGAATAAATTAATCTTTTCTTTTCATGACAAAAAACAAGAAATTCTGTGTCATCATGACAAAAAACAAGAATTTTTGAGTCAGGCTGAAATTCCAAGATGGATTCAAAAAATAAAACACGTTACAGGTCCACTTATTTCCACAGTCAAAAATATTCCATTACAACATAAAGTTAATGGAGACAGCAGTCACGCTTACCTCCAAAATGATGGAAAGTGAGTCGGGCTGAAAATTAGCGGATTCAAAAATTTGTTCGATTTTACGAATCCGCAACATCATTTTCTCAGGCTTGAAATTTAGCACATACATTGATACAACCATGAAATTTTCATAAAAAAATTACTCTGGATGATTTAAGAAATTGGTGTCTGACGGCATCTTCAAAATGGAATGCTCTTATTTTCCAAGGGTTGTACATTTTTTGAAATCACCATTAAGTCGAAAATGTTAAATAGAATATCCCTATGGATTCTGATTTATCACCAAAAATAAAGGTTAGTTTGTATGAAATAGTCTTCACCTATCTTCAGCCGTTTAGAAAATATTCGCTTTTTAATGCTTTTTATGCAAAAAATAGCTTTTGTGCAAATTCAATGAGGAAAATATCAAAATATCACCCTTAAGAACCAGAATATATTTAATATTTTCAAAACAAGACATTCGTATACATACTTATGGATGGTAAGGGAATAAATTCAAATTCTCAACAAAACTCACTCAGTCAGAGATGCCCTAAGAAACCTGGAATTCCTCTATAAAACTTGTGTCGCTCAGAATGAAGAACCTGTTGAACATTCACTTTGAATATTTGAAGGTGATCTCGTTTTATCATTGTTATATGTATGTATTTGTTTGGGTTGTCAATACACACTCATTTTTCCTAATTGGATTTGCACAAGAAATTTTTTGCTTAGAAAAGATTGAATAGCGAATATTATCCAAACGACTAGAGATGGGCATAGACTATTTCATACAAACTAACCTTTTTTTTCTGGTGAACAATCAAAATCCTCAACGATATACACTGTGTTCTATCCACCTTTTTCTACTTTTTGGTGAAATTATATGTATAAATGGCAGCCATTCTAATCAACTGAAATTTAATATTTTAGTATTGTCTGTAGGACAAAAATGGCAGAGGCACGAGTGACTACGAACCTATACAGGGTGTTTACGGTCTTGTGATTTTTTTTTCAATGTTCTCTTCTACACGTTAAAAGAATATGATTAACGCTAAACCGCCTTAGCAAAAGTCGAATAATAATAATAATAATAATAATAATAATTAATAATAATTATAATAATAATAATAATTCATGGATACGTCGAGCGAGACTTGGCGTTCAACAACAGGGCGATAACTTTGAACAACTGCTGTAATAAAGCAGTAATTTTGCAATTTAGTGTCATCATTTTTGAAAATAAAGACGTACAAAAAATTCATTATCTCTCTTATTATTCAACTTTTGCTAAGGCATTTTAGCGTTAATCATATTCTTTTAACGTGTAGAAGAGAACATTGAAAAAAAAATCACAAGACCGTAGAATCAATTTCTGAAATAATATACCCAGTAAACACATACGTGACTTTGATGTAACATTTATGTAAATTGAAAGTAATTATGACTCCCACAATAGTTTGTATGTAGAAATTTTGTAACATTTATGTAAAGAAAATGATGTAACCTTCGGACCTTTCATTATTACGGAAATTTTATGTAAAATACGTGATGTAACATCAAGGTTTACATGGACAACATAAAGTTTACATAAACAAATATATGTCTCTATTACATGAGCGATTCATGTCAATATTATGTAAATTTTATATTGACATGTGACATTTGAAAATCGACAACAGCAAGCGTCATGCAAAAATCCTGAATCGAGCCGTTCGTCATCTCATCCCCGCAGCTTCACTCCAAAAGAGAAGAAGTAGAAGCCATTTTGTAATTTTGTCCGTGTTCTGTGTTTTGGTTGTGTTGCGTGACCGAAGTCGACGTACCATCTCGCAAAAATAGGTGATTTAATTGTACTGAAGTGAAAAGGAAATCATTCATTTGCATGTGTTTTTTATGAAAACTCAAGTAAGTTACGTTACTCAAGCAATAGAGGCTGAGAAAAATATCGTTTTGTGGCAGGCAAAAGGTAGGTTATGTACTTATGCTTGGTAGTTTAGTGGCTTATGCTTTATTTCATTTCTATTCTGATAATAATAATTATAAATTACTCATTACAGATTCTTAAACTGTCGGCGAGAGCTATGCAGCTAGGAACCATAATATTTACATCAGATCAACACTGGAGCAGCCACTCCTATTGCAAGCGTTCCATGTCGTCGAATGCAGCTTGACAAGAAATTTTGCGAGCCAAATTGGATGACATGCTACCGCAGGGAATTGTAGAAGAAGAAAGCCAAACCCCCGGATTTTTCCCGTAGTGTTGGCACCAAATATTTACCAATGCGTGATTTCTTGGTTATATACAGAAAAGTACGTGATAATAATAAGATAAGAGTGACGTTAATTATTTATAAACCAATGATATAAATTTTACGTAAAGTTTACATAAATAAATCGATATAAATAAATCGATATAAAATACATACATATCCTTTTTTATATTAAAATGTTCACATGAATGTGATATAAAATTCACATGCACTGGAGGTATGACATTATGCAGTCGTTGTGGGTTGATGTTCACTTTCTTGTTACCTTGTTATCATATCATATTGACGTAGCTGGTAACTTCTGTTACGGAATTTTCACTTGAATATTATGTTCTTGTGTTTGCTGGGTACAGGGTGTTCTATTTAAATTTGAAAAGTCGGGTCCAGCCCATTGATTAACTTTTTTTTGTGTATCGCATATCTTCCGAGATAAGGAAGTAGAGGATCTTACATGAGACACCCTGTACATGGAGGATCGTATCTATAGTATCAGGAAATAAACAATAGATCTACCGCAGCATCAAAGACCTAATACAAAATGTCAGTGTAGATTTATTGACATCATCATAATCATGTTGCCATCATCTTCTATAAATTATAAATTCTCTTGTAGGTATGTAACTTCAAACAAAGTAAATGCGATGAGCGCTAAATATCCATTTAAAATGTTTGCATATTAATTCGTTTTTGATAAAGCAATATCATTCATCCGATTATTAATCATAGAATCCTACACGCTTGTAATATGAACAGGTAACATCCTTTAACATACCTGACCTTTTGGATTGATCTCTTTAAGCTCCCCATTGACGTTAACCTGTAGGTAACGATAGAGTAGATGAATGGAAACCATGCTTTTTAGTATAAGATGATAATATAATCAAATGGAGGAGGCATTTCATACATAAATATACCGGGGTGTGGATGGTTATTTAAAATTAACGCGATAAGTGTTTTTTTTAGCATGAGTACAAAACCTATTTGTTATTAATATTTGGAAAACACCACACTACAAAAAATGTGTTTTTGTAACAGAAACCAGTAATAATAATAATTGAATAGGTGCTACACCAATAAATTCAATAAAGTCTGTTCGTGAATGGTCAACTCTGATGTCTAGTCATGTTGAGGCATATAAGAAAATTGAAGATGCAAATTACACATCCATGTTGGGCAGGGGTTAGGGCCTATTAACGTAACACATTTCAGGAATATAGACTATATAAACTGAATTATGTTTTTGTTCAGATCTAGTTGTGAACGGTTTATTAAGTCAAAATGAATATAGTGGTGAGTTATGATTTGCGTGTTGTAGTTTATAAAGCCCTTCTATAAGTGTTCTCTTTTGATTTACGAATTACTATGCAAATATTAGAGCTATGATATGAAACCTGCTGATACAGCTATTATGATAGTTTACTTGAATATTCGATGATTCAATTAGCTAAAAACATTGATCAAAACAAAACACTGATTGTTTTGAAAATCTGGATGAACTGAATGCCAAAGCTTCAAGTTATTCAGTGTAAGCCAAAGCATTTGAAAAAATATCAACATACATGAATAAAAACCCTTGATTACAGGTCCCAGCTCACTTCCCAAATATCTGAGAGGAATGCTTTTCGCTTGAATTAATCTTTTCTCAAATTTAAGTATTCATTTGTTTAATTTTTGCATCATCTTCAATGATTGTGTACCTGCTTCCAAGGTATCTTTTACCCTCGCTTTATCCCTGTCTGCATGACTTCCAAACTGTTATCCGGTAGGTTAGTTGAAACTTGAAGTCCGATTAATCTATTGTAAGCAATTATGTTGTCAAAAAATTTATGCGACATGTGCCGTTTCATATTTCAAAAAGATATCGAAAACATGGAAAGAGAGCCTTTCTTATCAACTAGACTTTTTGATTGTTCATAATTGAAATAGTAGGCATGACCATCGAACCCTTTGAATTTCAGTGTACTTCAAAAGAGTGCTGAATTTGGGTGATGAAGGTACAGTAGTTCTTTTTTTAAAGTTATATTATTTTTTTAATCGACTTATAACACAACACAAGTAAACAGCAAAATACTTTTGAAAATTGCAAAAGATATTAATAAAATAGTGCAATCAGCTTCGATGTCATCAGAATGTCCCAACGTTATGCCCTAATCATGATCATACTACAAATATATTGATCTGGGTTTTTCCAACTAATCTATTTTTGTTAGCTCATTATTCCAAAACAATCAGAATAATAAGTAACAAGGTTTCCATCACAGAGGAATGCACCTAATTTCAGGAGTGTACTATACACTCGAAAACAATGTAAAAAAAACATACATATGTTCTTAGCCGATATTTTTTTTTTTTAAGTTATAGCGTATTTCAAGGCGTGCTTCCAAGGTATCTTTTACCCTGTCTGCATTGACTTCCAAACTGTTATTCGCTCGGTTATTCAGTAGGTTAGTTGAAACTTATCGATTAATTTGTTGTGAGCAATTATGTTGTCAAAACGTTTATGCGACGCGACATATGCCGTTTCTCAATCACATGAACATCACTTCTTTCTTTGAGGGGGAAATGAGTGATCATTGAAATACCTTTAAAATGAAACTTGGTAGATCAAGATCAGATAATCAATTCTAAATCTATTGCAGAAAGATATCGAAAACATGTAAAAAGCCTTTCCTATCAAGATCAAATTGATTTTTTATTGTTCATAATAATTATTGAAGTAGGCATGACCATCAAAGTCTTTGAATTTGAGTGTACTTCAAAGTGTACTGAATTTGGATGATGGAGGTACAGTAGTTCTTTTTTAAAAGTTTCATCATTTGTTTAATCGACTTATAACACTAGTATACAGCAAAATACTTCTGAAAATTGCAAAAGATATTAAGAAAATAGTACAATCAGCTTCGATGTCAGAATGTCCAAACGTTATGCCCTAATCATGATGATACTACAAATATATTGATCCAGGTTTGTTCTTAGGCGATATCCTATTTTTTTCAAGTTGTAGCGTATTTCGAATGTTGATATTTTGATTTTTGTATGATTTTTTTAAGTTTTTTATGCTCAAGACCCATTTGACATCTATAATGTTGTCTTGACAATGTGACAATGTGTTTTGTGGCAGTAAATAAACACATTTCCTTAATTTGGTATTACGCTATAACTTGAAAACAAATCAATAACGAATAAGAACATATGGGTTTTTTTCACTTTGTTTTCGCATGTATAATACACTCTAGTAAAATTATACTTTTTTAAATTTTATCAAAAAACGGACCATAAGGCTGTTGAAGAACATTGTATATCAAAAAGAATCGCTGCGTACCTACTTTTGTCCGCGTGTTTTTTTTTCGATAAAAGCAACAATGGAAAAAATGGCTAGTCGACCATCACAAGCTATTGTTTGAGTGGTGTTCTCCACTTAGTTGCCAATCTTACCATCAATGGAGAAAAAGTTTGGGAGGTCTCAAGTTATTCTATAATTGTTAATGATAAATGGAGTATATTTTTATGTAGAGATTTAACAATCTTATCAAAATCTGAAGTCAATTTGGTTATTGATCCGAAAATCGAATATGTGAAAGTTAATCAAAGTCTTGCAATAATTATAATAATTGAACACAAGATACAATTTCACAATCTCCAATTAGTAACTAAAAATTCGAAACTATTGGAAAAAAAATGTTTTCAAAAAATGTTTCTCGAAGTTTTTCTATTCACTTACTGAACAATCCGAGTCAAGTACCGTTTTGATAAGTATTTTTATTGCGCACATTTCGCATGTGCATCACTTTGCCATAGACCTATAATATCCTATAGTTTTTGCGATGTATTGATATATTCCAAAGAAGGCAAGCGTGTCCAGTCTCACTCTCTTCGTTTACTGTTTAATGGCGAAGAGCATTTTGATCATTTAAAAAATTGTATTTTTGAAGAAATTTATCGTTCTGGTTGTTTAGTCTGCACAGAGAAAATTTGTGTTCACATTACAATATGATATTCCTAAGTTGCCATGAAAGAAACATCTTGAATAAATCCATTTTTTATTTGGAAGCGAGGTTTTAATCTACTTAGTTCAATTTTCTCGCCAACTTTCTTGATTGAATTATTAGAAGACCAATACGATAATGATTAGGTATTCAGTTTTTTTCCAAGATTCCATGTGAATCTTTTCAGCATGCTTTTTTTTATCGATCAGGTAATCATACTTGAAATTTTCAGTTTGAAAAACTTGCAATTCTTGTTTTGGTGTTGAAATAAACATATCTTTTCATCTAAAAATAGCAACCATTTTCTAAACGGCAGAAAAAGGAAGATAAGAGGTCACATAAAAAGACATTGGAATAAAATGTGAAGTGTTCCATTCAGAATAAAAAAATAAAAAATAGATAAAATCAAATCAAATCCAAATTTCAAGTCATTCCAAGAAACAGGAGAACAGTTGAATAGATAAATTCTATTCAACTGTTTTCAATCCCTTCAACGTCTTGTTTCCGTGACGCAATAGTTGAAAATGAGAATGTTTTGTAAATGTTTATAAAAGAATTACCCGGTACTTCCAAAATTTCCAAACATGATTTTTTTTGCGTAAAAAGCAAACTTGGTATGATAAGCAAAAAAAAATGTTCACCTAGTGAGAGGAACATTTTGTTTTGCACAATCTGAAGTTTTTCTTGCTTTTTGATATATCTGGGATTAATTTGAAATCTTTATCTTGAATACTCTTTGAGATTTTTTTTGTTTCAAATAAGTATTCTTGAGAATATCAGTAATTGGCATTGTGAAAAGTCTTTAAGAAGAGGTGGAAAGTTACTGAAGAAAAACAAGTTAATGTTATTTTTGTGTTTGAAAAAGAAACCCAATAGCAGGTCGCGGCAAGTCTGCAGTGGATAATAATAATAACTTCATCTGACTCAATAATCATTCAAAAGGTGATGCAAGAGATGTTGAATAATGATGAGATGATAATACTTTCAACAAGATGTTTAAGCGCACATTACGTGGAGTACGAGCTTATACAAATCATATTTATCGAAATGAGACGGTATTGGGAGGATCGATCGAATTGAAGCAAGATTTGACCCTGTTGAACAAAAATAAGTGTACCAAAATTGACCTAAGCGACAATTCAAATCATTTGAACGGGCGCTCCCGATATTGAGATGAGACGAATAACATAACTGCCGAAGTCTTGAAAAATGCCAGAAAAACTACATCTTTCTTATTTGATTATTGATAAAGGTCATCCATTCGAGCAATAATTTTATCATTTCAATAGCCGCGATAAAAAAATAGTAGGTTTCATAATAAATGAACATGTTTGTGTTCTCCATGTATGAATAAATCCTTCAACGATTACAGTGTATTAGATAATTAATTTGAAGACTTTTCAAAAGAAGTATCATATGATTATATAGATAGTTTCCAATTAAATGTATAAAAATGTGAACAAAAATGAAGATCGATGTATTTCAGCATCGAAAAAATCGCACTATACTGTACCTGATAAGATAAGTATATCAATCAATAGTCATGACATATTCCATAAGAATAAAATAATGAACTATAGGATGATCTTTTTGTCCTTACATAGAAAAATCAGCCAAATCAATCGAAATAAAACATTGGTTGATGGTTTCATAGATACATACCTACAAACAATATCAAAAATTCATGAGATCATCAAACTAAAAGAATGTCTAGATTGTTATTTAACTTAAAAATCCACTTCACTTCTAATCAATAATTTATAATTGCTGTTTTTTTTTTTTTTTTTGGGAATAGCAGTGAGTACATTTGTCTATCGATGAACAAAATCCTCTCTGAGATATGTGAAAAAGGATGAAGTAGGATGAAATGCACAATTACAGATTCTTTTATATTTAAAGAATCAAGGTTATCAAAAGGTCACGTACTTTATGTAGTAGAGGCCCCCAGATTGAAACTCTATCAATAACTTTCAGCTGTAGGAGAAGCCTTTCTGGACAGCATCAAAAAATAACCATATTTAGGCACATTATCAACACTTTCGTGACTTTCCAGCATTTTCAGACCCCAATTTATTATTCTGTTCATTATTTTGATGAAGTCCATAACTTTTGAGCATAATTTAGGTATCATTTAATAATATGAAAAATGATGTTGACGAATTTTTCAGGTAGTGCTTCTACCTTTTGTGGCATGTGCGGTCGCGCAATACAGACCTGGTGTGCCTGGCCAGTTCATCAGGATTTTGAGTCAAGATCAGGATGGGCCCAACCCGGATGGCTCATATCGTTGGAGGTAGGAACATGTTTTCACTTTAATGCTCAAAGTAATTATTATCCATATTGAAGTGTTTGAAATTGCATGAATATTGAAACAAGTTCTATTCCGGGAAAATATTCAATCCCATTTTTTGATAATGTATGTGTGAAAGAAGTTTTCAGTCACAAAAATTTAGCTGTTGCGCTCATTCGTTACGTCTGGTTTGAAAGCATTCAAAAATATTGAAGTTTTGAGCTCCATTATACACTAATCGGTTTATGTCTCCGTTATACTGGGTCAAAGCTCAATCTCTGCTGATTTATATTTTTTTGAAAAAACCCTTTTGTCGTTTTTCTCGTCCCAGAAGCAGTTCATCCAAGTACGGAAGAAATGGCGAAATGGACTTCAAACATGAAAGCCCTTGCATGTGGCGTCTGCAACGATTTTGCGAACAATATTGTTCGATCGCGCCAGCAATAAGGTAGTCGGCGCCAGTCTGGATGCGAAATCCCCTAACAGCGCTCAGTGTTGATTGAAAGGTTGTAGTTTGGTACAAACACATTTCGCTCAGATTTCCACAAATCCGGCACGTGTGGATCATAACGCTAAATGGGATTTGGTAGATCCGACTTTTTTTTTAAAGCAAGCCAAGCATTGAAAGTAGGTCTACGAGCACGGCAAATCAATTCGATTTAGGGCCGATTCCACAATTCAAGTAGGTATTTCCTTGGCATAAGCAATACTCCGTATTGGTAAGTCTATACAGGGTCTTTCAAAATTGAGCACAAATGATTCTAAGGGCATATTCACCAGCCCATAATAATTTTTTTTTCTTTATAAACATATGTCCTAACTCGCTTCGTTTTCGTGATAGAGAGTGTCAAAGTTTTTAGAGAAAAATCGTTTTTTTATCAATTACTCAAAAACCCATATTGGCTGATTTTGACAACATTTGGCACGGTCATTTGTCGTGATAAGAGTATTTTTTTTGTGTAAATAAAATTAAATCATTCATTCCAGAGGGTCATCTAATTAATATTCATAGGTTAAAATATGACACGCCATTGCTTTTTTGCAGATTTTATGTTTTTTTCAGATCAAAGCAATTGAAGGCACTTTTATTTTGTGTTTCTGTTTTTTTCTGTACCTAGCTTCGTTTTCAAGATAAAAATTAAAAACCGTTTCTCTGCAAGTACCTGGATAAGGTGCTCTCTTGAGATTTTTGTTGATTACTCAAAAACCTTACAGCTGATTTTGACAAAAGTTGGCGTAGGGGTATTTTTTTTTGTGCTATTAAAACAAAATCATTCATTCCAGTGGTGTCCCAGAGAGTCATCCAATTGATATTTGTAGATAAAACTATGGTACGCCACTGATTTTTTGTGGATTTTATTTTTTTTTAGATAAAGTAATGAAAAATGTTGGTTTCTTGTCTTTTTGCTTTTTTATTAGTATCTAGCTTAGTTTTCAAGATAAAAATAAAAGACAGTTTCTGCGGACCATATTAAAGCAAAGAAATGGTTTCTAATTTTTATCTTGAAAATGAAGTTAGATACAGAAAAAATGGAAAAGACAAAAAGAAACATTTTTCATTCTTGAAATAAAAAAAATATATAAATATATTATGATAGATTCTTCCAAAAGCAGAGGCGTACCATAGTTTCACCTATGAATATCAATTAGATGACCTGTCCGGACGCCACTGGAATGAATGATTTTATTTTAATCGCTTTAAAAAAGACCCTTTTCACGACAAATTGATAATCGTGTCAAATGTTCAAATCATCAAAGATGTCAATCATCAATAAAAAATCGAGTTTTTCTCAAAAGAGCACCGTGTCCGGGTGTACTTGCAGAAGAACGGTCTTTAATTTTTATCTTGAGAACGAACAACATAGATACAGAAAAATCAAAAGGACAATAAAGCCACATCTTTAATTGCTTGATATAAAAAAAAATCATGAAATCATTAAAAAAGCAGTGGCGTACCATATTTTCACCTATACCATATTAATTAGATGACTCTTCGGGACGCCACTAGAATCAATGATTTTATTTTAATCATTCACAAAATGACCCTCATGACGACAAAATAATCGTGCCAAATGATGTCAAAATCAACTAAAAGGTTTCAGAGTGATTGATAAAAAAACAGATTTGTCTTTAACCTTGATACAGGGTATCACGAAAACCAAGCAAGTTAGGATATATTATGTTTTGGAAAAAAGAAACTTTATTTTGGGTTGGTGAACATGCCCTTGAAATTTTCGTACTCAACTTTCAAACACCCTGTATAATAATCATTAGTTATACGGAGTATTTCTTATTCCAAGGATATACTTAAATTGTAGAGTTGACACTTGGAGTACTTTATTCCTTAAGGTTTTCGAACTGATTATCTAAAATAGCGCAGCTCTTATCTGATGCCCAGGAAAAAATCTCTTTTTATTTTTTTCTTCTCTTTGCCAAGTCGCTATTCGTTAATGAGCACCAAGTAATTTTGAATCCCTGGAAAAATCTCAAATAACAAAGTATCCATTTTGACGTCGAAGTGCTGCAGTAGAAAGATCATTCATAGATCAACGGTTTCATGAAGCTCAATCAAGGAACCACCTAAGTACTACTAGATATATACTTTCTGGATTTTCAAAAACATCATTTTCATAGTTTCAGGTTATTCTCTTGATAATGTAGTCTTGTATTTCAGCTATCAGTCAGAGAACGGCATAGCAGCTGAAGAGCAGGGCAGAGTAAAAAATCTTGGCAACCCTACTCTTGAAGCGATGGAAGCCCAAGGCGCCTTTTCTTATACGGCTCCTGATAATTCTAGAATACAAATTACATACATTGCTGATGAAAATGGATTCCAGCCTTCTGGAGCTCATCTTCCAACACCACCTCCTATACCAGCAGCAATTTTGCGATCTTTGGCCTACAATACAGCACATCCTGAACAGGATGACAGTTTGAGAGATAATAGATATGGAAAATAGAGGTACGACCAATAATACGGAACTGGACTATATTCTTTACATTCGCACTGTACATAATTTATACCACAATTGTACGATCTGTGTTATTAGATAATGGTTATTAAAGTAATCGCATGTAACTCCATGTTTTATTGTTCGTTTTTACGATTCGGAAAGAATGAAGGAGCGAGCGGTTCAATTCTATTCTATTTGAAAGAGGTCCAGCAGTTTTGGCGATCTCTCTGCATGTAAGATATTTGTCGGTCGAGGCAGCCAGATAATCCACCTTGAATAGCTTTATTCTTTGAATTGTTTAAATGATAACTCACAGCCCGTGCCTGCATCCCACCATAATATTTCTATAACGTAATCACCAACCAGCGGTGCTTAATCGTAAAAATCTTATTATTATGAATTTCATTTGAATTACTGTTGAAAACTCTACATCACTTTATTCGCAAGAATCAACTCTTGAGCCTCTGATATGACTTTTCATAACGCAGTCGCTTGGAAAGAAGAAGTGGTGGCAGATCAATCACCACATCAACCCATAAGCAAATTCACAAGAATTAAACTCTTTAGACCACTGGTATGATTTTTCATACCGTAATACTAAAAGTGGCGGTAGAGCCAAACATACAACCACATAACAGGATTTCTCTTGGTTGAAAAAAAAATAATATTAAATTGAGTGAGGTAATTCCATTTGAAACTCAACCTAATTACAAAAATTGGTGCACATTCTCTGCACACAATATACCATCAAAAAGAATTTGACCACGGTCAAAATGATTATCAAGATGAAAAGAATTGATCACAAGGCACTGAGTATGGTTACTTTGCTAACAAAATCCGAGTATAAAGGGTTGACATTATTACAAAATAATTTGGTTCCTATATGTTGATTTTCTGTATTCGGAAAAGTGACATTTGGCATTCTTCTTTTTTGAGATTAAGGATCGATTCGAGCTCAATTTTTGTTGTTCCCATCAAAGTGACTCCACATACTCACTTGGGTGCAGATTCCGCTTGAGATCTACAGTGTCCGTTCAAAGTGATACCACTATTGTTATCTCCGGAACTGTAAGTGCTACGAGGTCGGTTGAATGAAAGGAAAGTTTTCGTTTTTGAGTTCATTGGAGATCCATTCACTGTATCGCAAAACCACTTGGTTTGTGTAAAACAGGATAAATTGTAAAAATGGTCCAAATTAATTTCTTTGAATATTTCAAAAACTAGACACATGTTAAATTTTGAGGTTTTATAATTTTTTCCATTCTTCAATACGTCTTCAAATTGTGTATACGACGTTTCGAATTCGAGTAACCGTCATCAACTTCATTTTTTTGAATAAGGACCTGGTTTTTTTCATCATCCTTTTTAATACTTTTTATCATACCCTTCCCAACGGTGTACTTAACAGATGATATTGACGAGGTTTCGACCCTGTAAAATGACATCATTAGGAATTATCACCAGTACGGCTCTGTTCTTGACAAATTTCAAAATTTGAAAGCATTTAAGAACGTTTTTCTGCAATATTTTTCGAGTATAGTCTCTTACGTTTCTATCCAAAATATCACGGAATTTAAAGATAATTGCTTTTTTGTACTTTTTGCAAATTGCCAACGATTCCTTTCAACGTTCCAGAAGTGATTTTTTCAGATACTCGTTGAACTCTTCTGATTTATCATCTAGCTTAATTCTGCGGTGTAGGTACTTCGATAAATAATAATTTTAATCTTCTATCTTTGATAAAACCCCATATGGAAAAATCCATTGGTGTCATATCAGGTGATCGTGATGGTCAGTTTATAGAGCCGTTAGTACCGATTCATCTTATGGGATGGAAAATTTTTCAAAAAAATCACACAGAGTATTAAAATCCTGCTCCTAATTTAAAAGATTCAAGTATTCAAGTTAATGTTGTTTGCTCTAATACAAAACGAAACAAAACTTTGGTGACACGATTCATTTTCATTCATGTTTTGAACATAAATTATAATTGGATAGAACATTTTTAAGCCTTTTAAATTTTGAAATATGATGTATTAAGAGCCATACTCGTGATAATTCTTGATGATGTCATTTTACAGAGTCGTGACGTCGTCAATGGTATTTGTATGGTACATCATTGAAAACGGTATGAAAAAAGGTTTGAAAATGACGATAAAAAACCAGATCCGTATTCAAGAAAATTAAGTTGATGATGGTTACCACTGACCTGAAATAAGTGGATGAATAAAGCTATATGCCTGGCCCATTGGAAAGCGGGGATCATACGGAGAAAATAATGTGTTGTTTGCGCACGAAATTGGTCAGGCGAAAACAGCGTGAGACAAGCGCAATACGCTCTTTTCAATGACGCGAGAATAAAGCTCCTTGTAGATGTTTCTGCTTGCAGTGCCGTATCAAAGTATCGTATTGACATTGTGACGCCATTATTTCATAGTGAATCGAGCTTGCTTGTTTACTTCTCGAAGATTATTGGATTTTGGTGTTTTTTCGGCGTTTTCAGAACATTTTGTGGTTATCTTGACTTTATAGACATTCATAGTTAGCGGTAGTCGTTAGTTTAATTTGGATAGTGATAGCTCTAGTGTTAAGATCGTTATATTTTTAAGCTTAAGGTTAAGTTTGAAGAATCGAATTACTTTTTTGAATAATTGAAACAGTATACGCATGTTACTTTTTTGATAAATTGGTGCATGGAACACACCACCCCGCACTTCTAACTTTTTTATTCATTTTGGAAACCAATTAATTTTGATGGAGAAATAGGCGATTGTATTTTTTTTTTAAGACTGTTTGGCTCTAAATGATGCTAATTCATACCAATAAACATATTATAATATTGAAATGCATTTCCCTCATGCCCAGGACGATGACGAAAAATTCCTTCACATTATCGTACTCTGAAAATAGACAAAATGAAGCCAGACCATGTGACC
This sequence comes from Orchestes rusci, assembly GCA_958502075.1. Lineage (NCBI taxonomy): Eukaryota > Metazoa > Arthropoda > Insecta > Coleoptera > Curculionidae > Orchestes > Orchestes rusci. Next base: position 77,268,695 of record OY293304.1, on the reverse strand, counting down.
ATCAAACCTTTATCGAACCGACAGTCACGTGACGGAAAAAACCATTTCCAACTATTAAACTTTTCGTCATACTCACATCAGTTTGAGACTTTCAACCTCGTTTAAAACCGCGAAAGTCAAACCGAACGTAATTGAATTAAAGTAATGGACAATTTGCATACATTTTCAAATGACTTGAAATTTTATATACGTTTCATAGGCAATATTGGAAAGTCATCATCGACAAAATTTTGTCTTGGTACCCAAAAATAAACTAAACAAATAAAAAAGAAAACGCAAATTCCACTCTATGATCGAAAACGGGGCGGAGCCATATTACCCTCTCGAGAGAGATAGTCATCTCAGCCAATACGCCAGACGGAAATAGATAATGTATTCTGTGACGTAGTGGATGTTGATTGGCGCTCTTCAATCGGGATTACTACATTGATAGAGGTCGTAGGTTGATTTTTTGACCATCAATGGCACCAGTACTTAATATTCCTTATATTTTTCATATTTCCAAAAAATGTGCAAATTGTCCATGCAATTATCGAAAGCTTTGACTACTAACAACCCTTTCCAAAATAGTGCAGAAAGTAAATTAAGTGAACTCACGAACGCAATTCACAAATCGACCACTGTTGCCAATGTCTGTCAGTGACTGTGAATTCCTGTAGCGTTTTTATGCACTGAGAAAATTCAGTTAATAATTTGTTTTATGAGACACTTTTTTCTTACCACTATAATATTTTTATTCATATTGAGGAAATCAATTTTTGGATGTCAATAACTGGATCTTTTCAGACTGACTCTATGACCACCAATCATATATCTTTTGATGAAGATAAAAATTTTGCTGACACAAAAAAATCTTTCTTGCTGCAATAAGTTTTTTATTAGCAGTCAAAAATATTAACTCATAGTGAAAAATAAAACAAAAATAAATACCTTTACTGCTCATCACAGTAAATTTTTTGGTCGTTAAATAATATTTATTGGCCCTCAAAACTCGTTTATTATAGACTAGCTTGGCAAAGCGTGTTGGATCACACATTTTCGTGAGTGTTCGTGATAAACTGACCAATGAGAGAAGTATTGGGAGAAAGCGTGGTCGCCATGACACGTCTCTGATCTGGAACTGGAACGAATGATTAATACGTCACTTATCGTCGGTATGTCCGCATCGTCTTGGTATTGTTGCCGGAACAATATTTTGAGTTTTCGCAGTATTCGTCATAACAGCTCGTTCTATAGTTCTTCTTTTGCTTCCGTAGTGTCAGAAGTGAAAAATGCAGCCGGATTTCAAGGAAATGCAAAACTTTCAACCTTCATCAGTGGCAGTGGGCTTTTCACACCAAAGTGCGACTCGTTGCAAAAATGCTACTTATATCAAAACCTCTCCAACCATATGGCAACCAGGGTTGCGATGGTTGTATAGGTTTTAATATGTGTGGCTTGCTTGCAACGAGTCACACGTCACATTATTCTTATTTGGTGTGAACGCCCAATAAAATTATTTTAAGCACCAAAAATAACTTAGTCTTTTTGACAGTCAATAAGTTTTTTATTAATAGGTTGACCTTTTTACCAATAAAAAGTAACTTTCATAAAACGAGTCTATTAGGGACTAAAAATAATTTTGTGAGTTCCTATATCAATACACATTTTGTTAACAGTCAATAGAATTTCCATCATGGATAATAATTTTTTTCCTCAGTGTGGAGTATGGTATCATGAAACCATTCTAGTTTGGTTTGTCATTAACGTTACTTTCAGCCAATCGGCGAGCTGCAAGTGACATTGAAGAGAGACCAAACTGGAATGGTCTCATGACATGATACTGAAACAAACAAGGTATGATCATTTGCCGGACGAATTTCGAACCGAAGCGCGCATTACGTCATGGGGAGACCAACATGGCTTAACTAATGTAGGACATACGTTGCATTGATGAAATGACACGCACAGAAGTTAATCTCTATCAATCCGTAACCAATCAGCGTAGGTACAGCATTTTTGACTTTTGACATTGGGCAGCCGTCAGAACTTACAGTCGCCGTCGCCAACTCATCGAAAGAAAAAGAAGAATTATTGACGTTTGTTTTCGGGATTTTGAGGATTTGAGGTTGAGGTTATAACTCATTGTTTATTATTCTTGCACATGTTCTTGCAGAGCCTTTTCTGCCTTTTGAACATGTTTGATTCTAATTCGAGAAAAGTACGTGAGTACCTGAATGTATGAACCAAGCAAATGCGGTTCTGATAGTGGATACAGTTTTTTCTAATACATTTTGGTATCCATTCGGACTAAATCTTTCAACAGTGAAAATAATATAAGAGTCGACGCACAGTGTTGCGGAAGATAGGGGGTGATGGACAATAGTATATTGTACAACAAGCATGGAATGATACTCATTTCTTACGAGTATGAAGGTTTGTAGCACGGGCCGATGGCGTGTGCAGCAATACGAGTAGGAAATGGTTATTCCATGCGAGTTTAACACAATACTTTTTCTACGATTGTCAATTAATATCACTATCGTGTTATCGATAAATCGATATTGGGTGTAAACGTAGCACACCGTAGGAAATGAAACCATTTCCCACGGGTTGCTAGGCAACGAGTAGGAAATGGTTTCATTTCCTACGGTTGCACAATGTGCTACGTTTCCTAATCGATATCGATTGCACAATAGTGCATTCCTTGACAGTCGTAGAAAAAATAGTTTTACTCATAATTTTGATTTTTGTTTGTGAAACTTGATATTTGACAACAGCTTGTCATACAAAACTTGGAAGTAAGAAAATCTTTTCGCTAGTCACCGGAAGATAATAATGCAAGTGTGATACATGACATAAAAATTTTCCGAAATTTGGACTACATAATAAATAAATCCTTCCCTAAAGATGCAAAAATCAAAATACAGGTGTGTACACTGTACAGGGTGTACAGCTAAGAGAGGTCGCCGGTCATTTCTCCGTAAGTATTCATCTCAAATTTTTGCTAGGGGGCGTAATACAATAGTGAAATAGAAAATATAGGTTTTATTGTGAATATTGGACGGTGACCTACCAGATAAATAATTTTATATTAAAGAAGGAGAAATTATGAACATTTTTCAAATCAAACTTTTTTCTGTAATATGTCAAATAAAGGGTGGGGGCTGGGTCGAATGTTAATTTTTAAAATTGTTGATAACTTTTGATTGGCTTGACCAATTCCAATAAGCTTGACGTCGTTTTAAGGATTCATTGTTATGCTTTTTTATGGTGTAATATCACTTTACGAACTATTTTATTGCTGAACGGTAGAGGGCGCTTTCTGTTAAAATAGATTATTTCATCGATTTTTTCAAAATTCAAATTCATTTATTCATGTAAATGTACAAAAGAACATCTAACACAAGTCAAAAATTAGATTATAAACACCAAAACTCAAATGCCGGAAACTCCTCAAAACTGTGAAAGGCATTTTTTATTAAAATCTCTTTTATTCTGGATACAAAAACCTTTGTTGGAAGCAACCTGAGAGTTTCTGGCAGCTTATTAAAAAACCTTACACTCCAGTACTCCGGTCCACTTTGACACCTCTTCAGCCTCCAGCAGGTTGAAACAAGCTTCTGTTTGTTCCTTGTATCGTAGGCGTGTATGTCCTCATCGGCGCTGAAACTTCCTCCCCTCTTCCGAACATACACCACGTTTTGAAAGAGATACAGGGAAGTCACATTAAAAATACCCAGTGAGCCAAAAGCACGTCTTCAATCGTCCCTGAATCGTGGACCTGCGAGAACTCTGATTGCCTCACGCCGAATACTAAAGACTCTGGATATCTCAGCAGAATGTCCCCTAGCTAAGATTGCATAGGTCAAGTGTGAGTGGAAAATGGAAAAATAAGCCGTTCTTAGGACATTTGCCGACACATTCTGGGCCAAATTTTTGAGCACAAATAGGCTCCCTGCTAGCTTCTTGCTCAAGATGTGAATGTGGTCTCTCCATAGAAGGTGTGTGTCCAAGTGTACCCCAAACCCCAAAAAACCTGACACTGGTCATATCTCCCTTCTTATCCTGGGTATCCCTTGAGTAGCAATTAATTGGTGGAAAACCACTCCTTCACCCTCTCCTGCGCAGACACGGATCCTTGAAGTGAACCCACAAGTGTGTTAGCCGCAAAAGAAACTGTGGTATCATCAGCAAACAGTGTGCACTTCACAGGTGTCAATTGTCGTGAGGTCATTTATATAAATCAAGAACAGGATGGGACCCAGGACTGACCCCTGGGGGACTCCAATATTGATAACACTCTCTCTTGACAAAACCCCAGAAACCATCACAACTTGCTTTCTGTCTTCTTGATAAGACTTTATAAGCTTTGTGCTGTGGGGACCAAAGTTATATTCTGTAAGCTTTCGCAAGAGCAGCCCGTGGTCCACGCAGTCAAAAGCCTTACTCAGATCTCAGAATACAACTGAGTCAAACTGCAAATTATGAAAAGCATCAGTGATGTGTGAGACAAGATCAAGGATAGAATGTTCTGTTGTCTGTTTTTTTCTAAAGCCAAATTGTGATGCACTGAAGTAATTATTGCTCTCAAAATGATCAGCAACTTGCACCGCCATGGCAACCTCTATTATTTTCGAGATAACTGGAAGTAAGGAGATAGGTCTGTAGTTCTCTGCTTCATCAACGTTCCCCTTTTTAAAAATTAGAGTTACTATACTTTTCTTAAGAACATCTGGTAAAATATTAAATACAAAGGTGTCCTTCTTTTACGTTAGTTTGAAAGAACGTAAAAAAATATAAAAAATGTCGCGAACGGCAAGTTGATGACTTATTTTTTTTTTGATTTTTTTTTTGACGTAAAATAAATAATAGACGCATTCACCATAGCGACGACTTTTTCAATAGGTATTTGTTTTCTAAGCCTACTCTGCACAGATCAAGTTCCGTGACGCCAGCACGGCAATACTCACACTTTAATTACGTTTTCATTGCTAATTCCGGTTCAGAATAAGTTATTAACTTGCCATTTGCGCCATTTTTTATAAAGGGTGAGCCAACGAAAAGGTCCCACCCTCATTTATGACTTTCCTGGTATATTTTGGGAAAACGCTCGGACAAGTCAATTTTTATTTTTAGGGGGAGCATTGCAAGAGCTACCGCCCGGTTGTTTAATGCGTTACATCCAGACAAAACTATCAACCATAAGTATGTGGCTAAATTAATAAGAAAATATGAAGCAACTGGATCTGTATTTAATATTCGCCGGAATCAGGAAAATCGTCCAATTAGAAATGAAGCCAGAGAAATGGCGGTTTTGGGACACGTGGCTCTTGACAACACCAAAGTACTTGTGGTCAAAACAAAGAATTTTGAAATCCTATAAATTTCACCCGTACAAAATTGAACTTGTCCATGAGCTTGATGAAGACGATTATGATAGAAGGTTGGAGTTTTGCGAATCGATGACAACGTTTAATCAATGACCCAAATTTGTCATTCAACATTTTTTGTTTTTTGGATGAATGTACCTTCTATTCACATGGTGCTGTAAATAGACATAATAGTCGATATTGGAGCGACTCGAAGGCACATTTGTTTCGAGAGGTACATTCGCAATACCCTCAAAAAATTAATAATATTGTAGGACCTTTCTTTATTCCTGGAAACTTGACGGGGAAGACGTACTTGGACATGTTGGAAAATACAATAGAGCCACGAATAACCGAAATAATAGAAAATGAGGTTAATTATAATGAAAATTTTCTTCATTTCCAACAAGATGGTGCACCACCGCACTTTGTAGCTCCAGTACGACAGTTTTTGAACACCCATTTCCCAATTTAGTAGATCGGACGGCGCGGCCCCATTGAGTGGCCACCAAGGTCTCCGGACTTAAGTCCTTTGGACTACTTTCTTTGGGGACATCTAAAAAGTAAGGTTTTTAGTACGAAGCCAGAGTCTATCCAAGATCTTCGGGAGCGGATCACGGCGGAATGCAGACAAATAACTCCAGAAATGTGTGAAAATGTTAGGGATAGATTTGAGCAAAATCTTTATTATTTTATGGAGGTAAACGGACACCACTTTCAACATTTATCACCACATTGACTTTTTGACACATTATAGCTAACAGTAACTGATTTTTATTTACATTTTTTGAATAAACGGTTGAAGATAGGTATAAACTAACTTCATGGAGAATCCAAAAATAGAAAAAAAATTGGGGGTTTCCATTCAAAAATGTCTTGTGTAATGCGATATCTTATTTTTGGAACACCCTGTATTATACACGAAAAAACATCCCCCAAAAAATAAAAATTGACGTGCCCGAGCGTTTTTCCCAAAATATACCAGGAAAGTCATAAATAAGGGTGGGACCTTTTCGTTGGGCCACCCTGTATATTTTTCACGCTCTTTCAAACTAACGTGAAAGAAGAACACCTTTGTATTCAATATTTTTGAAAAAATTGATGAAATAATTCATTTTAACAGTAAGCGCCTCTACCGTTCAGCAATAAAATAATTCGTAGAGTGATATTACACCATAAAAAAGCATAACAATAAACCTTTAAAGCGACGCTAAGCTTATTGAAACCGGTTAAGCCAATCAAAAGTTATCAACAATTTTAAAAATTGACATTCGACCCTTCCCCCACCCTTTATTTGACTGATTACGAAAAAAAAGTTTAATATGAAAAAAGTTCATAATTTCTCCTTCTTTAATATAAAATTATTTATCTGGTAGGTCACCTTTCGATATTCTTAGTAAAACCTATATTTTCTATTTCACTATTGTATTACGCCCCCTAGCGGACAACGCACGAACTTGGAAATAATTTCCAGCAATTTCTCTTTACAACTTTTATAATAACTTTTTTTTCCAAAAATGTGGGATGAATACTTACGGAGATATGGCCGGCGATCTCTCTTAGTTGTACACCCTGTACATACATTACGTTCACTTTTTGATAAACCCAATCAGATATGTAGGCTATTATCCATTTGGTCAATCTGGTCGGTCAAGTTCATGGTAAATGGAAGTTTCAAAGCTGATTTTTGTTTGTGTGAAAATGTTTGATTTTATGTTGTTGACTTTCTCAATCTAGACAAATGTGGGTCTCAAGTCAATAGAAGAGTTCTTTTAATGTCAGTATTATTTTTTTTGGATGACTTGCGGGTGTTGTGTGATCAAATTTTTCTGAATTCCTTGTGTTTCGTTCTTTCCGATAGCTTGACAACTGTTATTAACGAAAAAAAATCATTATGATATATTTAATTTCCTCCTGCACTATTTGTTCAAAATCTTTCGTATTGTTGTGAATATCCAACCATCATGTAGTTTTGTCATCACATATTGTGTCCAAGTAGCAAACTTATTGCTTGCCAAATTAAGGACTATTTGCTCACTCAACGAGTCTCTCTGCGCTATTTCTGTGTTTGTAGCAAAACGCTTCTATAATTCAGTATATGAATTGCGTATATCACTACACACAACTGACATTATAAAATATAGACTCATTATTTTTCAAAGATATCGTTTTACATCTTCGAAACGTATTATAAGATGGCATTAAAACCATTTTAAAAAGGTTTTTTAAGTGTTTCATGATAATATTATTACTTCTATATAACACTCACAATATCTGTGAGTGATTTCGTGAGAGTTTTATATAATTTATATAAGAAAATTTAAAAATTGTAATATTGGGGAGCCTGGTCGAACTGATGAAGTTTTTCAGATGACATGCAGTTTAACATCAACTTCATTTGGCATTCAAGCTACATCAAACACTAGACTGGAATTGAAAATGGAAAAGGAAAGTGATGTGCTGATAACTATCTAAGAACAGAATAGATTTCGATCAACCACAATCAGATATGGACGAGGGCGCAGATTACTGGATAAATTCTGATTCCAAAATGGTTAGAAGAATTAGGATATGAGGACAATTGAAGGAAAGGGCCACGACTCATAGTATAGATCACACAGCATTAAAAAGTCTATCCACGATCTGGAATAGTTCAATTCCTAACCTGCTTTCTAAAAATCCAGAAAGTCTTCTTAGTACTCCAAAAAAAATAAACGTGTTAGATTTTGAAAATGGAAAATATTGGCACAATGGGCTAATTGACAATTTGAATGCAGGTGTTGAAAATTATTCAGGCTGTATTTCTGAGATTTTGTCAAAAACTCCAAAAAGTCCGCCAGAATTGAGATAGGCTACGTGTACAGAGGTTATGTTTTGTTTTATACAGCAGACACATGCACTAAATAACCGATGAATTGTGAAGTACAGCTCCAAGCAATTCTATGGGACTGTTATGTCATTGAAAGATGCATCCTCCTTCCTTACAGGACTTGCACAGAGAGCATGCGACGTTGCTATATGTTCCACTTTTATATGAATGCAGGGAAACTGTCGTATTGGTAGAACGGCCTAAATAGCAGTTTTTTTAACTTTAATTCAAAATGTAAGGAATTATAATTGGGTGTCAATTTGGAATAAATTACCAAATATTATGGTGAATGTTTTCAAGATTATCTACTCAAAGAAATATAACGCCAAGAAAGGGATCTAAAAAGAAGTGGAAAGTTTTTTTTTAATACAACTTTTGGATCAAATCACAGGAAATTAGGTAGAATATGTGATTGAGAAGTTGAGAAATCACAGTTCTGGATAAAGCGGCTTCACACACTAAAGCCATGTTTCCTTGTTGTTCAAGGAATTTGTCTGTGGCAGCCATTACCCACCCACGAAAAATATTTTCAAAAATTAAAGTACGCAATTAACACAAAACGTAAAAATAAAGGGTATTTCAAGCGATATATCTAATTGATTATAGTGATTTATCAATTTCTCTGATGAAGAATAATACTTTTAATTTTTTTTACAAATCAAAACATAGTCTTCAGATCGGCTAATTGATGTCTGATTCAAGGCGCTTCTATTTTTTTAATAAAAACATACATATATTATCATGAAATTTAGCTGCGCAAGAAAATTTGGAGTGCTGAATAGCTTGCAAATTTTACTTACGTACGATATATTCTGATCATACGTACATATTAAAATGATGGTGACTCGTTTCATTTCTTCGAATCACGACAGAGAAGTACGAGGACATGAAAGTTTTATTTCTCTACATTATATCAACTTTACTCGATACTTTTATTGTGAGTTTCCGCACTAAAATAAAAAAATATCTTATAAAATTCCACTTACTTATATAGAGGGTGCTGAAGAGATTGCGATTTATAAATATACCATAAAGTGTTTCCAATGGTTGTGTAACTATTCTTGAATAGGTCTATACCGCTGTATAGGATCGCTACAAAATATAATTTTAATGGTTGTAAACCGCATATTTTCATAAGTTGTAAAAATGATCTGAAAGGCAACATTATAAATTGATTTTTTAACAATCACATGAAGATATCTTACTGGGATGATATAGCGTTATGTTAAAGAATCAAAAGATCCTATAATTTGGGCCTTTTTTGGTTGTATTTAATATATTGTCAGATCTGTAAAGTGCCCTATAGGATTTCCATAGTTTTATACGATATGCCGTATAGCATTTCTTAAAATCCTTATAAAACTGATTTTGCTACTTGGGTGGTTACCGCTACTCCCAACCCATTTATGAAATAACGTTTGCATTCTATTTGTCGGGATTCGCCTGAAAAAAAAAATATTGCAAGACAGGCGAGAAGTGGCAATAAATAATTGTATTTTATCAAAACCTAATATCTGAGATATTTATAAAAAAAATCTTGGATACGTTTTGATATTTTTTCTCTAAAACCTTTGTTAAAGTTGAATAAAATATTCTTTCCAGTGATAGTGATAATAAAATCGTGAGAACGACCACGTATGTTCGAATAAAAGTGGCAATCCATTTTCCTGAAGAGATGAGTAATTATAGTTAACCTTGAAGCCATATTCACCGAAATAAGTATAAAAAACCGATACCCACCACATTTTTTTTTGAGAGGACAAGTCCCTATTTCCACTTTATCTCTTACTACAAAGAAAATAGCAACGCTACAACATGTGCAGAGTGTTCAATAAAAAAAAAGGATCAAGTCACCTATGGATTGCAATTATTTCGACCTACATTCATGACAAAAAAAGGAATCCAGAGGTGACTTGATCCCTTTTTTTATTGAACACTCGTTATGTTGCACATTTCATAAGCTATAGACATTGCATCAGCTATTTAATTGTCAATACATATTACTACATAATTTTTGAATCTCATTTTTGTTTGTTTTTGTCCATTGGAATCAACACTGTGCGACGTAGGATAAACAAAAGCTAATGCTAAGCCAGTGAGAGCGAGATTAGTGTGATAATTTATAGACGACATCTATGCCTGGAAAGCAATTCAATATTTGGTATTGGTATTGGTGGGGGGGGGGGCAAACCACTGCCCGGCGAGTAGGCCTTAAGACCCTTTCCGCCAACCCCAGAGCCAATGCAGTTCTAACTAGGTTGATGATGGAGAACATCACCTAGTTAAATATTGAACTAGCAGGACACATTTAATTTAGGCTAACTATTATACTTTTCGACTGTCAGTGATTAATAGTACTGCAGTCTACTCAGTAGCGTTAGCCAGTGAGAGTGCCACTAAATACAGAACAGAAAATAATTTCTGCTCACCGCGGGGATCGAACCCACGTCAATCAGATCTAATGGTCTCTCAAGCCGGCGTGTTACACGCTCGGCCACCGTAGCCCCCAAGCAATTCAATAAATGCGCGGTGATTCTTTCAACTTATAATAATGTGTATATGAATTTGAAATTACAACAGGAAGACTGAAATCTGAGTGCAGTATAATGATTAAACTATTTAAATAGAAATTTGACCAGCGAAACAGAGCTTGATCGCGATAAAAGTTAAAATAACACGAGGATTTTTGATTCATAGATAACATTCCAGTGAATTTTTTAAAAGTCTTTCGCAGCTATTTTTTGAAATTTCAATATTGTGAACAATAATAATTATAATAATATCATTCTAGGTAGCCCTGAACCTCATAAAAAATTCGTGAATCTGGTTCTACTTAGTGATCCCACTATTTTTTCAATATGGAGTATACAGGGTGTTTCCTGAAGATTGGTAAAAAATTCGTTGTGTGATTCCTGGGGTATTTTCATGAAAAAAAGTTCCTATAAACATTTGCCGAAAAATGCTTCCTAAGGGAGCTACGCCCCTTTAAATAGGGCACCCCGAAGACGGTTTTTCCTCAATATTTCCGAAACCTTACATACAAAAATCATGAAATTTGGTACATCATACAAACTTTTAATGCTGAATGAGAATTTGAGCTCAGAATTTCAAAATTTTAATCAGGGGCGTACCATACTGGCGGGGTTAAAGGTTAAAAGAATCCAATTTTTTAAATGGTATGGTACGCCAGTATGGTACGCCCCTGACTAAAATTTTGAAATTCTGAGCTCAAATTCTCATTCAGCAGTAAAAGTTTGTATGATGTACCAAATTTCATGATTTTTGTATGTAAGGTTTCGGAAATATTGAGGAAAAACCGTCTTCGGGGTGCCCTATTTAAAGGGGCGTAGCTCCCTTAGGAAGCATTTTTTGGCAAATGTTTATAGGAACTTTTTTTCATGAAAATACCCCAGGAATCACACAACGAATTTTTTACCAATCTTTAGGAAACACCCTGTATATCAAGTTGTAGTTTTTTTTATCCAATTGTGAATTAGTCTGGCAAAACATCAATAATAATATTGACATCAGAAGAATGATTTCTTCACAGAGAAAACTTGGGTGACAATGAAGATGATCGTTGAGATATCAATCAAAGTACCCTACAACTTCTGTCAAAATGATTTAACAATCAAGAACGAACTCTGTTTATAACTTGTTTAATTCTCTTTGTGCTCTAAAGTGTGAACCAAACAACTTATTCCTAGAGTTAAGTGAAATTGTTTCACGGCTATCCGATGTAAAGAAGAAGGTTGGTACAGAACCTTGATAAATGTAGAGGGTTACATTGATGTGAGCAGCGGCCCCCTGGGAGGGGAATGGTGATTATCGAGTTTTTCTCCAGATAATATAGTAGAGAATCTGTCAAAATTTACAAGAATATTTTGACAGATTGTCTACTGAAAAAACTCGAGAATCACTACCCTGGCGCCTTATTCTGTAACGCCCGAACCGTTCGACTTGGTAAGATTTTTTCGATCGTGACGTGATTTTCGGCTTGATATCGCGAAAGCAATTCCGTAGCGTCACACCGATCGGTGACTAAATCAAAACTTCGATCCGCTTACCAAGAGCATTGATGGATTCGAATTTGGATTTAAAATGAGATTTTTGAGGTTGATGGTTGTTCATTATCACTGTCAAAGAAAAAATAATTTAGTCGCTTTAATGTTTGAGTGCTGTGGTGTTTGAGTCTATCAGTGATATGGGTGGAAAGTGAATTGATTCAAGCTACTGTTATGGATATCATTAAAGTGCTACGCAATAGGTTATTCTGAGGCACAGAAGGAAACAGATAAGACGGGAAAAAATTCGTAATAATAGGGTTAACCTGGGGCGGCTTTGGGATGCCTCTGACCCTTTCACATTACCGAATGGTGTTTTCACGGGCAGATATAGAATATCAATAGAACAAGTACCTACGTAGTACGTGCACTCATTGAAGAGTTTTGGCGCTTCTTGCCTGAAAGAACTACGGAAATACCAATACAACATAAGGTTATACTTTGTCTACCATACATTTTATGGTACCTGGATATAGGTAAAGACTGTGCTAACAATAATTATCCTACTTTTTTCTTTTGTGCTATGTGCTCTGAATTTTTTCGGTCAAGGTCTACCTGAAATATAATAACATTCTCCAAATTTTCTCAGGCTCTACTTAAGCTAAACTTACAAGCCGTTTGTCAGAAATACCAGCGTATTTTGTTAATGAATGATGATAATTACCTTATCCATCATGAATTAACTTGAACCGGCAAATCAAACATTGACAACTAACGACAAAATGACAAAATACTATCATTTCGACAACCATCAAACACGAACATGCACTCTGATTGGTTGGGTCCGGCTACATCGCATGATGTTTTCAATTTTCCCGGTCGACTTTCGATGCCTACCGAACCGAACGGAATGGTTTCCGAAAAGCGATACTGCAGTGGGACTCTGGTGAGTAGAAAAGTATTATCGCATGTAAAAATGATGTCTCGATCGAAAATTGGCACTCTCATGAAGTTTTCTACTGTAATCCTTTTTGGCTTCATAACCTTGTAAAATGGAAAACGAAGCGATTGAACCTATTTGGTCGAATTGTATAAGCGGAGTGAGAGTGTTGCTACACAAAGATCCCCAAGTATTTCCGGAAATGGTTGAACTTCGTTTCTACTTCTGAAGGCATTTGATGAGAGTACCAAAAGGCGAGTCTATCAGTTCCGAGTGGAATCAAAACGTAACTATTCTACTTCTACTTTTCTATTCATCAGAGTCTGCGAGCTGGATTGCAACATACGCAACTAAACCGAATTTTCGACTACTCTGCCTTTCGATAGTGTTCCGAACCAAGCGATTTGGCCTACAAAAAATAAATACAGAATAAGGCCCCTGATATCGGTTTTATCCCGAATAGGAATTCTCAGTCAGGCAGCATGGTAATCACAAAACATCTAGAGCACATACCAAGTCTAGGGTATTATTCTGGTGTTGAGAGTTACCTTTTGTGAGTGGTTACCGTGCGGCCTGATTCTTATTCGAGATAAAACTGGCACCAGGAGGGCACTGCTCACATTATTAGATGTATCAACATTTAATACGGCTCTGTACAGGGGGATTCATTTTCAGCGCCAAGGTGCCAGTTTTCGTAAACTATTCATCATAAAGACCCAGGGAAAACAATCTGTATAGTAATGTGCCCAGGAGAAAATGCTGGAAATATATTTGAAGCTTCTAGAATCGCCGCAAAAGGGGGTAACAGTCCTGTGAAAACAGAAAATCGATAAGTTTTCGATTTTTTTTCCGGTGAACTACCAAATAAAAATTATGAAAACTGATTCTGGACGATATTCTCCACAAAATTGCCCCACGACCCTTTTCTCCAAGTTGTCAAATGAGAGAGCCGCAGGCCGTCAAACTTGATGTTACTGAATTGCCTATCGAAATTCTCAATCGATTTGACTGTTCCTGAACTCATTTTGAAAAGGAGAATCTGCTTTTCTTGGTACATTTACTCGGGGTCGATCTTATTCGCTTTAGCCGACCACACAACATGAATTTTGAAATTCAAACCTATATTAGAGGTTTTTTCGAAATTTTTAAATGCAAACCCACTAAAAAGATTGCCCCATCGTGTTATTTGGATGATTTCCTTCCACTTTCATGCAGATAATTTTTCTATATCTTTTGAAATAGAAAAGGTACGGATACTTCATCAGGAATCCCTCGAGGAATACTTCTGAAACAGCCCCTGTAAATTTGAATGTGTCAAAAAAATAGGAGTGCTTTGCCAACGGTGAGGATTTTGAGCATTTGCACTAGTTTTTTTGTTTTTTTTGGGTTAATTTATGTTTTTTCTAAATATTTTCGAAATAAAGTGTTTTATAGTGCACCACTCATCAAAAATAATTCAGTGGACCAGTACTGAATTATTTTTGACGGGTGGTGCACTATATTCTACTTGTCAGTTGCTCGTAGAAAAAAAAATACCAAAAGTTGGCATTCTCACTCATTGGCTTTTCTCTTTAACATCAACTGAAGAAAATGTTGAACGCGAATCAACACAGATATGATGTGAATCTTTTAGGGATAAAAATCTTTATAGTTGTGGTACCCTGTTGATCTGTCCAGCAATCAGCAATAACAGTATATGATACACTATGTAATCAATCAACAGCAAAACAATTACACAAATATAAAGTCAATCAACGCATCGACTTCCTCTCTCTTCTTTTTGACAATCAACTATCAATATCAATTTTCACCTCCCTGGACAGGTCTCCACATACCCTTTCTTTTTATCAGCTTCAGTGGTCTTACGGGGGAACGTTTGGAACTTGAGGAGAAGGACTCATCAGGTTGGCCTGTTTGTGCTGGAATGTCTCCGGTAAGTTGTTCAGCAGACTGTTCCATTTCTTCTCTATCAACCATCAGGGGTGCTGACGCTGGGCTGGAAAAAGGCATGTCCGTTTCATTTGGAAAGTTCAGAATTTCAGGCTGTTCAAGTTTTTTCACATGTGATACATGACGTTTTGTGAGTTTATTGTCCCCTAGGAGTGTTAGCTCGTTTCCAAATCTCTCCAGAACTTCATACTCGGTGTTGTTGAATCTTGGAACCAGCTTGTTGGCCGACATTGTGTTCTGGATTAAGACCTTGTCTCCTACTCCAATTTCATTGCTTTTAGCCTTCCTCCTTAAATCTTTCCTTCTCTTCCCTTCTTGTTTCTTTTGGATATCCCTATCTCTTGCTTCGTCATCAATCACCCCTTCTTCTATATCTGCTAAAGATGGTATTTTATCTCTTATGCTCCTATTTAACATAAGTTCAGAAGGCGATTTACCAGTTGTCCCATGGGGTGTAACATTATACATCAATATATATTTTTGTAATTCTTTCCTCAGATTCAGTCCATTGGAATATGCAATTTGAAGACGTTTAAGTATCTACTCATTATTATTTTCTACCTCGCCGTTAGCTTGTGGCCAATATGGGGGTGTGTGTATTGATCTCACATTATTGTGATAACAATATTGTTTGAATTCTTCACTGACAAACTGCCGGCCATTATCCGCTCGAATAGACTTCGAGAGTCCCAGTCTTGAAAATATTTCATTTGTTGGGTGAGAAATTTTGTTTCCTGGTAACGTGAGTATTAATCAATTATAACCAATACCATTTCTAGATTCGGTGAAGGACCCATCGAATCTATTGCCAAATCTTGCCAGGGTCCCTCGGGAAACTTGTGTCCAACCATCGGAGGAGGTTTGGTCGGTTGTGTGACCATCAAGCAATCCCGACACTGTTTCACAAAATACTCTGTTTCTCTGTCTATCAGTGGCCACCCTACCTTTGCTCTTAGGCAGCGTTTCATGACCGACTCTCCCGGATGTCCTTGATGAGCTAATGCTAGAGAATGCTGTATAAGCGCCTGAGGAATAACAAGCCTGTTACTTCTTAAAAGCATGGGTCCAAGAGTGGAAAACTCCATCCGAAATGGAAAATAAATATTTCTATCCACCGCCTCCCAAAAATTTGGATCAACCTTGTCAACTGCATTTTTAATGTCTTCATTTTGCCTGCTGGTGATTGCGATGTCGGAAATAGTCATGGCCCTCGGGATACTCTTTTCAAAAACTGAAAATACGTGTTGGTCGTTTTCCTGATCCAATGATTTTTCCACAGACAGTTGACACAACCTAGATACTGTGTCAGCAATATTCGATTTTCCGGACTGATATATTACTTTGAATTTAAAGGACTACAGCCTGAGCAGCCAGCGTTTTATTCTCGCTGGGGGTTTCGATGATGACTTGAAGATTGTGTCTAAAGGCTTATGGTCTATGACCAACTCAAATTCCAACCCAGCAAGATAGGAATAAAACCTCTCTACACTCCATACCAACGCTAAACTTTCTTTTTCAGTTTAAGAATATCTTTGCTCCGTATCCGACAAACTCTTACTGGCAAAAGATATTATGTGAGGTAGTTGTTGGTTATCAAATAGTAAAAGTACTGCTCCAAGGGCTACAGGGCTGGCATCGGCGATAAGACGCGTGCGTCTTGCTGGGTCAAAATAGGCCAGTGTTGGAAGTTTTGACGATGCAATTTTAAGCTTCTGGAAATGTTTTTGATGGATTTCTCTCCATTCAAATTTAGTCTCGTCCTTAGTCAGGTATCGAAGTGGTTCTGTGGTACTTCCGAGATCCGGAATGAACTTTCCCACATAAGTGACAAGACCCAAGAAACTCCTAACCTCCTCTTTTGTGTTTGGTGATCTAGAGTTAAGAATAGTTTTGATTTTTATTTCATCTGCCTCTATACCTTCTGATGAGAGTTTGTGACCCAAAAACATAAGCTCCGCCACTTTGAACACGCATTTCTTTTGATTTAATAAAACATTGTTCTTTTTCAAGACTGTCATAACTTTATTTAGAGACTCATCATGCTCAGTTTCTGTGCTTCCAAATACAATAATGTCATCTATGTAATTCATACAATTCTTACAAGGTGACAAGATTCCCTCTAATATTCGCTGAAAAATCTCGGGGGCAGAGTTAACACCAAACATTAGTCTTTTGTAACGGATAATACCTTTATGTGTAATAAAAGTCGTAATTGGTCGACTTTCCTCATCTAATTCTAGCTGATAATAAGCGCTCGTCAAGTCGAGCCTGGAAAATAACTTTGCATTTCTTAACTTCGTCATGAATGCATCGAAAATTGGCAGAGGATGATTTTCTCGTAGTATGGCCTCATTGGCCCGTCTCATATCAACACAGATCCGGATAGCTCCTTCTTGTTTGAAAATTATCACCACTGGGGAGATCCAATCGCTATGATCCTCTACTTTTTTATATCCTTATCCAAGGCTTCTTCCAATTGCTTCTCCACTAGACTTTCAACTGCAATTGGTATTCGACGCCTTGGCTGTTTGACTGGTTTGATTTCTGGATTAATAGTCAACTTAACCGTGATGTTCTTTATTTTTGGGAACGGTTCTACGACATTTATCTTATTGACCTGTGCCAGACCTAACTTGAGAACTCCCAGTTTTTGAGCAGTATTTTTTCCCAATAGTGAGATTTCTCCCTCTTCTACCACATTAAAATACGCTAGAGCTTCAATTCCGTTCATAGTTCGAATCGATGTTTGAAATCTATGCTTAATTTTCAAAACACTATCGGAGCCATAAGGTTTTAACATATCTTTTCTGGTTAGGTCTATGTCCCATACTTCAGCTTTTTGATGGTGAAGCTTTTCCCAATCTTTAAGTTTTATGATATTAACCCGACAGCCTGAATCTATAAGCAATGTTATTGGGACACTACCAAAGGAGCATTCGATCACGTCATCTCGTATACCAATTTGATGTTCCATGTCTGTCACTTTGAAACTTTCAAAGTTTTCTAAGCTATCGATTTGAACCTCTTCCCCTTGGATGGTATCCTCAATTTCAATAAAATGTACTCTGTTGCCAAATTTCCTTCGCTTCGAAGCTTTATTTGATTCGGCATTGGAAAACCGCTTTTGTCCCCTCGCACGACATGCTGAAAAATGGCTTTGACAACCGCAATTATAACATCTGGCTTTTCCAGCTGGACACTCTGTTGATGATGGACTATGACCGGTTTTTCCACAACGAGAGCAGTTATTTATTTGTAGCCTCTTAGGCGTCCAGGAAATTTTATTCACCATAGTGAAGTGAGGTTCCTGGCATGCTCTCGACTGTTGTCCTGTTTGTTCGTAGATTTTACATAACGCGATCATCTCATCAAGACTGCGTTCTTTCTCGAGAAGTTTCTTTTTTAGATCTAGTGACGCCCAAGAATCGATCAACTTATCTTTCAGATTTATCTGTTTTGATTTTTCTTGCGTGTGTCCAAAAGAACACTTAGCTGCTTGTTGGCAAATTTTCAATAAAAACTTATTGAAAGTTTCTCCATCTTCTGGTTTGATATTTCTAAAAATGTGCCGTTCATATGTAGAGTTTTGGACTAGAAAAAAGTATTCTGTCAATTTGTCTATGAGAATTTTATAAACATCCCTATTATCTGACGTATCATGAATTTCAACAGCTCCTGATATGTTATATGCAACTTCTTGAAGTTGGGGTCCCCCAATATGTAAAATTTTATTTCTTTTTTTTTCTGCACTTTCAATATCCTCCGACGCTAAATATAAATTTATAGATCGTAACCATTTTTCTCATTCGTTGCGAATTATAGCCTTATCTAAACTTTCACAAAGGAACGGTTTTATGCCTATATCCGTCATTTTGACATTCCAGGTACAAAATCCGTCTCCCTGCAAATAAAAATGATTCTTTCATTCATTACTGCTTGTCACTGTTCAACCTTTTATTCTGCCTCTGCCTCTGACTCACAGCCTGATCATGGCACACAGCCTCTTTATGGCACACAGCCTCTTTATGATACGAAGCCTGCTCTTTATGGCACACAGCCTTTCTATGGCACACAGCCTCTCTATGGCACACAGCCTATTTTTGGCACACAGTCTCTTCATGGCACACAGCCTCTTTATGGCACACAGCCTCTTTATCGCTCACAGTCTCAAAAATATAATCGTATCTAAATAATTGAACAATATGGCTCTCAGCCTCTACTCATGAATCTCATGATCTAGCATATTTGATAAATAATAAGAAACAAATCGATACGTTTTCAAAACCATAATATTCTAATTATTATTTTGAATAGGTAAACACTTACGGTTTGTTTGATCCTCGTTGCCAAGTTTGTGGTACCCTGTTGATCTGTCCAGCAAACAGCAATAACACTTAGTATATGATACACTCTGTAATCAATCAACAGCACAACAATTACACAAATATAAAGCCAATCAACGCATCGACTTCCTCTCTCTTCTTTTTGACAATCAACTATCAATGTCAATTTTCACCTCCCTGGACAGGTCTCCACAATAGTACTGTGCCAAAGAGAAAATGCTGGAAATATATTTCAAGCTTCTAGGATCACCGCGAGGGGGCGTAACGGTACTGTGAAAACAGAAAATTGACACATTTTCGAAATTTTTCCCAGTGAACTATCAAAAAAGAATATAGAAGCAGATTTAAGACAATATTATCTACAAAATTGCCCGCTTGACACTTCTTTCTAAATTGTCAAATAAGACAGCTACAAGCCGTCAAACTTGATGTCACTCAATTGCCTATAACTTTGAAATTCCTCAACCGATTTGACTGTTCGTTAGCTCATTCTCAAGAAAAAAATTGAATTGTAAATGTCAAACCTGTATTTGAGGTTTTTTCTGAATTTTCAAATGCTAACCCACTAAATAGATGCCTCCATCGTGTTATTTGGATAATTTCCTATCTCTTTTATATAGATCATTTTTCCATATCTCTTGAAATAGAATATTTACGGAAACTTCATCAGGAATCCCGCGAGATATACTTATGAAACAGCCTCTAAAAATTTGAATGTGTCAAAAAGATACACATCAGATTTGTTTTGATTCGCGTTTAACATTTTCTTCAATTGATGTTGAAAAAAAACCTATAAGTTAGAATGACAACTATTTCTCTTTTTTTTTCTACGAGGAGATGACAAGTAGAATATGTACAGTGCACCACTCGCCAAAAATAATAATAAAACAAAAAAACTAGTGCAAATGCTACAGATCCTCACCGTTTGCAAGGCACTCCTATCTTCTTAACAGATTCAAATTTACAGGGGCTGTTTTAAAAGTATTCCTCGAAGGATTCCTGATGACGTCTCAGTTACTCTTCTATTTCAAGAGATATAGAAAAATCACTTTCATGAAAGTGGTAGGACATAATCCAAATAACACGATGGAGGCACCTATTTGGTGGAATTGCATTTGAAAATTTCGAAAAAACCCCAAATACAGGTTCAACTTGCACAATTCATGTGTGGTCGGCTAAAGCGAATGAAATTGACTCCGAGTCAATGCACCAGAAAAAGCAGATTTTCCTCTTTGAAATAAGCTTAAGAACAGTCAAATCGGTTGAGGAATTTCGAAGTTATAGGCAATTTAGTAACATCAAGTTTGACGGCCTGTAACTGTCTTATTTGACAACTTAGAGAGGTTGTCGGAAAACAATTTTGTAGAGAATATCATCCAAAATCTGTTGCCATATTCTTATTTGGTAGATCACCGAGAAAAATTTTGGAAATGTATCGATTTTCTGTTTTCACAGTACCGTTACGTCCCCTTGTGGCGATCCTAGATTTTTTTTCCTGGGTCTCTATGATGAATAGTTAACGAGAACTGGCACACTCTGTCGCGTGAAATGAATCACCCTGTACAAACCTGCCGTTACAACTTCATAATCCAATTTCAGTTTCCGGATTTTAGATAATATTTGTCACCACACATTCATGCAAAATACACTTTTATTATTTTGTCAATCAGAAAATGCTATGTATTCAATCATAAATGATAACACTGATATGACCCGCGTTCAAACCTTCTGCAATTTCAATTTCAATAATTTCATCGTAAATTTGAGGCAGCACATCGAAAATATCTTGGCAAATTTTGTTTTTATCAGGTGTTACAACCCCAAGCAACACAAATAGATTCCTCCGGGTTTAGACTCGCCACCAAAACAGAGTTTCTGGTAACAGCCTGTTACATGATTTGTCACTATATTAGGGGATTCCACTCCAAAGGATTTTTGGATAGTATCTGTAACCACTCTGCTACTAATCAATTGGAATTTGAACACCCAAACTTATGGTAACAAATGGGTTGTTATGTCTAGTAACCGGGACTACGCATATCCTTTTTTTACCACCAAGTGGTCAAGACAGCATACATTCGTTGTTAATAATTAACCTAATATGCCTATAAAGTGCCAAATGAAACGTTCAAATACTCAAGTACAGGGTGATTCATTTTCAGCGACAGGGTGCCAGTTCTCGTGAACTATTCATACTAGAGGCTTGCGGCAAAAAAAATTATTACTAAAAAGGCTAAGAGAAAACACCGGGAAAATATATTTTTTATTATTTCTGAAATGGTCGCTAGGGGGCGTAACAACCAACACCAAGTAGAAAAATATGATTTTTATGAACTTTTGTCCAATGAAAATATATCGATGAGCTCATTTTCGGATTAACTGACTATTTACCTACACTTTTTGTCTACAACGTTTTTTTCTATCTATCATAATAAAATGGTGGGGAAAGTTCAATTGTTTTATTGAACAAACGGAGATTTTTTCCGTTTCGCTTGACCGATTTTAACGAACGATTTTAACGAGCTCAATTCACAAAACTGCATACAGGGTTGTGACCACTTCTAACAATGTTGTGTCAAGACATCCCTGTATTTTCGAAGATTCTGAAGTAGGGGTACGACGTAGATTTAATAGTCGCGACCTTTGCGGAACTGACTTTTATTGTGACTAGTTGGTTCTACCTTATCCCACAACGTTATATTATTATCCACATGACTTTCAGCAAGTCCTTTAGGTTTTGATAAATGCTTTATAGTCTGGAATAGGCCGTATAAAGTGCCAAGCAGTCAAGCAATTGTTTCAAGACCATGTGGCTCTGAATAGGTAACTTTTATGCTGAAATTGTTCTATTTTGGAATTCTGATCGCCAAATCATGACTGGAATATAACCTTTTCAAAACCTAATGATCTCAGATCCATTAATCCGTCGTTTATGGCCATAACAACGTTATTGTTGACCGTGAACTAGGCCTAATAAGATTTATATTTTACTCTAAGATCCTTATTCCTATTAGGACAAAATTTAACTGGAATAGTACCATCCAGCAACGCATTGAATATCACAGAACCATTATGCAGCCAAAAGGCCACTTTAAAAACCAACAACTAGAAAAAATGTTACTTGAGTAGTTGGCACTCTTCGTATGTGACCGCTTGAGCAGACACATAGACAGACAAGTGAATGCCTTTTTCTTTCAGCTCTGCCAACTCAGCATTCCCATAAAAATATGTAGATACAAGTAGTGTTTTTCAAATACATATACCAAATACAAAGATTAAGCGTTGTACTTTCCTATAGAAAGTACAGAGTGATTCATTTTCAGCGACAGGATGCCAGTTCTCATAAATTATTTATCATAGAGACTCAGGAAAAAAATTCTGTATAGTAATGTGCCCAAGAGAAAATGCTGGAAATGTATTTCAAGCTTCTAGGATCGCCGCAAGGGGGCGTGACAGAACTGTGAAAACATAAAATCAAGACATTTTCGAAATTTTCCCCATTAGACTACCAAAAAAGAATATGGAAACAGATTTTAGACGATATTCTCTACAAAATTGCCCCTCGACACTGATCTCTAAGTTGTCAAATAAAACGGCTACAAGCCGTCTAACTTTTGATTTTAGAGAAGAAAATCTGCTTTTTCTGGTGCATGTACTCGGTGACAATTTTATCTGCTTCAGTCGACCACACAACATGAATTCCAAAAGTCAAACCTCCATTTGAGATTTTTTCAAAACTTTCAAATGCAAACCCACTAATTAGATGCCTCCATCGTGTTATTTGGATAATTTCCAATCACTTTTATACATAACATTTTTCTATAATATTATCTTTTGAAATAGAAGAGTCACGGAAAGTTCATCAGGAATTCCGCGAGGAATACTTTTGAAACAACCCCTATAAATTTGAATGTGCCAAAAAGATACACATCAGATTTGTTTTGATTCGCTGTCAACATTTTCTTCAGTTGATGTTAAAAAGAAAAGCCTATAAGTGAGAATGCAACTATTTTTCGTTTTTTTTTCTACGAGCAGCTGACAAGTAGAATACAGTGCACCACTCGCCAAAAATAATACGATGGACCAATAAACACCATATTCCAAAAATATTTGAAAAAAAAATAAAATTAACCCAAAAAAACAAAAAAACTAGTGCAAATGCTCAAAATCCCCACCGTTGGCAAAGCACTCCTATCTTTTTGACACATTCAAATTTACAGGGCCTGTTTTTAGAGTATTTCTCGAGGGATTCCTGATGAAGTCTTCTATTTCAAAATATATAGAGAAATCACCCTCATGAAAGTGGTAGGAAATTATCCAAGTAACACGATGAAGGCATCTATTTGGTGGGTTTGCATTTGAAATTTTTGAAAAAACCTTAAATACAAGTTTGACTTTCACAATTCATGCTGTGAGGTCGACTAAAGCGAATAAAATCGAACCCGAGTGAATGCATCAGAAAAAGCAGATTTTCCTCTTTGGAGTGAGCTCAAGAACAGTAAAATTGGTTAAGGAATTTGGAAGTTATAGGCAATTTAGTAAGATCAAGTTTGACAGCCTGTAGCTGTCTTATTTGACAACTTAGAGAGAAGTGTCCAGGGGCAATTTTGTAGAGAATATCGTCCAAAATCTGTTTCCATATTCTTATTTGGTAGTTCACCAGGAAAAATTTCGAAGATTTATCGATTTTCTGTTTTCACAGTATCGTTACGCCCCCTCGCGGCGATTCTAGAAGCTTGAAATATATCTCCAGCATTTTTTCTTGGTCACATTACTCTACAGATTTTTTTTCCTGGGTCTCTATGATGAATAGTTTACGAGAACTGGCACCCTGTCGCTAAAAATGAATCACCCTGTACAGTCTAGAGCATAATATGAATTCGCACACACATTTATTTTTTGACAACTCCTCCAATATGCATAGGTGAAATAAACCAAAACACTTCGCATCACTGGATTATATATTTGAGAAACCATGCATCTTGTTGTATAAAGATTATTTGAACTAAGCTGAAATAATCAATCTCAAATTCAAAAACCAGCTTTTTTGTTCACTTATGACTTGTCATTTTGACAAAAGTCATGTATCACTATGACAAAGTTTGGCATTTCACGAGGGTTGTTCAAAATATTTTGTGCGAATTCAAATGCTTTTCCCGTTACGTACAACGTCAATCAATTTGTTAGTATTGCTGTGTCATTGATTGTTTTATATCTAAGTTTCCGTGGTTTTTACATAGTTTTAATGACTGTACTTTGGTTTCTCTATATGATGAGTGTAACAACTTTATCCAATTCTTGACCAACTGTTGATCGGTGAGTATTATCATAGTGTTTGTTTTTTTGTATTTCATTATTCACTTATCTGATGTTCAGTCTCACCATGTTTTTATCTCAGCTTTTATATCGTTTCAAACTCTTTATTATTTGTATTTTACTGTCTTTGTAATTTAAAGACTTTTGTTTCTGTCGTGATTGTGTAGTATCGAAACTCTATTCACTATTTTGATAGTATCCGATAAATTGTACCACTGGCAACATCCAAAGTTGTCGACCCAGGGGTCCATTGTTCAAACCCGGACTAGGGCAAGAAAGTTTTTTTTGTCTCTTTTGGATCGTGCATTGTATATTTTGGGTTCACCAACTGTTCTATTGAAACGTACATCGTTGAATCTACTTTTCTCAAAAATGTTTTTCATATTCACTACCTATTGTTTCTCCAATTTTCAGCCTGATGATCCAAGAACTTTCTTACATATCCAGAATATTATGATTTAACGCAACCCACCTATATACCAAGTTGCATCCCCAAGAAGTTGAACGCCTTAGCAAGTGGTTTCAAATCTCGAAAGAATTCAATATCATGGCTATGCCTGAACATAGAAACTCCAAATTTGGTACACGTTCCAAGTGTACTAAGAGCATTATTGGACAGTGATAGGAGTGCAATTGAGGTGTTCTAAAGTGTTGATAATGAATGATGCACCCTCAAAATAAGACCGATTTTTTTTTAACCTGTTGGCGGATTTGGAAAATTATTGTTTTATTTTATGAAGAATCAAGTTCTTAAACTTCTTTTGCTTTTGTCATTTTTCAAAAAACTTTGTCGTTTTCAGCAAAAACCTCAATATCTGAAAACACGTATTGTAGCTGTCATATTAAAAGTCTTCGACAATAACAACGTTGGCTATGAAATCGAACGTTAGACTTAAGTCATTTAATTACTGATTCTTGCTTTGTATTGTCCACATGGCCGAGACGTTTTTCTCTTCGAAATTTTTAACGTGAATTTATAGAATCCGTTTTATTGATCAGTATGGAGTCTCTTCAAAAAACCTTTCCAGATCTACATTACAAGGTACCACCACAACTTAGACTTGCACGATGTATAGCCTCATTTTGATAATAATGTTGGAGACTTTTTAAAACATCAGTATCCAAATAAATGGATTGAAAAGGAAATAGTTGTTCACAATTTTAGCCTCCATGATTGACCTCAAATGGGACTTCTTTCTTTAGGGACGGTTCAAATAATCTGGGTGTTCCTCGTGAGTTGCTTATTGAGCCGAATTGTAGAGTCGAATTACAGATAAATGCACACTCATTATGAACAACATTTTGGTGATAATTTTGAACTATTTCTGTAAGGTCTCGGTGCTATGTTATTTTTATTGTTTTAATTGTTACTTTTTCTATTGAATGATTGTTGTTTTAGCTTTATACCTCATTGTGGAGTCTGACTTTTGATTTCAAAGCCAACGTTGGCATTTTCGACGATTTTTAATATTACAGCTACAATACGTGTCTTCAGCTATTTGGGTTTTTGCATAAAACGGCATTTTAAAAAAAAAATAACAAGAGCAAGAGAAGTCTCAGAACTAAATGATTCATGGAATAAAACAAAAAAATGTCAAGTCCGTCAACGGGTTAAAAAGTTATGTCTTATGTTAAGGGTGCATCATACCTTTCAACCCCTCAGAACGTTTTGGTTGAACTCCAAATACTATCGACTAATGCTCTTGGTACACCCACAACTTGTACCCAATTTGGATTTTCTAAAGTCAGGTTAAACTGAGATATCAAATTTTTTCGAAGTTTGAAACCTCACTTGCAAGGCGAATAACTTCTTAGGGATGCAACCTGGTGGGTGCATCCAATTAAGTCGGCAATATTGATAACTTCTTTATTATTGAAGATACGAGGTCGTTTAAATGAGAGAACTAGTAGTATTTTTTTTGCGGATTAACATTATGCTGTCAAAAAACAATTGAACAATGCGTTCTTTGATTTATTCCAAAAAACATATTTTTTTTAATGGGGCACCGTGTATATTTTTATCATAATTGATCAGCCACTCTTCTCTGAACATAAAAGGTTATTATGATTTTTTTCCTGAAACCAAAAATAACGGAGTTATGCGTATTTTACTCGAATAATTTATTAACGTCAAAGTAACAAAATTCAATGATTTAATTCTTTCAAGATGAGCTTAACAAACAAAATACGTTTAGAACGATATAATAACTTTGATGGCAAGTATGGCAACCGATACGTATTATTTTGTCAATATTTTAAATTTCATGGCCAAGTTTCCAAGAAATGTGCCATCAAAATGTCCCATTCAAGAACGGAAAAGAATACTACTAGTTCTCTCATTTGAACGACCTCGTATCTTTAACAATAAAGAAGTTAACAATAGTGCCGACTTCGGAGGCACCCTATATAGGTAAGTGCAAGTAATCAACATAGAATGCTCAAATATTGGATCACCGTCTTGTGAAACGTATCAAGGACCATAAACTTAAGCAACAGTAATATTTAGAAAATTGATCTCAGAGGTGAAGAGGTTAAAATAGATAAGATATTTATGGAAACAACACATGAAAACATTTAAACAATTTTGATGAGTTACATAGTTTTGATGGTAAGTTACTCTTAACCTCCTCTTACCAATTATTTTTCATTCGAATATGTATTCGGCCTTTAGAAAACATATTCTATTCAAAGAGCAGAGTGATACAGCAGATATAATGGATTAGATATGATTTTTTCATATGAAATAACCAATTTCGATTAAGGACAAGATTCCTTCAGCGGATTGGTAGCTCATTCTCGATTCACTACAAAAAATAGTAGTCACCTCGTACCTAAATATCGTTTAAACTCAAAGATAGATCTCCTCTTCGAAACATCGCATTGATTATCTTTCATGACAAAATATAGTCCTAGGTAAACGAACGACTGTGTTCAGGGTTGTCTTATTTTAAGTAGGACTCTGCTGAGACATGTCTTGCGGAATGTTCTCAATTATTGTTCATACGTACAATAAATTGAAATCGATTTTTCTTCAACATTTTATTATGTGATTCTCATTAAAATTTCGCAATAATAATACATTTATACAATATACAAACAATTCATAAATAGCATCGATTTCAAGAACAGCCATGGTTGAGATTATCCTCTGAATCCAGCTCCTGGGCGAGTTTGTCCATCATCTTCTTCTGGGTGAGCTGCGTTCCATTCTAGAGCCTTGAGGATCTCTGGTGGAATTGGAGGAGCGACAGGAAGATGATTTCCTAGTTTGAAGACAAATTCTATGACAGTAGAGTCTTTGATATTCCTTGTTCTTCAAATGATTACTCCATGATTAATCATTATTCATGGACGTCCATTTCAACTACCAATAACTCTTTTCATGTAAAAGTGGCATTGAATATCAAATTCAGTTGCATCAAATTATATTCTCATAACAGCTTATTAGTTCTTCACAACACAATTATTAGGACCCAAGATGCCCTTGGCTTTGCTCAAAGTAACATTTCATTTTTTGTTAGCGACACACAAAATGATCATGTCATTTCTATCTTCTTCTAGTCTCAAATGTGATTTCCATCTACTGGCTTACCTACGGGCTGGAATCCACCATCATTGGCAGTATAAGTGATCTGAATTGGTGTACCATCTGGTGCAGTATATTGAAAAGAACCTTGTGCATCCATGATGGCATCATCTTTTGCAGCTGCATTTCTCAACTGGCCAGTTTCTTGTGCTGCTATGCCGTTTTCAGCTTCAAAGCTGGAACAAAATAAAATAACAATAAATGACATGGTCAAAAATTTTGAATCAAGCTTGATGTCACTCACCTCCATCTATACGAGCCATCTATCCCAACATCATTCGTCTCACTTAGTATTCTTACAACTTGTCCTGGTGCTTGTGGGGCTACTGGTCTATATGCAGGTGCCCTTTGGGCCCATACGGTACAGACTAAGGTAACGAGTAGACATATCTAGAAACATATGAACATAAAAAAAAGAGTTTCACTTTACTCAGAGAATACGTGGTATATCTAACCAATAATAACAATAATAATCAGATGCTGAGTTCTTCAGAAAAACAATCATTTGTTGTTGTTTTAGTAGAAGAAAGCTTCTGGTTTTCATATCTATTAAAAGTTTTGCATAGAGTGACTGAGAAAATATCAAGTACAAAAAAAATTGGTAGTTGGAAACGGTTATTTGCAAAAACAAGGTCAAGGAGTAGGCTACTAGTTGATGCTGGCAAATGCTTGGTCCGTCAGGAAATGTTAAATGTTGAAGAAGATTGTACACTTTTACTAGTGAATGTTAGAGAAACTTTATCAAATCAACTTTTCCTAAAATCAATGGGGAAAAGTACTTTTACAACTGATTTTCACCTTCCAACTAACGCAAACTGAACTGAACTATATGATTTCTCTGTTTCTAAACTCCTGTCTAATGAAAGTACTCAAAAAAAGATAAACACGAATGACAACGTCGGCGATCAGCTATTTATGTTCAAGTGAGTTTAACTCGTTCTGAAGAAGTGTCTGTGGTGGTGGTACGACATGTCGCTATAGTTTCAACGTCCCACGTGCTTCCAGGCTTCCGTATGCGTAAAAGTCAAGAGCTTGAAAAGTGAATTTCACATTTCACAGTTGGGATCCATTTTTTACCAAAAACAAACTAATCCGGACTCAGAGCTTGATTTCAACGTTGAACACAAATGACACCTATGTAATTTGAGTGATGCATGCGACTTCGCAACACTGTCAGCAGCAGATAATCACCGACTTCTGTGCACCCGGAATCTCGGGAGCACGTTGAGACGTTGGATCTATAGCTTCTTTACTGTGGCATATACAGTTCTCTCTTCTCTCTCTTCAGTTCTCACCATTTTCACAACTAACCGTAACAAGTCTGCACGCTGTTATCTTGTATGTACGCCGGATTACAGAGAGCGGAGAGCATATACCTACACCCACCGACAAAAGTGGAGAAACCGCCTAAAATTTGCGAAAACTTTGATCCTGCATCGGTTATCAAAAAACTGATGGTACTTAGAGACTTGCATCCATTTGTCAGTTTATGTGTCCTGGCGATTTTTTTCAAAACATCGTAATTGCACTTTTTTCACTTTTGAAAAATGGACACTTTTCAAAACTTTTTTCTTTGTGATTTTACATAAAAATGGCTAGGATCATTCGAAAGGGGGGTAGAAATTATGAACTTCCTAAAAACTTCACATTAAATGAACAAAGAATAGTCCAGTTATGAAATCTTGAACCTGACAAAAAATTGAAGATTTTATGTCTAGCCTATCCTTTGCTCAATAACTGAAAATGGGCACTAAACCATTTTTTAAAAAAGATCGTCAGGATACATAAACTGACAAATAAATGCAAGTCTTTGAATGCACCATCAGTTCTTTGATAAGTGATGCAGGATCAAAGTTTTCGCAAATTTAAGGCGGTTTCTCCACTTTTGTCGGTGTATATGGCAGAGAGTAAACCGCCATATCATAAAATGTATGTCGAGACGGTGAATCACAGAATTAAATGTTTTGGAACGGCGCGGCGTATTGTCGAGTTGGTGGTGTTGGTATGGATGATACAAAAACAGCAGAGTACAGTGGTTGTCGAATCATCGAGCGGCGGATTAGAGAGAGAGAGCACTGTACATAGTATATTATATGCCGAAAACTGGAACAATAATGATTTTTATAATTACGTCCAGTGGATAATAGTTTTCAGTGTAGCAGGTTTCACCAGAACAGTAACGCGAATGCTAACAATCACTAGTAAAATTATGATGAAGTCAATCGAATTTAACTTTTACTAGCTAGCCAAATCACGGAAAGCACAATTTCCTGGTTACTGTTAACTTTTACTGATTTCCAGGTTTAACTGTAACATATCCACTTCATTATTTATTGATCAAATTCTTTCATAGTATGAATATATTTTCCGGTGCAAGTCATAGAATACTGTTAACGAACCGGGACAAACAGATCAGGTATTCAAAAGTTAGAATATCTTGCCTAGTTTTGATTAAGAGTGTCAGAACCAATTTCTTCTAGATGTCTAGACACCTTGATCATCATATCCTGAGTTATTCGTAGTAGTTTATTAAAAGCTTATCAAGAAACTGATGAGGGTGGAACTTCCATGGTAGTGCCAAGAAATAGTTTCCAGCAATCCTGAATAGCCTTTGCGTAAAGATATTCTTTGTGGTGGAGAACTTACTGGATTTTTAATTCTTCTACCAAATCTATTTTGGATCAATGAAATAATTCACAAACACATCTGGTAATCTAAAATGATTTTTTGGAAGTAGCAAGATTTACACTACCGAATGCAGTCCAACAGTACACAGATCGTTAAAACATCTTTAAATATACAAAAAAAACTACCTTGATAAAGACAATAGATTTCTCGACAGTTCACCGAAAAAATAGAAATAGTTTTGCAGTTCACACCTCCAGGTCTGGATCAAGTTTGTGCCCTTTTCAGGAAATATGGATCAGATTGAATCATCAAAAGATGTGAAGGAGTTTAAAAAAGAGGTCCAATTCTCCACAGTTTAATCAATAATTTTATTCAACAGAGGACTGTTGAAAAAAAGAGGTCCAATTCTCCAACACTCCTCTGTTGAATTAAATTATTGATTAAACTGTGGAGAATTGGACCTCTTTTATAAACACCTTCATTATGTTACTTCACCCTGAAGAAAAACTCTATAAACTAAAATTAAAAGATGTCACTGGATTTGTCAGATAATATCCACTGAATATTATTCAACATGATCTGCTATGTTCCCGTGATCAAAATAAGCTAATAAGAAGATCATTAATTTATGTAAATTGATTTTTTAAAACAAAGATCAGGTAACTCAAAAGACGGAAAATATATTTTGCACATGAACAATAGATTAAATAATATGTCTATGATATAGATGATATGGATATTATAGAGGTATATATTATATAGGTACCTTTTATCGAAAACCGTAGTAGATTGTTTCCATTCTTCTTGAGAGAGGCAACCAGCTAATTTGGCAAAATGTATCTATTATTCTATATTTTGAGGAAGTAGTTTTGTCTCATACAAGGACCCTTCATAGTATCTTTAGAGATAATAAAAAGAAGGGTTTTTTTTTAGGTGGAGATGAAATGAAAACGAACACGTTATATTTCATTATCTGCAATTTAAAGAGATCGCGACGTGCCGTGTGGTGTTCAAAACACAATGGTAAAGTATTTTTCCAAGTTTGCGGATGAGGAGTTGTGCAACTATAAAGAAGTATGATAGTGAAAAAAGATTTGTATGAATTATTTTCAACTGCGGTCTATAACTGGAACCAATGCCAAATATAATCATGAATAAATGGAAATAATTCTTTATCTTGATTGATGAATAAAAACTTTGAATATTTAAATCGCAACCTCAGCCCAAGACACTAAGAAAAATAGAGCACTTATGTTTTTTGAAAGCAAGTATTTGTTTCCATTTTATAGTAACCATGACCTTAGATTAACAATCATTTTCTCATTTAGCTAGATGATTTTCATAGCTCATAACTTGAAGAAAATTAATAAATACTGAAAACTTACCGCTGAGTGCATGATGCTACTATAATCAGTACTATTCACGACACTGTCCAAAGATGTACCGACTAAGTATTTATATTGTGGTGCAGACGATGGGCATCTCTTTTTATCATTAAAATAGATTCGCCAAGACATTTTCCCGAGGCGTACATACCCATAGCGGGATTATATTATTATTCATTGGTATATTCAAATTAAAGGTTATCATCGTATTGGTATGTGATTATGAGGGAGATGAGCTTTATGGTGTACAGTAATTGAAAAAGCGAATGAAATCAATGCATATTGATGTAAAATGTTATTGGAGATGTTGAAAAATATGTTCACATTGAAATTTAACGGAAAATTAATAATTGTTTAGACCCAGCAGGACATTACATAAATGGAACATTTCTTGTCCAATAAACATTCAACTATCATTAAATCTTAGCATATTAGTAACTTTCATTTTCAAATTGTTTTGAAGGTATGGTTTTGTGTAGGAATCCATTTATTCTTGCTGATATTTGAATATCCTTTATCACGGTGACACCGTGTCCTTTATATTCAGTGACATTAGAAGTGGTACACCGACTAATTTCCCATAAGACTGAATGTGAACATCCAAAGCTTCATATCTCCTTTGAAAAAAAGGATATCAAATTAACCAAAAAATCAAAATGTTCAGAATAAATTAAACTCCAATATTTTAGCATGGGAGGAATTCCATCTCTACCAGGAAACTCTAAAAAGTGTTTCAAAATTTTAAAGTCTACCTAGCAATGCAATTAGCATTGGATGGAATATGCTGAAAATTCAAAACACTCTATAGAGTTTTCTGGTCGAAATGGAACTTGAATATTGAAGTTTCATTCATTGTGAACATTTTGCTTTTTTGGTTGATTTGATATCTTTTTTTTTCAAAGGAGGTATGAAGCTTTGTATTGGGTCGTGTTTACATTGAGTCTTACGAGAAATAAGTGGATGTAACACTTCTAATGTCACTGAGTATATTATTATA
Organism: Orchestes rusci; assembly: GCA_958502075.1. Classification (NCBI taxonomy): domain Eukaryota; kingdom Metazoa; phylum Arthropoda; class Insecta; order Coleoptera; family Curculionidae; genus Orchestes; species Orchestes rusci. The sequence continues at coordinate 77,235,326 of OY293304.1, read as the reverse complement.
CCTAGAATAATTGAACTCAAGCATTCCCAATAAGATTGATGGGTGCATTGCATTGTCTGCACGATATTATGACAAACATTTATTGGAAGCAAGCTTACAAAAGCAAGTGTTCCATCTTCCATCGAGCACTCTCATGAATCTCATTCCCAATTTATTATGGCTCCAACAACATCACTTCCAACAGTTTCTACATCACTTGATAATCCATGCCCCCAAAAAAAAGGACTTGAATAAGTTGAATCGCTTACTCAAGACGTTTAGGAAGATAATGCACTTTCGAAGCGCTAATTATTTTTTGAAGTATTGAACACACCTAACATCACAAATAAAAACATCTCTTCGGAAAAATCGATATCCTCGGGACCATAGAGGTTCCTGAAATCCAGAGATTCACTTCCAAATTTTTTTTTATCTCTTCAGGTTTGTGCATTATGATGCTCATTGATAGTTTTTGAATTGTAACCCTGATGTATATACGGTGTTGAGCTATCAGGGGCCATATCAAATCCACCTCATATGTACAGGGTGACCCAAATTCGTAGGCCAACATTAGTAACTCTGTTAACGTTAGAGATACGGGTTCGTCTGGATTTGGGAAGGGTTGCCTTTACACATACTGGGTGATTCCTTTGAGTAGGTCATGCTTTCGGGGTATTATGGGGGACGTCGTAATATTATTTTGATATATCACACTATACCTCTATGCAAGTTACAGGGTGTTGAGTTTTTGACAGATTGAGGATATTCTTTATTAGTTTTTTAAACAGTTGAAGGTATCGTTACAAAAATTTATTTTAGGCGTCTACCTAACAGAGACACTTCAAGTGTGAAATGAAGAGGGTCTAGTGTCAACCGGTGGAGTTGATGTGATATCTACTATTAATTTGGCCAATGAATAGTTAACTTTCTCCAAACTTGAACCAAATTTGAGTTACCAAGAGAATTTTGAACCAAACAAAAAATAGTGGAACCGTTTCTGTGTTTATTGTATAATGGGAAACTTTTTCTTATGACATTGAAACAAGTTATGTGTGAGTGTCGCATCATCAATATAGTTGGAAAGAATCTATGCTGCTTCTGCAGAAATTAAAATAAAGTGTGAGAAAAATATTTAGTTGAAAGTAGAGGAAACTTACGAATGATGAGATAGCAACAATCGAGGCCACAATGGATTAACAGCAAAAAATGATGAAACAAGACAAGAAAAGTGAGTTCATATCTAAAATGCTGGCTGTCCCATCGACCTATGTGTAACAGTTAATTGCTACCAGAGGTCAAGGTTATGAATAATAAATAAATTATAAATTTAGTCGTTGAAAAAAATCTTGGAATTGGAAAATCATGATGATTTTGAGCTGGTCCACTATCAATTTACCGTTCATCTTTTATACTTGATTAATCTAGATATTCTAGAAAGTCAATGTCTGGAATTTGTGAAAGGTAGAAGAGCTGATTTGAAAAACACAAACAGAATGGAATGTATACTGCCCCGGACCCAAAAGTTCTGACCAAGTATATGATGATCTCCAAAATTTTTTTATTTTTTATCCTATTCTTATGAATTTTGAACCAGTTCGTGAATAAATATATTGAGATTCTATCAAATAATGATAGAAGTGAGAGAATTTTTTCCATCAATCAAGACTATAACAATGGTGAATAAGAAACTTCAAAACCTCCTATAGGTAGTAGAATTGAGGTGGATAATTTTGTTTGCAGTAGTCTCAAATGAATTCCAAACATTTTATTTTCTCATTCATTCTCTTAAACAAATGTTAGTTTGAACTAGATAATGATAATTTAATTATTTGAGCTGATCTCTTCTCATCAACCAATCATTCGTTGTTAATTCAATGATGACATTACTTCTCTATTGCTCTGTACTAGTCTAGTCCAATACGAAGAACGAGGTGTATCATGTAATGAGTATTATATTGCCAATTTAGCATTAAGGTGGCAGTTCCATACAATAATATAATGAATATTAATCCTCACATCTGACTGTTGCGGCAACCTGCTATTAAAATGCTAATTTGTAGAAAAGCCGAAAAAGTGTTATTACCAATATTTGTTGTTGGTCACAGTCTTGATCACAGTACCTGAACTTGTTAGCATTATGAAACAATAAAAGGTTTTCAGGTTTTGCCAAGTTCATTTGAAAAAATATATCGAAATAAATGTCACAGCCAATCTTTTCCAACTACAAAATTGCGTTATCAAATTTCGTCTCCAAGCAAATCATCAACTGTGTAGGAACAATTTCGTTCTACGCCTACAAGGAAAAAAACATATTCTTGATTCTAAATAACGTATATTTTCAATATCTTCAACTTGATTGAAGCTTTCACATATTTAATTTAAGGACACGTCTTTTAATCAAGAATTACAATATGTTTGGAAAATGAATATGATATTTTCAAGGTATATTTTTCATTTGAGTAAATAGTCTGGTTTCAAAACGTTTCAGATTTTTATTTCTAACTTAGGAATTCTAGTTTTGAGATTGCATCAGCTCTTTATTTGAAAACTATCACCTCCTTTAAATGATAGTCTATAATTTCACAAGGAGAAGCCATAATGATATTTTGAAAATTTCACTACTCTTGGTTTCAAACGACCACAAACTAAATCCAAAAGGATAAAAATTAAAATACTGTTCATTCAAGTATACGGTTGTTTCGTATTCTCAATGTCAACAAATATAACAGTATAAAATACTTATTTCAAATATAGGATATCATCAAGTTTATGATGTTGATATTCTCAATTTTAAAATATATTTGAAATATTATATTCGATTTGAGAATATAATCCCACGTTGCTGCTTGATTTGAGATGACAGGTTTACGAAGTCTGACGAAGTATACCGGTACCGAAGTTTGAGACGAACTCTCAGTGCATTTCATAGATGAAAAATATATATACGGAAAGTGCAGTTGCAGTTCGGAGTATATATATTTTTTATCTATGGTTGCAGTCATCCCCCAGCCATTGATAAAATGATAGCTCAAACGGACATCTGACCGCAATTTTGAAACTTTTTTTGATAAAAAGGATCTAAGGATTGTTTTTTCGTTTCAAAGTTTTCTCAATCATTAATTCAATCCTTGATTTTGAAAGCATTTTGGTTCAGCAGTTTTCAAATCATTATTTCCATATTATTTTTTTTTATCGCCACGTCGTTGTCTCTTTGGTCTTATAATTTACTTTCATAACGCTTTTTTGAAGTTCTCTATCTAGCTCAATATCATCATTGATAATAATATTATGACATCAAAAACCCTTCAAAATAAAAAAATGTGAACGGCTAAACCAAATGGTTTCAAAATCAGGGGTTGAAGCGAAAGACTAGACTCAAAATAAAATTGTGATATCATTAAACAAAGCAAGTCTATATTGTCAGATGGAATTGAAGTATGCTTGATTTAAAGAAACTATGTGGATATTTTTGAGTGAGAATCTATTTAATTTGAAAACATTCAATCTAAAATTACGCTTATTCAAATTGAGTATCCCTATATTTTTGAAACGAATTGGTGTATGATCAGTTCAAGGTGGTAAATGAATATTTTGAAGCAGTGTTGCTGATTTTTTTGATTTTTTTGAAAGAAGTCAAAGAAATCCGTTTTTTTTTTATTTAAATCGGATCTTTTTTATTTTAATCGATTTTTTTGATTAAGATCACTTTTTCATATGTATTGTGTTTTTTTTTCAATAATAATATTTGAGATAGATTAATTCTGAACATAATATTTCATTGCAAGTTCTGACACATAGCACAACGCAACTTAACTTGGGTCATATTTAACAAAATTTGTAAAACATAATTGAATACTAACACAACTTGAATTTAATTATTTTTAAAAAACAGAACCAATAGATAAAGCATCAGGAAGACTAAATAATTGTATTTTGATGACTTAATTTAATTTTACTTTTCAAATATGGAAGCAGAGAAGGAAAAATATAAATTCTTTAATCATGTGATTTAAATCAACTTTTTTTTTTAAATCATGTGATTAAAATCGCGATTTAAATCACTGATTTAAATCAACGCAACCCTGTTTTGAAGTTCAGGATGACGCGATGTGTCTTTAATTTAAAAAATCTTAAATACTCTAATCGATCTTTCTGAAAGAAACTTAACGTATTGCGAATTTGCTATGTTTAAATGAAGGAGATATAGACTGGAGTATGCTAGACTTGAATATGTCGAAATAAAGATACTATTCCAATAAAGTGTATCGTTTATTTGGAGTAGATTGTTGAATGGATTGTAACCTTCCTGTCGGAGGTAGGAGTGGGGGGTTGAGAGCTGGGGGTGTGGATGACGGATGCGGATATCAGTATGCCAGATGCCTTTGATTGTTGAGCTCAGTGACACCGCGACGCCGCGCGTCAGGGAACATTTTTTGTTGAGGTGTATTGCGTATCATTGTTTTTTCATGCGGTATTTGATACTGAAAACATTTCAATGATGTTTCGATGTATAGGTAGTGAGATTTTGGAAATTAGCATAGGTTCCATAATGATGCGAAGATTATTATTTTTCGAGGTGTATGTATGTTATGTTACTCATCCGCGGTATTGGAATAAGGGGATGTAGAATATTCAAAAAGGAGAGCGCGATAAACACTAACTTGCACAAAAAATGCGTATATTGAAATGGTGAAATTGCTTTGGTTTGAGCAGTGTATGAAGGTGACAAATAAACGTCAAGTTTTGTCAGTTGCAATAATGATCCACTTTTTTGTGTGAACGCAAATTCTTACACGCTTCAGTGAAGACCTATGGTCGGTGAAAAGAACTGGAAATAACTAGATGACTAAATAACCAGATCCACATCCGATGGAGAATGTGTGGGTACCATTGGTAAAAATTATTTATCAAATAAACTGGAAGCCTCAGCTCAGAATCAGGCAGAACTATTAGATGCCATTCTTGATGCGTGGAATGAGCTCGCCAATGACGTCTATATTGTCAAGATTTATCAAATTCTATGGTTTGACGACTACAAGAAGTTTTGGCTAGAAATGGTTCTGCTACCGAATTTTAAAGAGAATAATCTACATTTTTCTAAGCGAACTGAGTGAATAAATTCAAAGACGTACCCACAATATATCGTTTTCATTGGAGAAAAAATAAAAAGTTCAAGTGCATGGCATGTATATATTTTGACAGCCTATTACACTGCTAAAAAAACATGATTTCACTGTCTGTGTACGCATTATTTGTGCAAGTTAGTGTACCTAGATATTTTACAGTCAACGATCGTGAAATTTTTGTAAGGAAAAAAACACAGCAAAAGACTATTAAGAGATCATGATTCAGTAGATCATTTCGATTTTTATGGTTAGAAGATAGCATCAGTATTGGTATGGATAAAGAAATTTAAAAATTATATTTAACATTTAAATAGAATTGAAATATTTTCAGAAAATCTTATTTCAACACCTGGATAGAGTTGATCTGTACTTGAGATAGACACATACTTACCTTATCAAATGCATATCCAATCAAATAAAAAACTAAAATTTCGAATGACATATATTTATTTTTTCATCAAAAGATACACAATAATTGCATTATGCGCACATAAATCCCCAAAGTGGTAAATTACACAATTTACCATGAGTAGGGGATTGGTACATAAAAAGGAAGTAAAAATAGGACAAATACATGCATCTTCTACTCACTATCTACTCAAATCACACAATATAAACGGAGAAAACTAATTTTATTATACCTAATGAGTAATGCAAATACTTATCTGATAAAATAATTATTATACACAATATATTAATCCATTATAGAATAATGCCCATGACGAAGTGTTAGGACAGAATCTTTCAAAAGATGTCTCTTATCATCATACGAACTCAAGGCTATTTTTGTTTGTTGAATAGAATATAAATCATGTTTACTTACACGAATTAAATTTTGATCGACTACTTTCTCAATATTTGACGCTAAACATTCTCTATAATCTTCAAAACTGATTTTATTTTCAATAGCACTTTTCTTGACCCCTTTTATTTTTTTGTTGTATACACCTCACTTTTTTCCATGTTATTTTTGTTCTGTTCTAATTCCTCACCAGTGTGAAATAGTTTTACTGCGTACATTTTTTATCTAAGTCCGATAAAGTCAGTCATAATCCGTAAATTATTTTCATGTTTCATCATACCCAAAACCTATTTATTCAATAAGGGAATTTTATAAATATTATCCTTAGGATAATCAGAGGTGTCAAAATCTTGTTCACAATCTTGTCTGATGACGTCATAGACATTGAAATCTGCTATTTCATAAATTAAAGAGTCTGTATCAGTGTAAAGCACAGTACATTTTTCAAAACGATTTTTCATGTAATCATAATGAAAGTTGTGAATAGTGGTCTTAGCCAAATCTAAAATACACATTCCAGCATATATTGGCTTATTGAAAAATACTTCAGATTTTGCCAACTCAATAATTACAAGATTTTCATTGATTATAGTTCTACTTTTAAACTCAGGTTTTGAAATTGAAGCCTCGGCTCCATATCGACCTTCCCATTTAGTAACAAGCTTAACCGAAGAATGTTTTCGAACATTTTCCATAGTTTTTCCAAAAACAGCATTAATCATAAGTTTGAAGAGGTTTTTCTCAAAGTCATTTTTGGAAGCCTGTCTGAGACGAGTATTCAAATCAATATAGGATTTTAACCACGGAGACTGATTAAATGAAATTGCTCTATGAATTTTTGATAGTTTAACGCCCAAACGCAATACCTGTTTCAAGTTTCTGTAGTGAATAATATATTTTTCTTTATTGAAGAGTGTTGCCATTAGCTTGATATTTTTGAAACCAGGAGGTGTCTTATGTTCAGGACAAGGGGGTAAATCTGAAAATAGATCATGTAACTCATGAGGGATTTCCAAGTCTACCTCTAAAATAAAGCCTTTGTTAGAGGTATCATCAACGTCTAAAACATTGAAAGAAGATAGTTCAGCATCAGTCAACCACTTGAATCCATTATAGGGCAGATGTTGAGACATCGCCCAACAATATTGATTGTTGATATCGAAATACATGAGATATGTTTCTTCTGTAGAAGGATCGTATGAAGGATTATACTTATTATTGCATTCAGCATGCCTTTTAGAATACTGATTTAGACCTCCTCGTATACCCCTTTCAATGAACATGACCATATCTAAATCAGTCAAAAGTTCAAGCCTAGGATGATCACATTCAAAGAGTTGATACAGCATACATTGCCAAGAATAACCAGGGAGAGTAAACGAATGAGCGGGGTCTAATCCATGAGTGTTATGAATGAGCTGCTGATAACAAAATATCAGTTTTCATGTAAAGTTCAGAATAATCACACATTTTTCGACATGAGAATGTATTCCAGACTTTTTGCGCATGTGCGTACTCACTTTCTGAAATACATTCATCCTCCAATCTGCTATATAATTCTGACTTGGGGGGTAATTGACGCTCATTGATTTTAGACCGATCATCCATAGAGTCATATGGAAATATACCTTTACGAATGAGCAACTTGAAATGCTCATCACTCAGATTCTTGAATTCGGACTCTAAAATGGGAAAAACTGAAAGATGAGATGCTAGTTTATCTAAACTGGAAGCCATAAAACGAAAGCTATCCAAAAATCTGAACTGAATACGACTTTCAGGAATATGCTTTGTAGAGGAGATATATTTCTCTTTGTTTACAGAAAGAACATCGATTGACTCATCCACTTCAGCTGAAGCTTTGATAAGCAGATGTCCATCATATGAACTGAGACAATGAAATAAAATAGGAATAATGTGGCTATCTTGGAAATTTGAATTACATTTTTCATGGGCAGGTCCTCTAGGTGACAATGATCACGAACTCTTTTATCTTCTGCTTGGAAAACCTTTTCACATACATGACAACAGCTCGCCTTGAAAAATTGCTCAACTTGTTCAGATGTAAGCTTCTCCATTGGAAGAGGACATTGAAAAACTGTCATCACATTTTCAGCAAAGTCGAAAATTTCCTTAACAAACCATTGAATACAATCCACCCCCGTATAAGACTTATAAAACGATAATGAGTCATCATGAGAACATTTAACATAAGATCCAATGCTAAATGGAACATGTGATTGATATTTTTGACTATTTCAAGATATATCATCTTCAACAGGGGTCAAAAGACACTCGGAATCGGCATATATGACAAAAGGTGCTTTTGTTTTGAAAGAAAAGTTGGTAAACTCAACAAACTTTCGATTTTTCTCGGGAAGCTTTGGAAAAGGACCTTTATTTAGATTTTCACAGTCTTCCACATGAATATTCAGTTTTTCAACATCATATAAATAATGAAGCCAACGATCACAAATGAGCACTTTCCTAGGATTCTTTGTTACTTGGGAACGAACTAAACGAGATAAATTTTTTATCTGAACAAAATGATTTCTAGTCAGAAGAATCATCTCCTCTTCACCACTTTGATAATTGTCTTGTACCATTAGAAGATTAATATGGTAATCAACTTTTTTTTTGGTGATATAGGCCGGTATAACCTTGAAAGACTTACTCGATTTCTCCAATCTATAGACGTTTATAGAAATATCATTTTGCTTTTCAAATCGAGGAACTTGGGGTAACGACATAGGAAACTGAATTCCACTCAAATTTAAAACTGTCTGAGGATGAGAATAAGAAGATTCCTTTTTTGCAAAGTCGCAATCAACAGGAAACAATGCAGAGACCACTGCCCAGACAAAACATAAATCATCAGAATTCCTAATATTAACACAAGCTTATTTACTTTTTATTTGCAGAGGTAGATCAATATATGAACCGACTTTGATTGGATTAAACTAATTTATGTTAAGTGTTAAATTCAGTATTTTAGATAAGGCCCAACCACTATCTTTTTCCTGAAACTCCTCCAATTGACTAAGCAGGGGGAATATTATATTTTTATCAAACCATGTATCTAGATCAGAATTCTGATATAAAGGGGCATTTTGGGTATTTTAATATTTATTTTCCGTCAAGGCTATATTCGCTTAAATCACTTTGAATTAACCACATAATACAGTGTTAGCTTTGACAGCATGATTATTTTTCAAAATATTTTGAACTCTTCTTTTGCATATAACCTTATAATCCAATAAATATCCAATGATGTCTTTATGGAAAAGATTGATCAAGACACCTGTTCGAACTCTAGATTCAAAAGCTGTACTCAGATCTTCCCATTTTACACGGTAGCATACTCGTTCTCTATTCTTGATTCCAGACTCCTTTTTTTGAAGTATTTTGAACTGTTGTCTTGAACTTTTAACATTAACCATTGCTGCTAGTAGATGTTGGTTTTCGCCTATTGATTGAGCAGTTTTCAAAACTTTGTTGATCTTTCTAACTACTCGAACACATTCAATCAAGCCTTCTCGAAGAAGTTCTTTGGAAGACTTGACCCGAAATATTCCAAGTGGTGCAGCAATATGCTTAATTGCATTCGCAATTGCAGACATAATTCACAAAAACTGATACGATCAAGAAAAAAAAATTGCAAAACACGTCCAAAAACTTCAAGAGACAATCTAAGACTGATCAAAGTAACTCACCCTCAATATGATTTTTTAAAATAACTATACTCAAAAATTATCACTAAGAAGAATAGCATAATACGTCTGAATACTTCGAGAGACTATCTAAGACTGATATAAATAGCTCCCCCTCAATATCATGAAAAAAAAGTCAATAATTTAAATTGCTGCTAAGAAACTGAACACGTCCGAACACTTCAAGAAACAATCCGATACTAATATTCTAACTCACCCGAATCGAACTTTAAAAAGACTTTGCTGATACAGATGTTCTCTGCTGTTGGACTGCAGGTGTCCTGAAGTCTTCTTTTTTGATAATCCTTTGTGATACAAGTGTTCTTCTCTGCTGTAGGACTACAGCAGTGCTGGACACCTCTTGAAGTTTTTTTTTTTGACAATCTTTTTCCTTTCACTATTGCAATATTGCAAATTCCAAATTGAATATTTGGGGATCCTATGAAAAATATATTATTTTATTTTCTGCGATATAATTTTGGCGACTTTACGTACCTTCAATCTCAAGGATTTGCTATTAATTCAAGAAGTCTTCGGGCATCCAATTTTTGCAATTCAACGTCAGTGAGGTGGTCAGGTTATCGTTGATGAGTAACTGAGTAACAGAAAAAATAGCTTTACTTGCACATACAACAATTTTCTTACAAAACAAAACCCCAAAACCCTCAATACATATTTTTGATTATAATAAGCTCGGATTATACAGCATTTTTCATATTGAAATATTAAAAATAATCAATTTCATATCCAATCGATGTTCTCAATAATCAAATCAAATTAAAATTATTATAACATCATCTATAGACTCTACTAGGCAGGTACCTAATTTTGATAAAATATCCCCTTTCCAATTTATCACAATAAACAAGGAGTTAGTAGGGTTTGTTTTTAAGCTTTTAAATATTATAAAAAAGTGTTTTTACAATATTGATCATATTATTTTTCTAGATAATCAAGATTAAATTATTGATAATTAATATTATTCAAAGTAACTATTAGTTATTATTTATTATCACACAAGATCTATCAAACAAAATAATATTATGTAAGTGTGATAATCAAGTGAGCAATTATTTTGGTGAAAACATTGTAAGGGAATATGTTGATTGAAAAAAAAAATTACATTTTCAGCGTCTTACTTTAACCATATAACATTGTCATTTTTCCCCGACGCGCGGCATCGCGGTGCGCATGTATCACTGAGCTCAACAATCAAAGGCATCTGACATACTGATATCCGCATCCGTCATCCACACAACTCCTAAACACCTCCTCTGAATTCCTAAACACCTTCTCTGAACACCTAAACAACCCCTCTGATCGCCTAAACAACCCCTCTGAACTCCGCTAGAACCTCGCCACCACAAACGTCAATGTCACTTCAAACGTCAACCATGAAACCTACCTATCCAAAATCCCTTATCCCCCACAAAACACCAACACCGCACGCAACAGACAACAACGCCCACACACACGCACACACACACACACACACACACACACACACACACACACACACACACTCACACACACACAAACACAAACGCACCCACACAACAAGCCGGCAACATCATCCACACATCGATCCTAAAACCTCAAAATCCCAGTAGAGCCTCTGAAAAATGATTTACTTGCTAGAAATAATTCACCGTCATGTATATTGAACACTTTCATATACAGAGTGTCTATTGAAGAATGGCAAGGTGCCAGATCTCAGAAACTAGGCATCCTAGAGACTTGCGGAAAAAAAAACTACTGGGTAATATGGAATAGAGAAAATGCTGGAAATATATCAGAAGTTCCCAAGATCGCCACAAGATGGCGTAACGGTGCTATCAAAACACAAAATCGCTGTTTTTTCGTGATTTTTCTATTAAAAAAAAACAAAAAAATTAATGATTTTTTTTTGTTTTTTTTTATTTATTAATTTTTTTAATTTTTTTAATAGAAAAATGTATCCATTTTTGAAATATATAAAAATAAATATATCATTACATTTGATTTTTTTGGAAAAAACTCAAAAACATGCTACCATTTCAGTTAACGCCATCTAGCGGCGACGGCAAAGGTCAACAATTCAAAACCAAAAATGTTTTTAGAAGTGCAGATCATGCTCTTTCATATGAGACCAAGATCGCGTCAATCGGTTGGGTTATTTCAAAGTTATGAGCATTCTTGCGTTGTAAGGTTTGACAGCTGATACCTGTCTAATTTGACATGTTAGGAAAAAAAATCAAAAAAAAAATTTGAAGGAAATTTTTCAAGGAATCCATAGCGGTACTCATTTGTATTTGTTTGTATTAAATAATCACGAAAAAACAGCGATTTTGCGTTTTGATAGCACCGTCACGCCATCTTGTGGCGATCTTGGGAACTTCTGATATATTTCCAGCATTTTCTCTATTCCATATTACCCAGTAGTTTTTTTTCCGCAAGTCTCTACGATGCCTAGATTCTGAGATCTGGCACCTTGCCATTCTTAAATAGACACCCTGTACATACATGTGTCAGTTGGAAAAAATATTATCAACTGTGCGATGTACACCTTTTCAATGCAATAATTATACCAGCACCTCTATATAATATAGCGCCATGTAAAGATATCTTCAAGTAAATTATGTACTACTAACATGCTAAATAAAATTTCAATTGCTTAAGATAAAATGAGTTGAAAATGTGAATTTTATATGTATGTAATAAAAAGATTGAACGCTTTATGCGGACAAAAAAAATATGATCAATTTGTATACATGAACTATGTGATGTAAAATGATCTTCCAGTTGTCTAGACGCCATTTTATTAGTTGATAATTAATGTTATAGAGATGTAAGTGGTCTCTATAATTATCCCTCTGTTGACACATTCATAGTTGTGGGACGTGGGACCTGTACATTTATGGGTCTCGTTTAGACTTTCCCACCCTCCCTAGTCTAGTTCGGTTGATTGGATCAAGAAAGAAGAAGTCAGTTCAGTTCTTTATAAATAGTTGAACTCGATACATGGTTCGATTTTTTAAAGCATCTTCGCAATTCTCTACGTATATTCAATAACACATTTGAAGTTGATAAGGCAAATGAAAACAGTTATGCAAATCTATTAATTCGTTTAAATTGATTGATAAAGAATTCCCCTCACGACTGTGCATTGTGTCCATAAGCTGTTCATCGAAAAAGTACACAAGTTGAATAGAAGAGAAATTTATTTTTTCATATAAAGTGAGTCATCTATTCATTTATGTAATTTTTTTCTCAATCAACATATTCCCTTACAATGTTTTCACCAAAATAATTGCTCACTTACTTATTACACTTACATAATATTATTTTGTTTAATAAATCTTGTGTGATAATAAATAATAACTGATAGTTACTTTGAATAATATTAATTATCAATAATTAAATCTTGATTATCTAGAAAAATAATATGATCAATATCGTAAAAACACTTTTTTATAATATTTTAAAGTTTAAAAACAAACCCTACTAATTCCTTGTTTATTGTGATAAATTGGAAAGGGGATATTGTATCAAAATTGGGTACCTGCCTAGAAGAGTCTATAGATGATGTTATAATAATTTTAATTTGATTTAATTTTTGAGAGCATCGATTAGATATGAAATTGATTTTTTTTAATATTTCAATGTGAAAAATGCTGTATAATCCGAGCTTATTATAATCAAAAATATGTATTGAGGGTGTTGGGGTTGTGTTTTGTAAGAAAATTGTTGTATGTGCAAGTAAAGCTATTTTTTCTGTTACTCAGTTACTCATCAACGATAACCTGACCACTTCACTGATGTTGAATTGCAAAAATTGGATGCCTGAAGACTGTTTGAATTAAAAGCAAATCCTTGAGATTGAAGGTACGTAAAGTCGCCAAAATTATATCGCAAAATATAAAATAATATATTTTTCATAGGACCCCAAATATTCAATTTGGAATTGGCAATATTGCAATAGTGAAAGGAAAAAGATTGTCAAAAAGAGAAACTTCAAGAGGTGTCCAGCACTGCTGTAGTCCTACAGCAGAGAAGAACACTTGTATCACATAGGATGATCAAAAAAGAGGACTTCAGGATACCTGCAGACCAACAGCAGAGAACATCTGTATCAGCAAAGTCTTTTTGAAGTTAGATTCGGGTGAGTTAGAATATGACTATCGAGTTGTTTCTTGAAGTGTTCGGACGTGTTCAGTTTCTTAGCAGCAATTTAAATTATTGACTTTTTTTTCATGATATTGAGGGGGAGCTATTAACATCAGTCTTAGATTGTCTCTCGAAGTATTCAGACGTGTACTGCTATTCTTCTTAGTGACAATTTTAGAGTATCGTTCCTGAAAAAATCATATTGAGGTTGAGTTAGTTCCATCAGTCTTAGTTTGTCTCTTGAAGCGTTCGGACGTGTCCTGCTATTCTATTTAGTGACAATTTTAGAGTAACATTATTTTTAAAAATCATATTGAGGTTGAGTTACTTCTATCAGTCTTAGATTGTGTCTTGAAGTGTTCAGATTTGTTCTGCTATTCTTCTTAGTGATAATTTTTGAGTATAATTATTTTAAAAAATCATATTGAGGGTGAGTTACTTTGATCAGTCTTGGATTGTCTCTTGAAGTGTTCGGACGTGTTTTGCATTTTTTTTCTTAATCGTATCAGTTTTTGTGAATTATGTTTGCAATTGCGAATGCAATTAAGCATATTGCTGCACTACTTGGAATATTTCGGGTCAAGTCTTCCAAAGAACTTTTTCGAGAAGGCTTGATTGAATGTTTGCGAGTAGTTAGAAAGATCAACAAAGCTTTGAAAACTGCTCAATCAATAGGCGAAAAACAACATCTACTAGCGGGAAGGCTTGTGCACCTCAGCGATCCTAAGAGCTATACCGGCGGTAGCGCAAGCTACTGGCAGGGTCACCCATGCCGGAAAGGTCAAAGGTTAGAGGTCAGACAAAAGGTGATACAAAGGCTTAACCCCACGGTTTTATGCGACCCGTGCCAAAGGGGTGGATGGCATCTGAGCCATAATCAGATGTTGCGAACGGAGCCTTTGGGACACCGGGCGACCTCCCAAAGTATTAAATCGCCTAGCGGCCAAGGGTGGGTACTCCTTGCGTCCGTGGTCCCTTTATTTTGACCCGTACTCATGAGAACAAAATGAATAATGAACCTAACAAAAACACTTCGATGGAGGTAGAGGAAGGAACCCCAGTGGTACCTTCTGATACCCCATCATCTCCTGCGGAAGGAACTTCGACTGGACCTTCTGTCTCCGACACGCATACTCGACCTACTGGAGAAGCTCTCAGAGATCCTTCGGTAGACCCAATCAACCCTTCCCCGGAGGAACGTGCTACACGGACCTCTGCGGAACCGGGGGAGCAGAAGAAGAAGCCCAACATCTGCGGGGCAGAGAGGAAGAGAAGGAGGAAGGCCAGAGGCGAGCAGGAACAGCTGTCAGCTGGACCTGCCTCTGGCCTTTCTCCTCTCAAAAGAGGTGAGATGGGGGTAGCAGGAGCTGCGACCCCCAAAAGGCTCAGAGAGAAGGGCTCTACACCTGTTGAAGCGAAACGCCCAGAGAAGCGCCTCAGGATGACTGGTTTGTCAGGGGACGCTTCTTACGCGGACGCTGCAATGGATAGAGCCCTTCAAATAGTGATAAGCAGGGAGGACTCCAGAGACATCTCCAACACAGAGTTACTGGAGTTCTCCGATGCGATTTTGGAGACGATAATATCGACACCGGCGAGCAGCGACACACCGACGCCGCGATTCATGTCGTCCAGATTGTGGCGGGGGCAGGTGCTGGTGACAGCTGCAGACCAGCCATCGAGGAAGTGGCTCCTCAGGGCCTTACCTAGCGTGAGACCCTGGGGTGGAGTGTCCCTCCTGGCATCTGACCCTGCCGCCTTCAGGCTGACCCGTGGGGTCCTGTGGCTTCCGGGTGTTAGACACCCAACGGACCAGGCTGCTCTCAGCTACCTGGAACGGTCTAACCCCGGTCTGTCCTCATCCAAATGGAGAGTGTGGGATAGGACGGAAGAGCCCCGGGGCCTACGGCTGATCGTTGGCGTCGATCGTGAGTCGTTAAGACGGCTCACGGGACTGGGCAATAGTCCATTCTATGGCTTCGGGAGAGCTAACTTCTCCACCGACACTGCGCACAAGGCTAGACACAGGCCGAAAGTCCAGGTGGCTCCGACGGAACAGGGGGTCAAGGGAGGTGAGGAGGAGCAGCCACCCGCCCCGTCCCCAGAGGAAGGAGAGAAGGGCGACAGTTCCTGACTGTCCCCAATCACAGCCAACGAGGATACACCATCTTTCTCAGGTGAGTCTCATGTCAGTCTTGGTATTACTAACCTTAGTTTCTAGGAACTTAAGACTTACCTACAACAGTATAAATTGTCATTCAAATGGCTTTAAAACTTATACAGATTAACCTGCAACATGGGAAAGCCGCAACAGCTGTCCTATGTAACACGATAAACAAACTAGGTACACACATAGCCCTCATTCAGGAACCCTGGCTTAACCAGGGTAAGATTAGGGGACTGGGACTGGTAGGAGGCTCACTGTTTCATAGCCCCTTCAGCAAAAACCCAAGGTCGTGTATTGTAACAAGAGAAGTTAACAGTTTTCTATTGTAAGGACTCTCAACCAGAGATCTGACTGTCATCAAGATAATCACTAAGGACAATGGGATCCTCATTGTTGCATCGGCCTACCTCCCATATGAGAGGGAAAGCCCTACAACCGAGGTGATTGATCTTGTGAATTTCTGCAAAGAAAGGAATCTTCCTCTCCTTATTGGATGTGACTCAAACGCTCATCATTTTATATGGGGTAGTAGAGATATTAACCCACGAGGTAGAGATCTAGCCGAATACCTCAGCTCCACGGACCTCCATGTCCTAAACAGGGGTGCTGCTCCTACATTCTCCAATGTTAGGAGTGAGTCAATCATAGATTTAACGTTATGCTCATCGAGTCTATATAGCAAGGTAAAAGAGAGAAGGGTGGCTGGTGAAGTCACACTGTCTGACCACCGGCACATCATGTTCACACTCGAACAAGAGTGCTTAATAGCACAGCCTAAGGTAAGAAATAGGAAGCTCACTAACTGGGATCTCTTTAGAGAGGAAATAGAAAAAGGTGTCGACAACATTCTTACCAAAATAAGAATAGAAGAGGACATTGAGCTGGCTGCAAATCAGCTTCAAGAATGCCTCACTAATTCATTTGAGACAGCATGCCCCTTAAGGGAAAAGCTAAACAACTCCAAGACGGTGTGGTGGAATAAACAAACGGAGACTCACCGTCGCAAAGTTCGCAGGCTCCTCAGTAGAGCTAAAGAACTGCGTACTCCGGACAGCTGGGATGACTATAAGACAGCCCAAAGAAACTACAAGAAGGTCATAAGATCAGCTCAGAGACATAGCTGGCAAAGCTTTTGCGAAGAGCTGAACGACCTTCC
This sequence comes from Orchestes rusci, assembly GCA_958502075.1. Taxonomy (NCBI): domain Eukaryota; kingdom Metazoa; phylum Arthropoda; class Insecta; order Coleoptera; family Curculionidae; genus Orchestes; species Orchestes rusci. Next base: position 77,218,240 of record OY293304.1, on the reverse strand, counting down.
GTCTACGCTCCGCCTATGCAAGATCTTAGCAAAGGACCCTGGAGCCAAAATAGGATGCCTAGTTAAAGCGGATGGAAAATTAACCTTGTCCGAGGAGGAGACGCTTAACAGGCTGTTGATAGATACATCAAGGAAACGCATCTGTTATCCACGCCACTGCATAACAATCAATATGCCTATCGACAAGGTCTATCGACGGACACGGCGCTACATAACCTTATCACCAAGGTAGAGGGAGCGCTAGACGGAAATAGATCAGCATTGGGTGCTTTTGTGGACATCGAAGGCGCATTTGACAATACCTCCTTTGAATCGATCTGTCGAGCATTAGAGGCAAGGGGCTCAGAAAGAACACTGACCCAGTGGATATCAAATATGCTATCACAAAGGATGATATTTGCCGAATTAAACGGATAAAATGTCAGAACTATGGCTGCCAGAGGCTGTCCCAAGGGTGGAGTCTTATCCCCTCTCCTTTGGAGTCTTGTGGTGGACAGCCCTGCTGAAGCAGCTGAACGATTCGGGATTGTATACACAGGCCTATGCTGATGATCTGGTGATCCTAACGACGGGTAGCCACATTCAGGAGCTGAGAGCACCCACAATGCGAGCCCTGAGAATTATAGAACAGTGGTGCTCCCTTGAAGGACTTAGGATCAACCCCGAAAAGATCGAAATCCTGTTATTCACCAGGAAATACAAACCAGGACTCAAACCGGAGATATCCCTCTCAGGAAGAGTCCTGGAATACAGGAAAACGGTCAAATACCTAGGAGTAACTCTTGACCAGAAACTGTCCTGGAAAGATCACATCGAAGAACGCTCTAGGAAAGCCATATGCTCTCTATGGGCATGCAAAAGAGCTATAGGGACAACATGGGGACTGAAACCCAGAAAAGTTTACTGGATCTATTCTATGGTTATCAGACCTCTGATCACCTACGGAGCCATAGTATGGTGGCCCGCAACTAAGAAAGCATACATCCAAAGGCAACTGGATAAGGTTCAAAGGATGAGATGCATCAGTATAACAAGCGCAGTACGGACCACACCAACGAGAGCGTTGAAGGTAATCCTGGAGCTACCCCCACTGCACTTGTTTGTAGAGAGTGTTGCACTCAGAACAGCATACCGTCTTCACTGTCTGGAACATCTGAAGCTAAGAAAGAAGGGACACTCGGGCATCATGAGTGAACCCCAGATAAAAGATGGAGTGCTGCTAATGCACTCCGACTACATGACTCCAATCTTCTATGCTGGTAGCTCGCCTGAGCTGATTATTCCTAGACCAGAGGATTGGACGGATCAGAATAGACCAGTTCAAACACGAGAAGGGTCGTGGTGGTTTACTGATGGCTCCAAACATCAGAGAGGCACAGGAGCAGGATTCTGCAAGAGCGGGAGGGACAATAAAATGACCTTCTCGCTCGGGATCTACGCTTCGATCCTACAGGCCGAAATCTTCGCCATAACACAATGTGCATATAACATTCTTGAGAGCGGCACAAATCACAGAACTTTCAACATTTGTTCAGATAGCACTTCAGCATTAAAGGCTGTTGTGAGAAAGGCAGTAGACTCTAAAGCAGTCCTAGAATGCAAAGAGGTTCTGCATAAGATAATTCAAAATAACAACAAGGTGAGGCTAATATGGGTCCCGGGCCATAGCGGTATAAAGGGGAGCATTGAAGCTGACAGACTTGCCAAAAGTGGTTCATCGCACAGGCCGATAGGACCCGAACCAATGATTGGCATCTCTAAAGCAATAGGAATGGTCGAGGCGAAGAAACTTCTACTCGAAAAGGCCACTCTATGCTGGAATAATGCCCCTGGTATGCTACATGCCAAGGCAATGATAACAGGACCTGATACGGGCAGAAAAGACCTCCGCACAATGACTGGTCTATTAACTGGTCACATGAACCTGAAGGGTCACCTCCATAGGATCGGGATCGGGGAAGATTCTGACTGTAGGTGGTGCCTTGAAGACGTAGAGACCGTTGCCCACATCCTAACGGAATGTCCGGCTCTTCGTAGCATTGGGATGGAACACTTCGGAGATGAACTCACAACACTCCAGGAATTGGAACGGATCTATTTGAGGGACCTGCTGAGCTTCGCGAAAGCGTCGTGCCTTCAATAATCTGACTTCTATCTATTGTGGGTTGCAACGGGCCCAGGAGGCCTAAGCAGGTTTTGGCGTGAGCCACCCACTGTAACATCTACATCTACATTTACAACATCTACTAGCAGCAATGGTTAATGTCGAAAGTTTAAGACAACAGTTCAAAATACTTCAAAAAAAGGGGTCTGGAATCAAGAATAAAGAACGAGTATGCTACCGTGTAAAATGGGAAGATCTGAGTACAGCTTTTGAATCTAGAGATCGAACAGGTGTCTTGCTTAATCTTTTCCATAAAGACATCATTGGATATTTATTGGATTGTAAGGTTATATTCAAAAAAAGAGTTCAAAATATTTTGAAAAATAATCATGCTGTCAAAAATAACACTGTATTTTGTGGTGAATTCAAAGTGATTAAAGCGAATATAGCCTTGACGGAAAATAAATATCTGAATACTCAAAATGCCCCTTTATATCAGAATACTGATCTAGATACATGGTTTGATAAAAACATAAAATTCCCCCTGCTTAGTGAATTGGAGGAGTTTCAGGAAAAAGATAGTGGTTGGGCCTTATCTAAAATACTGAATTTAACACAACATAAATAAGTTTAATCCAATTAAAGTCGGTTCATATATTGATCTACCTCTGCAAATAAAAAGTAAACACGCTTGTGTTAATATTAAGAATTCCGATGATTTATGTTTTGTCTGGGCAGTGGTCTCTGCATTGTTTCCTGTTGATCGCGACTTTGCAAAAAGGACATCTTCTTATCCTCATCCTCAGACAGTTTTAAATTTGAGTGGAATTCAGTTTCCTATGTCGTTACCCCAAGTTCCTCGATTTGAAAAGCAAAATGATATTTCAAATCAAAGTGGTGAAGAGGAGATGATTCTTCTAACTAGAAATCATTTTGTTTGGATAAAAAACTTATCTCGTTTAGTTCGTTCCCAAGTAACAAATTATCCTAGGAAAGTGCTCATTTGTGATCGTTGTCTTCATTACTTTTATGATGTTAAAAAACTGAATATCCATGTGAAAGACTGTGAAAATCTAAATAAAGGTCCTCTTCCAAAGCTTCCCGAGAAAAATCGAAAGTTTGTTGAGTTTACCAGTTTTTCTTTCAAAACAAAAGCACCTTGTGTCATATATGCCGATTCCGAGTGTCTTTTGACCCCTGTTGAAGATGATATATCAAAAAATAGTCAAAAATATCAATCACATGTTCCATTTAGCATTGGATATTATGTTAAATGTTCTCATGATGACTCATTATCGTTTTATAAGTCTTATACGGGTGTGGATTGTATTCAATGGTTTGTTAAGGAACTTTTCGACTTTGCCGAAAATGTGATGACAGTTTTTCAATGTCCTCTTTCAATGGAGAAGCTTACATCTGAACAAGTTAAGCAATTTTTCAAGGCGAGTTGTTGTCATGTATGTGAAAAGGTTTTCCAAGCAGAAGATAAAAGAGTTCGTGATCATTGTCACTTAACTGGTATATATAGAGGACCTGCCCATGAAAAATGTAATTTGAATTTCCAAGATAGCCACATTATTCCTGTTTTATTTCATTGTCTTTTTTCATTTACTATAGTAGATATTATCCAACGCCACGATATTGATTGAATAAAAGAGTTGTCTTCAATAGGATGAAATTCACAAGATATACCCTACCGCAATTTATCGATCACTATACTAATTATTACATATTATTACTTTTAATGAGATAAAGAATATTTGATAACCATTACTTGTTTGGATCTCTTATCTCAGGCACGAGTCTACATCTTTTTTCCACAACCGTTCAATGGATGAGTAGGTACCCAATGACGATCAAAAAAATGACTGGTATTTTTCTACAATTTGTTGCTTTCGTGATAAAATAGATGTAAAAAACAAAATCTGTTATATCAATTATACCAATCATTATCTACCAATTTTATAAAACACATTTCATCATTTTCCTACTTGATATAGGTATTCAACCACATTATTCAACTTTAATTATCGCTATTCGACGTTAATCAATCCTAGTAACATATTATAATCAACATTGGTCAAAGAATCTATTTTGAAGTAGAATAACATTTTGTTCGTGAATCTCCATATTCAGCTGCTCTGTAATGGTTTTTTTGTAGAATCATATCATTAAAGGTACCGGGTGATTGTTTATGTACTCAACAGATATGTCAGTTCATTTTGGTTTTACAAAAAAGTTCAAATGAGCAGTATTTTTCTCGGTATTTTTCATGGACATTCAGAATCCAATACTAAAAAATGCAAATATGCATCGAAAACCTAAACATTTTATACAACATGGTATTTTTTAAATTGAGAATCCCGTGTATTTTAGGCTAGAATGATAGATCTCTCTCTTCTGATTCCAAATATAACATATATGTTGGTGTAAAGAAATGATAACTGATGTGAGTTCATTTTTGAAAAAATGATGTGGAAAAAAGTCTTTAATCTCACAAATTCCTACTGTTTATTCAAATATTTATTATGTGACTACCAGTTTCGGGGTCTACACTTTGCACCCCATCCTCAGGTCATCGAAACTAAAGGCTATAATATCAAGAAGGGGGCTATTAGTAACTATCAAACTTATCTAACCTAAACTTATACTTACAATATTCAAGTTACAAGGATGTCATAAGATACATAAAAACATTGAAGGACCGCACATGCAACATGGGGAAACATACATTTGTAGAAAGGACAAAAAACGTTGTAACTTGTAACATGAGGGTCAAGTACGCCCTTCAGATGAACAATGAAGAATGTGCTAGATCACGTTGGAAAATAGAAGGTAACCTAACTTAAAAGATGAAATGGCTTAACATAACCTAACTATTTGGTACTTAAATGCTACTCAAGAAATGGGATGTCTAAACTTGTTATGAAGAGAGTGTTCATGGTATGAGATAAGTGTGTCAAATTAAAGATGAGAAGATTGTTGTATAGTTTAGGTTTATTTGTGCATTGAGAGTTAGAGAATCATCATTTTTAAAGGATCTATGAATTTCTAAGAGTTCTAAATTGTTGAGTTTATGTCCTTTGTTAGCAAAGTGTAAAATCTTAAAGCTTTCTCTACTGTCGAATGTATGGTTGTTGTCCAAAAGGTGTGAAGCAAAATGAGAAAAACCAGTAGAATTACATTTCAGACATCTTAAGTGTTCTTTCAACCTAGTAGAAAAATTTCTATAAGTTCTCCCAATATACTCAGCCGAACAATCCTTGCATTGAAGTCGATACACCCCGCTACGTTCCATAGGGTCTGTTTTGTCTTTATTATTGACGAAAAAATTACTAAGAGAATTAGATGATTTAAATGAAATATTTACGATAGGTTTGAATATATTGGCAATTTTGTTCGATATATTATTAACAAATGTTAAGGACCTGTATTGTCTTATAGTATTGTCTTCCCTTGAATTCTGTGGGTAGACCTGGTTCTGTAGTTGGTTGTTTCGTTTTTTGGTTAATAATTTAGTTACTAAGTTATGAGGATAACCATTAATTTCAGCAATTTGGTAGATGGTATTTAATTCTTTTTTAAACTCATACTCACTTAAAGGGATTGTTGAGAGTCTGTTTAAATAACTATGGAAGGCAGCAAGTTTGTGTTGGATGGGATGAGAGGATTCATTGTTAATGACCAGGCCTGTATGTGAAGGTTTTCTAAAAATGCCAAATTCTATATTGTTATTAGATAAAGTGAGAGTTAAATCTAAGAAGTTTAGTTGGTTATTATCATTCTGTGTTTCAAGAGTAAATTTTATAGATGGGTGTTGATCATTAACATAATTGAGAAAATCGTTCAAATTGTTATCATTGTTGTTCCAAATGATCAGAATATCATCAACATATCTGGCATAGACTTCATATTATTAGAGAAATTGTTATCATTTAAAATATTTTGAGTTTCAAAATTGTGCATGAAAAGGTCTGCTAGGATTGGGGAAAAGGGTGAACCCATTGCAAGTCCTTCTTTTTGGGAATAGAGATTATTCTCAAACACAAAGAAATTTTGATCAGGGCAAATTTTTAATAAATTGAGAAAGTCAGTCTTTTCAAAAACAGTTATCTCGTCACAATTTGAAAGGTCTCTCTCAACCAAGTCCAATACTTCTATTTTTGGAATGTTTGTGAATAAGTTGGACACATCCAAGGAAATTAAAATGTCGTTATTTGTTAGTTGTATACCTTTCAATTTTTTAATAAGATCTACGTTATTCTTTATGCAATGAGAAAATTTATTATTGTAAAATTGTTTTAATTCCATATTAATGTATTTAGATAATTCATATGTAGGAGTACCTCTAAACGAAACCACAGGCCTTATGGGGATTTGTTCAAAAACATCTGATTTGTGTATCTTCATCAAGCCATACAGTCTAGGTTTAATAATTTGGCGAGGTATATCGTAAATATTTCATTTAAATCATCTAATTCTCTTAGTAATTTTTTCGTCAATAATAAAGACAAAACAGACCCTATGGAACGTAGCGGGGTGTATCGACTTCAATGCAAGGATTGTTCGGCTGAGTATATTGGGAGAACTTATAGAAATTTTTCTACTAGGTTGAAAGAACACTTAAGATGTCTGAAATGTAATTCTACTGGTTTTTCTCATTTTGCTTCACACCTTTTGGACAACAACCATACATTCGACAGTAGAGAAAGCTTTAAGATTTTACACTTTGCTAACAAAGGACATACACTCAACAATTTAGAACTCTTAGAAATTCATAGATCCTTTAAAAATAATGATTCTCTAACTCTCAATGCACAAATAAACCTAAACTATACACCAATCTTCTCATCTTTAATTTGACACACTTATCTCATACCATGAACACTCTCTTCATAACAAGTTTAGACATCCCATTTCTTGAGTAGCATTTAAGTACCAAATAGTTAGGTTATGTTAAGCCATTGCATCTTTTAAGTTAGGTTACCTTCTATTTTCCAACGTGATCTAGCACATTCTTCATTGTTTATCTGAAGGGCGTACTTGACCCTCATGTTACAAGTTACAACGTTTTTTGTCCTTTCTACAAATGTATGTTTCCCCATGTTGCATGTGCGGTCCTTCAATGTTTTTATGTATCTTATGACATCCTTGTAACTTGAATATTGTAAGTATAAGTTTAGGTTAGATAAGTTTGATAGTTACTAATAGCCCCCTTCTTGATATTATAGCCTTTAGTTTCGATGACCTGAGGATGGGGTGCAAAGTGTAGACCCCGAAACTGGTAGTCACATAATAAATATTTGAATAAACAGTAGGAATTTGTGAGATTGAAGACTATTTTCCACATCATTTTTTCAAAATATGTTGGTATTTGGTCCAGCCGTTTTTGGGCTATTCAAGTTCAAAGTCTCCGGAAATAACATTACTGGAACATCACATGGTATTTTTTAAATTGAACAACCCGTATATTTTAGGCTAGAATGATAGATTTTTTCATTCGGATTCCAAATATTACATATATTATGTTGGTATTTGGTTCAGTCGTTTTTGCGCTATTCATGTTCAAAGTCTCCGAAAATCACATTACTGGAACATTACCTCACAAACTTCGACCATAAAAAAAAAGACAGGGCTATTCACATTACATCTAAATCACACATCCTAAATCCGGCCGATTCTTTATATTCCGGGCCATAAACTTGCAAACCAACTTGAACCTAAGTTGCCAGATACTTCTGCTTAACGCCTATAAATTATTATTTTTTCAGCCTATCGATAATCATATGCACGGTTCTTCTAGAAATAAGCTTCTCATGGCTTGTCAGCAGGCTGAGACTTATTATTAACAATATTTAAGGTATTTTCTATAGAGAAGAATATATAATAGCCGGCAACGTTGTATTCTTGAATGAATACAATACTCGTAAATTCTTGAATGAATACCATACTCGTAAATTCTGGCTGATTCGTAGTTGATATCTTCTGTTGGCCCGTTACCGATGTTGTCAAAACCTCCTCAACGACAGCTTGTGCCGAAAATATTATTTTATTGTGTTTATTATCCACATCCAGAATTGAGTTTTCACAGGTAAGTGGGGTAATGTTTTCCGTCGATTTTCATATTCCATAATTATGAAGCCAGTGGTGTAGCCGCATGAGCTTAAATGGTGGTTGCTATGATTTTGGCCACTAGAGTATATTAATAAAAAAAAAAACAAACTCTATCAACATAATTTCCTATCTTATTTCATTTCATTCATAATGTTAAAATGGCTTTCAATCATACTGATGATTAAATTCGACAAAAAGATAAATTTGTGACGCCACTGACTAGCTTCTACGAAACGCTCTTGCGGTCATCTTCCAATGTTGCCATCCCCTTCCGTCTGTTATTTCTCCTCACGTCCTCACACACCGTGGTGTCCAGGTGACAAAACAATAACTGATCGCATTTGCGGGCGTTCTATAAATGAGTGACCGTGTCTATTTTTTTTTAAGGTCGAAGCTCACATATCACTCAAAATATAAAGGAAACTTGAATGGGAGCCAATAGGCCATTTCAGAAACCTGTCAACATAACGTCAAAATTGACAGCTTGTACCGTAAACAATGCATATACTACAAAAAAATCAATTAAATTGTTATCAAGACATCAAGAAAAAAGGGGTAATCATGTAAATATCACTTTCTTTAGCTCTGATGATAATATGGTCTGACGGATGCGGATATCAGTATGCCGGATGCCATTGATTGTTGAGTCCGGTTACACATGCGCACCGCGACGCCACGCGTCGGGGAAAAATATTTGTTGAGGTGTATTATAGTGTATGATGGCGTACCATCGTTTTTTCATGCGGTATTTGATACTGAAAACATTTCAATGATGTTTCAATGTATAGGTAGTAAGATTTTGGAAATAAGCATAGGTTCCATAATAAGACTAAGATTATTATTTTTTGAGGTGTATGCATGTTATGTTACTCGTCCGCGGTATTCGAATTAGGGAATGTAGAATATTTAAAAAGGAGAGCGCGATGTATCTGAATATTTTACAGTCAACGACCGTGAAATTTTTATAGGAAAGGAATCACAACAAAAGACTATTATGAGATCATGATTTAGTAGATCATTTTGATTTTTATGGTTATATGGTGTGAATAAAGAAATTTTAAAATTATATTCACCGTTTGAAAATAATGTAAAATATTTTGAGGAATTTTAAAATTTGTATTTCAACACCTGGATAGCGTTGATCCATAGATGTAATAGAGGCATACTTACCTTATAAAATGCTGAGGAAAAAAAGTCAAATTTCGAATGATATATATTTATTTTTCATCAAAAGATAGACAATTACATTACACACACACATAAATCCCCAAAGAGGTAAATAACACTATTTATCATAATATGTAGGGGATTGGGGGCATAAAAAAGGAACTATTCTCAATATTCGACTCTAAACACTCTCTATAATCTTCAAAACTGATTTTATTTTCAATAACACTTTTCTTAACCCCTTTAATTTTTTTGTTGTATACACCTTCCCTTTTTCCATGTTAGTTTTGTTCTGTTCTAATTCCTCACCAGTGTAAAACAGTTTTACTGCATATATTTTTGATCTAAGTCCGATAAAGTGTGTCATAATCCGTCCATTATTTTCATCTTTCATCATACCAAAAACCTTTTTATTCACTAAGGAAATATTATAAATATTATCCGTAGGATAATCAGAGGTGTCAAAATGTTGTTCACAATCTTGTCTGATGACGTCATAGACATTGGAATCTGCTATTTCATAAATTAAAGAGTCTGTATCGGTGTAAAGCACAGTACATTTTTCAAAACGATTTTTCATGTCATTGTTATCATAGTGAAAGGGAGCTATTCACAGGGCTATTCACATTACATCTAAATCACACATCCTAAATCCGGCCGATTCTTTATATTTCGGGCCATAAACTTGCAAACCAACTTGAACCTAAGTTGCCAGATACTTCTGCTTAACGCCTATAAATTATTATTTTTTCAGCCTATCGATAATCATATGCACGGTTCTTCTAGAAATAAGCTTCTCATGGCTTGTCAGCGGGCTGAGACTTATTATTAACAATATTTAAGGTATTTTCTATAGAGAAGAATATATAATAGCCGGCAACGTTGTATTCTTGAATGAATACAATACTCGTAAATTCTTGAATGAATACCATACTCGTAAATTCTGGCTGATTCGTAGTAGATATCTTCTGTTGGTCCGTTACCGATGTTGTCAAAACCTCCTCAACGACAGCTTGTGCCAAAAATATTATTTTATTGTGTTTATTATCCACATCCAGAATTGAGTTTTCACAGGTAAGTGGGGTAATGTTTTCCGTCGATTTTCATATTCCATAATTATGAAGCCAGTGGTGTAGCCGCATGAGCTTAAATGGTGGTTGCTATGATTTTGGCCACTAGAGTATATTAATCAAAACAAAAGACAAACTTTATCAACATAATTTCCTATCTTATTTCATTTCTTTCATAATGTTAAAATGGCTTTCAATCATACTGATGATTAAATTCGACAAAAAGATAAATTTGTGACGCCACTGACTAGCTTCTACGAAACGCTCTTGCGATCATCTTCCAATGTTGCCATCCCCTTCCGTCTGTTATTTCTCCTCACGTCCTCACACACCGTGGTGTCCAGGTGACAAGACAATAACTGATCGCATTTGCGGGCGTTTTATAAATGAGTGACCGTGTCTATTTTTTTAAGGTCGAAGCTCACATATCACTCAAAATATAAAGGAAACTTGAATGGGAGCCAATAGGCCATTTCAGAAACCTGTCAACATAACGTCAAAATTGACAGCTTGTACCGTAAACAATGCATATACTACATAAAAATCAATTAAATTGTTATCAAGACATCAAGAAAAAAGGGGTAATCATGTAAATATCACTTTCTTTAGCTCTGATGATAATATGGTCTGACGGATGCGGATATCAGTATGCCGGATGCCATTGATTGTTGAGTCCGGTTACACATGCGCACCGCGACGCCACGCGTCGGGGAAAAATATTTGTTGAGGTGTATTATAGTGTATGATGGCGTACCATCGTTTTTTCATGCGGTATTTGATACTGAAAACATTTCAATGATGTTTCAATGTATAGGTAGTAAGATTTTGGAAATTAGCATAGGTTCCATAATAAGACTAAGATTATTATTTTTTGAGGTGTATGCATGCAAAAGGAGAGCGCGATGTATCTGAATATTTTACAGTCAACGACCGTGAAATTTTTATAGGAAAGGAATCACAACAAAAGACTATTATGAGATCATGATTTAGTAGATCATTTTGATTTTTATGGTTATATGGTGTGAATAAAGAAATTTTAAAATTATATTCACCGTTTGAAAATAATGTAAAATATTTTGAGGAATTTTAAAATTTGTATTTCAACACCTGGATAGCGTGATCCATAGATGTGATAGAGGCATACTTACCTTATAAAATGCTGGGCAAAAAAAGTCAAATTTCGAATGATATATATTTATTTTTCATCAAAAGATAGACAATTACATTACACACACACATAAATCCCCAAAGAGGTAAATAACACTATTTATCATAATTTGTAGGGGATTGGGGGCATAAAAAAGGAACTAAAAATAGGACAAATACAAACATCTTCTACTGACTATCCAATTACTTCACACAATTCAAACAAAAAACTAATTTTATTATATCTAATGAGAAATAAAAAAACTTATCAAATACAATAATCATTATACACAATATATTAACTCATTATAGAATAATGCCCATGAGGGAGAGTTAGGACAGAATCTTTCAGCAGATGTCTCTTATCATCAGACGGACTTAAGGCTATTTTAATTTGTTTAATAGAATATAAATCATGTCTGCTTGCACTAATTAAATTTTGATCAACTGCTTTCTCAATATTCGACTCTAAACACTCTCTATAAACTTCAAAACTGATTTTATTTTCAATAACACTTTTCTTAACCCCTTTTATTTTTTTGTTGTATAATACACCTTCGCTTTTTCCATGTTAGTTTTGTTCTGTTCTAATTCCTCACCAGTGTAAAACAGTTTTACTGCATATATTTTTGATCTGTCCGATAAAGTGTGTCACAATCCGTCCATTATTTTCATCTTTCATCATACCAAAAACCTTTTTATTCACTAAGGAAATATTATAAATATTATCCGTAGGATAATCAGAAGTGTCAAAATGTTGTTCACAATCTTGTCTGATGACGTCATAGACATTGGAATCTGCTATTTCATAAATTAAAGAGTCTGTATCGGTGTAAAGCACAGTACATTTTTCAAAACGATTTTTCATGTCATTGTTATCATAGTGAAAGTTGTAAATAGTGGTCTTAGCCAAATCTAAAATACACATTCCAGCATATATTGGGTTATTGAAAAATACTTCAGATTTTGTCAACTCAATTATTACAAGATTCTCTGTTGCGAACAACGCAACTATCAATTATCTTTATAATCAACTATTTATTATATTTACAATTTTAAAACACGACCTATTTTGTCACTTCAGAAGTCACGTGCACTTGGCCAAATAAGTTTACTACAGTATTACGGAACAGTCTATGAATTTAGTCATTGACGAAACGATGTCAGTTACTATGGTCAGTTGACGTTGGACGTTGTCATGGTAAAAAAAAAGAATTGAGCTTGCTTTGAATGTCAGTACAGTATATTATCACGATCCAGTGAAATTCAAGTAATTCAGTAGTTTTGTGCATCAAAAGTAAAAGTTTCAGTTTGGTTCTGCTCCAAGAACAAATTCACCTGATCTGAAAGTACCCAATGTCCAACTCCAAGCCTAGAACTTGAGTTAACCTAAGTTAACCTTACTTTTGTGCTGGGTGGCTAATTGGCAGACTACTATTATTGCTGTTAAATTAGTCTGTAAGATAACAACATCCACGTTTTCCGATTGGACAGTGTTCGTAGTTTTTCTGATTTTTATATGGGGAAGAAGTGAAAGGTACGTTTGGCGTTCGAGAAAAGTGTTCTTTTTCGGACTGTTCGACTGTCGCATCAGTCAAGTTTTCTGGACTTGGACATTCGATTTAGAGATAAGTTTGTTTGTACACCGATTATTTTTATAGTTGATAGAGTGTGTAATATGTCCTTTTGTACTATTAAACATTGTTCGAATTTGTGAGCACATATTTTTTATTCAAAATATCCAACCAGTGTCCTTGATAATACTGAACACTTGATTTTTACAGTTATTAATATTCTCATTGATTATTGTACTACTTTTAAACTCAGGTTTTGAAATTAAAGCTTCAGCTCCATATCGACCTTCCCATTCAGTAACAAGCTTAACTGAAGAATGTTTTCGAACATTTTCCATAGTTTTTCCAAAAACAGCATTAATCATAAGTTTAAAGAGGTTTTTCTCAAAGTCATCTTTGGAAGCCTGTCTGAGACGAGTATTCAAATCAATATAGGATTTTAACTACGGAGACTGATTAAACATTGTTCTATGGATTTTCGGTAGTTTAACACCCAAACGCAATACCTGTTTCAAATTTCTGTAATGAATAATATATTTTTCTTTTTTGAAGAGTGTCGCCATTAGCTTGATATTTTAAAAACCTGGAGGCGTCTTATGTTCAGGACAAGGGGTTGAATCTGAAAATTGATCGTGTAACTCATGAGGGATTTCCAAGTCTACCTCAAAAATAAAGCCTTTGTTAGAGGTATCATCAACGTCTAAAACATTGAAAGAAGATATTTCAGCATCGGTCAACCACTTGAATCCATTAAAGGGTAGGTGTTGAGACAACGCCCACCCATATTGATTGTTGATATCAAAATACATGAGATATGTTTCTTCTCTAGAAGGATCGTATGAAGGAATATACTTATTATTGCATTCAGCATGCTTTTTAGAAAACTGACTTAGACCTCCTCTTATACCCCTTTCAAAGAACATGACCATATCTAAATCAGTCAAAAGTTCAAGTCTAGGATGATCAGATTTAAAGAGTTGATATAGCATACATTGCCAAGAATAACTAGGAAGGGTAAACGAATGAGCGGGGTCTAATCCATAAGTTTTATGAGCTGCTGATCTAAATTGCTCAAACACGTCTGCCAACAACAAAATATCAGTTTTCATGTAAAGTTCAGAATAATCACACATTGATCGACATGAGAATGTATTCCAGACTTTTTGTGCATGTGCGTACTCACTTTCTGAAATGCATTTATCCTCCAATCTGCTATAAAATTCTGACTTGGAGGGTAATTGACGCTCATCGATTCCAGACCAATCATCCATAGAGTCATATGGAAATATACCTTTAGAGTGAGCAATTTGAAATGCTCGTCACTCAGATTTTTAAATTAGGACTATAAAATGAGAAAATCTGAAAGATAAGATGCTAGTTTATCTAAACGTGAAGCCATAAAACAAAAGCTATCCAAAAATCTGAATTGAATACGACTTTCAGGGATATGCTTTGTAGAGGAGATATATTTCTCTTTGTTTACAAGAAGAACATCGATTGAACCATCCACTTCAGCTAAAGCTTTGATAAGCAGATGTCCATCATATGAACTAGGACAATGAAATAAAACAGGATTAATGTGGCTATCTTGGAAATTCAAATTACATTTTCCATGGGCAGGTCCTCTATATATACCAGTTAAGTGACAATGATCACGAACTCTTTTATCTTCTGCTTGGAAAACCTTTTCACATACATGACAACAACTCGCCTTGAAAGATTGCTTAACTTGTTCAGATGTAAGCTTCTCCATTGGAAAAGGACATAGGAAAACAGTCATCACATTCTCGGCAGAGTCGAAAAGTTCCTTAACAAACCATTGAATACAATCGACCCCCGTATGAGACTTATAAAACGATAATGAATCATCATAAGAACATTTAACATAATATCCAATGCTAAATGGAACATGTGATTGATATTTTTGACAATTTTTTGATATATCATCTTCAACAGGGGTCAAAAGACACTCGGAATCAGCATATATGACAAAAGGTGCTTTTGTTTTAAAAGAAAAGTTGGTAAACTCAACAAACCTTCGATTTTTCTCGGGAAGCTTTGTAAGAGGACCATTATTTAGATTTTCGCAGGTACTCAACTTTATTTTTAGTGATATGGGTGGATTATGGATTGAAAGACTTTCCAGATTTTTCCAATCTGTAGACGTTTATAGAAATATCATTTTGCTTTTCAAATCGAGTTACCTGAGATGATGTCATGGGGAGCTTATTACCTTTTAAATTCAAAACTTTTTGAGGATTAGGATAAGAAGAAGTCCTTTTGCAAAATCATGATCAACAGGAATTAGTGCAGAGACCACTGCCCAAGCACAACATAAATCATCAGAATTCTTAATATTGACACAAGCTTCTAATTTGAGGGGGTAGATCAATATAGGACCCGGCTCTGATTGAATTATACTTATTTATATTGATCGTCAAATTAACTATTTAAGTTAAGGCCCAACCACTATCTTTTTTCTGAAACTCCTCTAATTCACTAAGCAGGGGGATTTTTATATTTTTATCGAACCATATATTATCTAAATCAGAATCCTGATATAAGGGGGCATTTTGGGTATTTAAATATTTATTTTCCGTCAAGGTTATATCCGCTTTATTAACAATGAATTCACCACGAAATACAGTATTAACTTTGACAGCATGACTATTTTTTAAAATATTTTGAACCTTTCTTCTGAATATAACCCTCCAATCCAATAAATATCCAATGATGTCTTTATGGTAAAGATTAATCAAGACACTTGTTCGAACTCTAGATTCAAAAGCTGTACTCAAATCTTCCCATTTCACACGGTGACAAGCCGTTTTTTTTTTCTGGACCCCACAACCCTTTTTTCGATGTACAGGGTGTCCCAACGATAGAGTAAAGTAGGTTTTATCATATAGGATATAAAAAATATCAATATCAATATGCGTCACAGGTTAGGGGTGTAAATAGCGCACATTCTGAAAATATTTGGAAACATACAGGGTGCGTCACAAAAGTATGGCACGAAAAAGTATGATTTTTTTAAATGGAACCCCCTGTATATCAATTGATATTTAAATTCTTTCTTCAATTTGGAACAAAAATTGTGACACAACTAATGTTCCTAAATTCAAACGTTATCGAGATATCGCGTTTTAAAAATGGCATTTTTGCAACTTTGACATGCAATAAAACTCAAACTATTCAAGTTAGAGAAAAATGGATCGCACATTCCTATCTTAACTTTTCAAGAGCTATTCAAGGAGATTAAATCCATAATAATTGTGAAAAAATGTCAAAATGTGCCGAAAAAAGTTGACAGTTGACGTTACCTTCTATCCAAATGACAAAAGAGCTCTTGAAAAGTTAAGATAGGAAAGTGCAAACCATTTTTCTCTAACTTGAATAGTTTGAGTTTTATAGCATGTCAAAGTTGCAAAAATACCATTTTTAAAACGCGATATCTCGATAACGGTTGAATTAAGGAACATCAGTTGTATCACAATTTTTGTTTCAAATTGAAAAAAGAATTGAAATATCAATTAATATACAGGGGGTTCCATTTGAAAAAATCATACTTTTTCGTGCCATACTTTTGTGACGCACCCTGTATGTTTCCAAATATTTTCAGAATGTGCGCTATTTACACCCCTAACCTGTGACGCATATTGATATTGATATTTTTCATATCCTATATGATAAAACCTACTTTACTCTATCGTTGGGACACCCTGTAGTTTGAACTGTGGTCTTAAACTTTTGATGCTAACCATTGCTGCTAGTGATCGTTGTTTTTCGCCTATTGAACGAGCAGTTTTCAAAGATTTATTGATTTTTCTGACTACTCGAGCACACTCAATCAAGCCTTCTCGAAGGAGTTCTTCGGAAGACTTGACCCGAAATATTCCAAGTAGTGCAGCAATATTTTTGATCGCATTCGCAATAATAGCAAACATGATTCGCGAAAACTGATACAATTAAGAAAAAAAAAGGAAAACAAGTCCGAACACTTCAAGAGACAATCTAAGACTGATGAAAGTGACTCACCCTCAATATGATTTTTTAAAATAGCTATACTCATAGATTGTCACTAAGAAGAATAGCAGAACACGTCTGAACACTTCAAGAGACAATCTTAGACTGATCGAAGTAACTCAACCTCAATATGATTTTTTTAAATAATGTTACTCTAAAATTGTCACTAAATAGAATAGCAAAACACGTCCGAACACTTCAAGAGACAATCTAAGACTAATCAAAGTAACTCGACCTCAATATGATTTTTTAAAATAACTTTACTCAAAAATTATCACTAAGAAGAATAGCAGAACACGTCTGAAAACGTCAAGAGACAATCTAAGACTGATGAAAGAAATGATTTTTTTTTAAATAATGTTACTCTAAAATTGTCACTAAATAGAATAGCAGAACACGTCCGAACACTTCAAGAGACAAACTAGGACTGATGGAAGTAACTCAACCTCAATATGATTTTTCAAATAACGATACTCTAAAATTGTCACTAAGAAGAATAGCAGTACACGTCTGAGTACTTCGAGAGACAATCCAAGACTGACGTCAATAGCTTCCCTTCAATATAATGAAAAAAAAGTCAATAATTTAAATTGCTGCAAAGAAATTGAACACGTCCGAACACTTCAAGAAACAATCCGATACTAATATTCTAACTCACTGCAGATGGTCAGTAGCGGGTATAGGACAAAAATCAAACTTCGTTTTTTTCTTCAAATTGCCGACGTTTCGACCGTATAATTTTCACCTATCAGCATTCGTTAATAAGCTAATCAATGATTTTAAAAAGACTCCAATCATGCCCCGAAAACTTGAAGAGGTAAAATATTAGAAATTTCCATATATTAAGGGCCTCTCAGAAAAAATTGGACACAATATTTCAAAGAAAAATCCGGGATCTAAATTAGCTTTTTATAACACCTGGACAGTTGGTTCTTTATTCACAAAGCTAGAAGATCCCATATCTAGAGATCTCCGCTCGAATTTAATCTACAAAGTGCCCTGCTTTAATTGCGAAAAATGTTACATTGGCCAAACCAAACAATATTTGAAAAAGAGGATGTACCAACATAGTTATGACTGCCGGGAAATTAGTAGAGAAAAACCAGAAAAAACAGCATTGGCTTCGCATCAATTTTCTACCGGTCATAATTTCAATTTCGCGAATGTATCGATAGTGGACTACGAAAATTACTTTTACAAAAGAAATGTGAGTGAAATGATATACATCACTATAAATGATACAATTTATTGTCGGACCGATGTACAGAACCTCAATATCCAGTATATGAATTTATTAAACATGCACCAAAACAATCTTCGATGATTGTATGGGAATGGAAGTGACAAAAAGCGGCATTTGATGGAAAACGATTCAGAACTGACAACCATTCATCGCTGTGTTTTGATGGCACAAAGACCGTGATATTATTGCTGCTGTTTGTCTACTGTTTTAAATCTTATATAAGTAATATAAGGGGTTTACTATGTGTACACGTATTGTGAAATTCCAATTTTTATGTATGTTTGATGGATACTATGTTATTTTTCCGAGTGAGAACTTCTAAACTTCAAAAAAGTATGTCTTGCACCGTATCATTGTGTAGTAATTTATTTTTATTTCTTTGTGATTGTTTCAATTGAGTTATCGTTGAATGTATATTTTTTACTATCATTAGATCGTTCAGTATGATTCATTGTTTACGACGTACAATGAGTTCTGCTTGCTCAGCTGTTTGTGTTTTTTCTTTCCATTTTGTTATTTTGTAATACTCACGCCCCCTTTCATTTGTAGCCTTGAGAAAGACCGAAATTATACGGTCGAAACGTCGGCAATTTAAAGAAAAAACCGAAGTTTGATTTTTGTCCTATACCCGACACTGACCATCCGCATTGATTTCAAAAGGACGCTAACACACCAACATTCTAACTCACCCGAATCTAACTTTAAAAATACTTTGCTGATATAGTTGTTCCCTGCTGTTGGACTGCAGGTGTCCTAAACTCCTCTTTTTTGATAATCCTTTGTGATACAGGTGTTCTTCTCTGCTGTAGGACTACAGCAGTGCTGGACACCTCTTGAAGTTCCTCTTTTTAACAATCTTTTTCCTTTCACTATTGCAATATTGCCAATTCCAAATTGAATATTTGGGGATCCTATGAAAAATATATTATTTTATTTTCTGCGATATAATTTTGGCGACTTTACGTACCTTCAATCTCAAGGATTTGCTATTAATTCAAGCAGTCTTCAAATGTAGGCATCCAATTTTTGCAATTCAACATCAGTGAAGTGGTCAGGTAATCGTTGATGAGCAACTGAGTAACAGAAAAAATAGCTTTACTTGCACATACAACAATTTTCTTACAAAACACAACCCCAAAACCCTCAATACATATTTTTGATTATAATAAGCTCGGATTATACAGCATTTTTCATATTGAAATATTAAAAATAATCAATTTCATATCGAATCGATGTTTTCAAAAATTAAATCGAATTGAAATTATTATAACATCATCTAAAGACTCTACTGGGCAGGTACCTGATTTTGATACAATATCCCCTTTCCAATTTATCACAATAAACAAGGAATTAGTAGGGTATGTTTTCAAACTTTAAAATATTATAAAAAAGTGTTTTTACGCTATTAAACATATTATTTTTCTAGATAATCAAGATTTAATTATTGATAATCAATATAATACAAAGTAACCATTAGTTATTATTTATTATAACACAAGATTTATTAAACAAAATAATATTATGTGTAATAATAAAGTGAGCAATTATTTTGATGAAAACATTGTGAGAGAATATGTTGATTGAAAAAAAAAATAAATAACATAAATGAATAGATGACTCACCTTATATGAAAACATAAATTTCTCTTCTATTCAACTTGTGTACTCTTTCGATGAACAGCTTATGGACACCATGCACAGTCGTGAGGAGAATTCCTTATCAATCAATTTAAACGAATCAATAGATTTGCATAACTGTTTTCACTAAAAATAATATACATTGAAAAATAGTCCAAATTTAACGTATGAGAATGTGGTTTACCTTATCAACTTCAAATGTGTTATTGAATATACGTAGAGAATTGCGAAGATGCTTTAAAAAATCGAACCATGTATCGAGTTCAACTATTTATAAAGAACTGAACTGACTTCTTTTTTACTTGATCTAATCCACAAAACATTCCCCCTCAATCAACCGAACTAGACTAAGGAGGGTGTAAAAGTCTAAACGAAACCCATAAATGTACAGGTCCCACGTGCCACAACTATGAAACAGAGGGATAATTATTATAGAGACCACTGACATCTCTATACCATTAACTATGAACTTATAAAACGGCGTCTAGACAACTGGACGGAGATTGTTTTACATCACATAGTTCATGTATACAAATTGATCATTTTTTTTTTGTCCGCATAAAGCGTTCAATCTTTTTATTACATACTTATAAAATTCACATTTTCAACTCATTTTATCTTAACCAATTGAAATTTTATCTAGCATGTAAGTAGTGCATAATTCACTTGAAGATATCTATACATGGCGCTATATTATAGAGAGGTGCTGGTATAATTATTATTGCATCGAAAAGGTGTACATCGCACAGTTGATAATATGTTTTCCAACTGACACATGTATGTATATAAAAGTGTTTAATATACATGAAGGTAAATTATTTCTAGCAAGTTAATCATTTTTCAGAGGGTCTACTAAACATAGGAAAAAATCCCAAGGAGAATTCATATATTTGGATGTTTTTGTGATTGATGAATAAATATTTAAATGAGAAATAACTTTCTAGAAGAGGGACCATCTGATAATTCCACACTTACATCTTCGTCAGCATTACTCATCATCACTTTGTCATTCTATGTGAGGAGATAAGGGATTTTGAGGTTTTAGGATCGATGTGTGGATGATGTTGCCGGCTTATTGTGAGTGTGTGTGTGAGCGTTGTTGTCTGTTGCGTGCGGTGTTGGTGTTTTGTGGGGGATAAGAGATTTAGGATAGGTAGGTTTCATGGTTGACGTTTGAAGTGACATTGACGTTTGTGGTGGCGAGGTTCCAGTGGAGTTCAGAGGGGTTGTTTAGGCGATCAAAGGGGTTGTTAAGGCGATCAGGAGAGGTTGTTTAGGTATTCAGAGGAGGTGTTCAGGTATCCAGAGGAGGTGTATAGGTGTTCAGAGGAGGTGTTTAGAGGATGTGTTTAGGTATTCAGAGAAGGTGTTCAGGTATCAGAGGAGGTATTTAGGTGTTCAGAGGAGGTGTTAAGAGGAGGTGTTTAGGTGTTCAAAGGAGGTGTTTAGGTGTTCAGAGGAGGTGTTAAGAGGAGGTGTTTAGGTGTTCAGAGAAGTGAAACATCATTGAAATGTTCTCAGTATCAAATACCGCATGAAAAAACGATGGTACGCCATTCCCTGACGCGCGGCATCGCGGTGCGCGTGTGTCACTGAGCTCAACAATCAGCGTGGCGTCGCGGTGCGCATGTGTCACTAAACTCAACAATCAAAGGCATCTGGCATACTGATATCCGCATCCGTCATCCACACCCCCACCTAAACATCTCCTCTGAACACCTGAACACCTTCTCTGAATACCTAAACACCACCTCTGAACACCTCCTCTGAACACCTAAACACCTCCTCTAAATACCTGAACACCTACTCTGAATACCCAAACAACCTCCTCTGATCGCCTGAACAACCCCTCTGAACTCCGCTAAAACCTCGCCACCACAAACGTCAATGTCACTTCAAACGTCAAACATGATACCTACCTATCCAAAATCCCTTATTCCCCACAAAACAACAACACCGCACGCTACAGACAAAAACGCTCACACACACACACACACACTCACAATAAGCCGGCAACATCATCCACACATCGATCCTAAAACCTCAAAATCCCTTATCTCCTCACAAAGAATGACAAAGTGATAATGAGTGATGCTAACGAAGATGGAAGTGTAGAATTATCAGATGATTCCTTTTCTGGAAAGTTATTTCTCATTTAAATAATTATTCATCAATCACAAAAACATCCAAATATATGACTTCTCCTTAGGAATTTTTTCCTTTGTTTAGTAGACCCTCTGAAAAATAATTTACTTGCTAGAAATAATTCACCTTCATGTATATTAAACACTTTCATATACATACAGGTGTCAGTTGGAAAACATATTATCAACTGTGCGATGAACACATTTTCAATGCAATAATTATACCAGCACCTCTCTATAATATAGCGCCATGTATAGATATCTTCAAGTGAATTATGCACTTCTAACCTGCTAGATAAAATTTCAATTGGTTAAGATAAAATGAGTTTGAATGTGAATTTTATAAGTATGTAATAAAAAGATTGAACGCTTTATGCGGACAAAAAAAAATGATCAACTTGTATACATGAACTATGTGATGTAAAACAATCTTCGTCTGGTTGTCTAGACGCCGTTTTATTAGTTGATAGTTAATGGTATAGAGATGTAAGTGGTCTCTATAATCATCCCTCTGTTGACACATTCATAGTTGTTGGACGTGGGACCCGTACATTTATGGGTTTCGTTTAGACTTTTCCACCCTCCCTAGTCTAGTTCGGTTGATTAGATCAAGAAAAAAAGAAGTCAGTTCAGTTCTTTATCAGTTATTTGCGTTACTAAGGCGGTAAATGACTTTTTAAATCACGATCCAAGATGTTTATGGACGAGGCAACGAAGGAGCCAAGTCTAGAATATCTAGACGAGTAGTTTAATGACATTTAACGGCTGTGTATCGTACATTTTTTTCGTTTCATACTGTAATAACTATTTTTAATCGGTTTAAAGTGCTTTCTTCTCAAACCACACACTTAGGTGGCAGTCCACCTCACATTCGTACCATGAGATGGCGCCAGACAGACCATATAACAACTTATGTTTGTCCTATCTGATATACCTTACCAACCGTTTATGTTAAGTGAACAAGTTGCAAAATGGACCAAATTTTGCATAAAAGCTGCGAAGCGCAAATCGGCGGAAAGGTATCAAAAAAAGTTTGAGGCATTCTTCGAATGGCGCAAAATCTTCCGTGTAGATAAAACAGTGAACGAAAATATCGTGTTTGGCGCCAGCCAAACCGCGTTACCATGTTACCAATGGAATTTCACAGTCTTTGATGATGCAAAATGTCATTTTTGGAGTAGTCAAGTAATTTTTTTTTACAGTCTCTGATGACGGTACAGTATGAAATAAAAATAGTTGAACTCGATACATGGTTCGATTTTTTGAAGCATCTTCGCAATTCTCTACGTATATTCAATAACACATTTGAAGTTGATAAGGTAAACCACATTCTCATACGTTAAATTTGGACTATTTTTCAATGTATATTATTTTTAGTAAAAACAGTTATGCAAATCTATTAATTCGTTTAAATTGATTGATAAGGAATTCTCCTCACGACTGTGCATGGTGTCCATAAGCTGTTCATCGAAAGAGTACACAAGTTGAATAGAAGAGAAATTTATATTTTTATATAAGGTGAAACATCTATTCATTTATGTTATTTAATTTTTTTTTCAATCAACATATTCTCTTACAATGTTTTTATCAAAATAATTGCTCACTTTATTATTACACTTACATAATATTATTTTGTTTAATAAATCTTGTGTGATAATAAATAATAACTAATGGTTACTTTGAATTATATTAATTATCAATAATCAAATCTTGATTATCTAGAAAAATGATATGTTTAATAGCGTAAAAACACTTTTTTATAATATTTTAAAGTTTAAAAACAAACCCTACTAATTCCTTGTTTATTGTGATAAATTGGAAAGGGGATATTGTATCAAAATTAGGTACCTGCCTAGTAGAGTCTATGGATGATGTTATAATAATTTTAATTTGATTTGATTTTTGAAAACATCGATTGGATATGAAACTGATTATTTTCAATATTTCAATATAAAAAATGCTGTATAATCGCCATTAGCGTGATATTTTAAGAACCTGGAGGCGTCTTATGTTCAGGACAAGGGGGTAAATCTGAAAATTGATCGTAACGTCTAAAACATTGAAAGAAGATATTTCAGCATCGGTCAACCACTTGAATCCATTAAAGGGTAGGTGTTGAGGCAACGCCCACCCATATTGATTGTTGATATCAAAATACATGAGATATGTTTCTTCTCTAGAAGGATCTTATGAAGGAATATACTTATTATTGCATTCAGCATGCCTTTTAGAACACTGACTTAGACCTCGTCTTATACCCCTTTCAATGAACATGACCATATCTAAATCAGTCAAAAGTTCAAGTCTAGGATGATCAGATTTAAAGAGTTGATATAGCATACATTGCCAAGAATAACCAGGAAGAGTAAACGAATGAGCGGGGTCTGATCCATAAGTTTTATGAGCTGCTGATCTAAATTGCTCAAACAGGTCTGCCAACAACAAAATATCAGTTTTCATGTGAAGTTCAGAATAATCACACATTGATCGACATGAGAATGTATTCCAGACTTTTTGCGCATGTGCGTACTCACTATCTGAAATACATTTATCCTCCAATCTGCAATAAAATTTTGACTTGGAGGGTAATTGACGCTCATTGATTCTAGACCAATCATCCATAAAGTCATATGGAACTATACCTTTACGAGTGAGTAATTTGAAATGCTCGTCACTCAGATTTTTAAATTCGGACTCTTAAATGGGAAAATCTGAAAGATAAGATGCTACAGTCCGTTTCACGAGGGTTCATACTCACGTCAAAGATGACGTCATTACTTGAAAAAAAACGTATGTCGTAGCTAATTCATATAGTTTTAAGAGCGTTCAAATTTTGTATTGAAGCCGAACAAGTATGTTCCAAACGCTCTCCAGAACACGTTCAGATTTGTTTTCCATTTAGATTTTGGATTCAGGCTGGTCATCCATTGGAAGCATAGTCGCGTGTATATCTGCCA
Source organism: Orchestes rusci (assembly GCA_958502075.1). Classification (NCBI taxonomy): domain Eukaryota; kingdom Metazoa; phylum Arthropoda; class Insecta; order Coleoptera; family Curculionidae; genus Orchestes; species Orchestes rusci. The sequence goes on along the minus strand of OY293304.1, from coordinate 77,193,058 downwards.
TCCGGATGCGAGTGATCGTTAGACTAGGCAGCTTACAGCATGCACTGCTTGTGACTATACCATTAGACTCAACGCTATTCCAGTTCGCTTCTGTTTGTGCATTAAGAAAATCATGTAGAATGAAATTCCAAGATATGTAGTTTTTTAAAAATCCTCACATGGAAGGATTGCGAGCTCGAGAGAGTGAAAAAATACATTCATCCATACATTCGTCCAGTAGAAATATCATTATTGAAAAAAAAATTGCTGAGGAGCTGATCTTTTTGGGGGATACATTCGCCACAATTGTGTGTTTTTGCAAAGGGTTTTTTTCTATTTATAATAGTTCACAAAACGGACTTCTCTTAGTATACTGATAAGCAATCGTTGCTATATAGACACGTTTGAATAAAAAACTAAGAAAGCACCATTATCGCAAAAACCCACAATAGTCAAGTTTTATTCTTATCAGTAGACGTCCCCCATCACTGGATTAACATCAACCCACGAGAAATCAGCTAGTCAGCATTTTTTTTTATGAATTATTAGGTAAACGAAATTTAATACATCAGTTTGGTGGCCAAAAGTAGATTAACAGCCAAAAACTTGATAACACTTTGATCCTGCAACAGTTATCAAAGATGTGATGGTGCATTAAAGAACTCCATTTGTCAGTTCACTAAACCAGCGATTCTTTTCGATTTTCATAGGGTACAGAAATTTTCCTTTTCGGATGGTGCTAACCAATTTTTCCAGAACTTACACATTTTTTTTGTAACGTGAACAAAGAGACCTAGACAATATTTTGAATAAAATCGCCATGACCGATCAAATGACAGATTTTTTGAACCATTTTAATGCAGCAATAATCTTTTGATAACTGAAGCAGGATGACTTTGTAAAGCTTATTAGCTTAATAAACGATTATCATATTATATTATATTATAATATCAAAGTTCTATCAAATTTTAGGCATGTGCTGTTTATCCGACCGTGAGTGTATATTTTGATTCTACAGAGTGTATGTATTTTTCCAAGTTTTATGATAGTGTCAAAAAGAACAAAGCATCAGACTATTGTGTGCTTTGAAAATGCGGAGTAAAGGATTTTCCTTGTAATTTGCAAACCGCCTTAATAGCCGTTATTTTAAGTTATAAAAAAATGATAAATTATCAATAATTTTTTTATACCTAACTCATGAAATAACGGCCATTTGAGGGGGAGTGAAAAATGGAAACATTTTTCAGATCAGTTATCAACTGCAAGACATCACTTCCTGCCCAATCATAAGGTGATAAATAAGTCACATTCCTTACTATAGGAGAAGAAAATAATAAACGTAATTTTATTACAAACAAGTACCAGCGGAACATAGATGAGGAGACTGAAATCATGAACACGAACTGAATATAAACTAAAATAATGTCAAATTCTGCCTGCCCAAAATATTCATTCAATAACAATACTAGCCCTTTTTTTCTTTTCTCAACAACGCATGACTGCTCCAATAATCCATCTATCTTTCTGATCTCTGGACTGCAATTGACGTGGATGCCTTGAAGTCCTCATCAATTCTGATTCCATGAGATCTGATCTTTTGAGAGTTGTAATTTCAATTCAAAGGGCATCAGATACTCTCTACAAAAGTTCAGGCGATGGAATAGGAAATGAATAGGTACAAAGAACTAGTTTTATGAAATAACTCACCTCCAAAACTGCTTCAAGTGGTAAAAAAGGTTTTTCAGCATCCCCATCCTTTGTGAAGTAGACCACAAGCTTTTTTATCGTATTTTGTTCACATTCTGAATACCGACAAGGTATTTTATACAACAAAACTGTAACATTGGAGAAGTTAACTGACTTGTGTTTTGACAACAACATTGTTTTGAATAATTACTCGATCACATAACCAAATTTTAGGTTATTATTATTCAGAGATGATAGAAATCAGCTGTTGCTCGGCGGCCATTTTGGATTCTAGTAACGACCGATGTTTATTACGTCATTAATTCTGTTTCAGTCTGTTTTTAGACCTCTCCATGAGTTAGAAAAGGAGAGACAATCAATGACGTGAGTACAAACCCTCGTGAAACGGACTATAGTTTATCTAAACTGGAGGCCATAAAACGAAAGCTATCCAAAAATCTGAATTGAATACGACTTCCAGGGATATGCTTTTTGAAGAAGATATTATTTCTTTTTGTTTACAGGAAGAACATCGATTGACCCATCCACTTCAGCTCAAGCTTTGATAAGCAGATGTCCATCATATTATGAACTAAGACAATGGAATAAAACAGGAATAATGTGACTATCTTGGAAATTCAAATTACATTTTTCATGGGCAGGTCCTCTATATATACCAGTCAAGTGACAATGATCACGAACTCTTTTATCTTCTGCTTGGAAAACCTTTTCACATACATGACAACAACTCGCCTTGAAAAATTGCCTAACTTGTTTAGATGTAAGCTTCTCCATTGGAAGAGGACATTGAAAAACTGTCATCACATATTTTTGAATATTTTTAGATAAATCATCTTCAACAGGGGTCAGAAGACACTCGGAATCAGCATATATGACAAAAGGTGCTTTTGTTTTAAAAGAAAAGTTGGTAAACTCAACAAACCTTCGATTTTTCTCGGGAAGCTTTGGAAGAAGACCATTATTTAGATTTTCGCAGTCTTGCAGATGATTTTCCAGTTTTCCAACATCATAAAAGTAATGAAGACAGCGATCACAAATATATTTAGCAATTTTCTTATTACTCAACTGCATTGAAACAAGACGGAAAAGATTTTTCATCCAAACGAAATGATTTCTAGTTGGAAGAATCATCCCCTTTTTACCACTTTGATAATTGTCTTGTACCATCAGAAGATTAATATGGTACTCAACTTTATTTTTAGTGATATGGGTAGGCATAATCTTGAAAGACTTTCCAGATTCTTCCAATCTGTAGACGTTTATAGAAATATCATTTTGCTTTTCAAATCGAGTAACCTGAGAAAATGTCATGGGGAACTTAATACCTTTCAAAGTCAAAACTGTTTGGGGATCAGGATAAGAAGAAGTCCTTTTTGCAAAGTCATGATCAACAGGAAATAGTGCAGAGACCACTGCCCAAGCAAAACATAAATCATCAGAATTCTTAATATTGCCACAAGCTTTTAATTTGAGGGGATAGATCAATATAGGACCCGGCTCTGATTGATAGTCAAATTTACTATTTTAGATAAGTCCCAACCACTATCTTTTTCCTGAAACTCCTCTAATTCACCAAGCAGGGGAGTAGATAAGCAATGTATGTCCGACAGCAATTTCGGGCATTTTTACATGTAAATTCCCATAAGAAAATCGTAGGTCGATTCTGCAGTTTTTGTACCGTTCAAGGTCATCGAGCGACGACGCTGTGGGCGTGGTTGATCTTGACAGCTTTGACAGATATCATTTTGACAGTTGACAGATATCATTTTGACAGTTGACAGCTTTGACAGATGTCATTTTCACAGCTTTGACAGATATCATTTTGACAGTTGACGGTTGTGATCTTATTGATGCTTGATTCCCAGGATCGGGGTGTGTGTGTGTGTGTGTGTGTGTGTGTGTGTGTGTGTGTGTGTGTGTGGAAGGTGATTTTATTCTCACCAAAGCCTGAAAAAGATTTTCCGATGGCGAGATTGGAACCCACATCCTGTGGATTTGTACGTGACTGCCTTAACCACTGAGACAACGAGATGTTATGAATTTAAATCTATAATCAAGGTACTGTTGTTGCTACTTGGTTGTTGTTTGTATAGATGACGCGTACTATTGATTCAATTCTTTGATCGTTTGCTATTAGAATGACGGCGTGGGATGTTTGAAGTAGGTGAGCTGATTTTTAGGCGTAGTGTTGGGTTATGGTTGCGGGGAAGCGGGGTGCGATTAGGTGAGATTAGGATGTGGAGTGCGGTGCGGTTGGTAGATCGGTTGGGGTGGGGGTCTTAAGTGGGGGTCTTGAGTGGGGGTCTTGAGTGGGGGTGGGGGTCTTCGGTGGGGTCTCGAGTGGGGGTCTTGAGTGGGGGTCTTGAGTGGGGGTTGGGGTGGGGGTCTTTGGTAGGGGTCTTGAGTGGGGGTCTTCGGTGGGGGTCTTGAGTGGGGGGGCCGCTAGGTGGCGTCACGAGATGTGGTGATGTCAGAAAACAAGAAAACAAGAACACAAGAACACAAGAAAACAAGAAAACAAGAAAACAAGAAAACAAGAAAACAAGAAAACAAGAAAACAAGAAAACAAGAAACAACAAGAAAACAAGAAAACAAGAACACAAGAACACAAGAAAACAAGAACACAAGAACACAAGAAAACAAGAAAACAAGAACACAAGAAAACATGAAAATAAGAAAACAAGAAAATAAGAACACAAGAAAACATCCATGTTTGCATTTTTGTTGGGAAGATAAGACCAGTCATTGGCACCAATTTGTTTTGCGAACAAGAGTGATGAAGTCGAGCTCGTTCATTGATTAGAGTAGGGTTTTAATTTTTTTTTTTTTTTTTTTTTTTTTTTTTTTTTTTTTTTTTTTTGCATTTCTAAATATGAGAAGAGTAGAAATTCTAATAAATAATTCTTCTCCTGAGTCAGATCAATCATCATCAAGAGCAGTACATACCCACTACATTATTGGTTAAGAAATATTCAAAGTACAAAAGCAACGTGAAGACATTCTCTACTTACCTTGTTCAACATATTATACCCTATGGGGCAAATAAAAAAAAAAAAAAAAAAAAAAAAAACTTCGTCATATTCATCAATATATTTAAGCATATAATCAAAATTAAAAATCAATATAATTTATTAAACGATATGTAGTTTCATAAAAAGACTTAATCTAGCTTAATTCAATCAACACAACTGTATATAACTATATAAAAAAAAAATTAACAACTAAACCTATTTATATGAAACATTATGCGAGGTCCATAATGGAACGATGTCCATGAGGCAAAGTCAGAACTGAGTCTTTCAACAGATGCCTTTTATTGTCATATGGACTCAACGCAATTTTGGTCTGCCTAATTGTAAATAAATCATGTCTGCTAGCACAAATCAAATTTTGATCAACGGTTTTTTGGGAATATGACTCCAGACACTCAACATAATCTTCAAATGTAATTTTATTCTGGACAACATTTTTTTTCACCCCTTTGCTCTTTTTCACTACACCCTTATCACGCAAATATTTGATAATAACATCTTTTTCGACCCCCTCATTTTCCATCTTAGCCCTAATCAGCTGCAATTCATCATCCGTATAAAGTAGTTTCGTAGCATACATTTTAGATCGCGATCCAACAAATTGACTCATAATTCGCCCATTATTTTCATCCTTCATCAAACCCAAAACTTTTTTATTAACTAATGGAATGTTGTATGAGTTGTTAGAGGGATAATCAGAAGTGTCAAAATACTTACGGCAATCCACTCTAATTATATCATAAACTTCAGAATCGACAATTTCATATATTAGAGAATCAGTATCGGTGTAAAGAACAGTACAATTTTGAAAACGATTCTTCATGTATTCATAATGAAAGCTGTAGATTGTAGTCTTAGCCAGATCTAAAATACACATTCCAACATAAATAGGTTTGTTGAAAAACACCTCTGATTTAGCTAGCTCTATAATTACCAGGTTTTCATTAATTATGGTGCTACTTCTGAATTCTGGTCTTGAAATCAAAGCCTCAGCCCCATATCGACCATCCCATCTAGTTACTAGTTTAACAGATGAATGTTTCCTGACGTTTTCCATCGTTTTACCAAAAATTGCATTTATCATTAGTTTAAATAGATTTTTCTCGAAATCATTTTTGGAGGCCTGTCTGAGACGAGTATTTAAATCAATGTAGGGTTTTAACCATGGAGACTGATTAAACGAGATTGCTCTATGGATTTTAGATAGCTTGACACCCAAATTCAAGGCCTGTTTCAGGTTTCTATAGTGAATACTTAACATATTTTTGTTTACTATAGAGTGTTGCCAATAGCTTGCTATTTTTCGAACCAGGAGGTTTTCGATGTTCTGGACAAGGCGGTAAATCAGAAAATAAATCATGTAATTCATGGGGTATTTCCAAGTCCACCTCCAAAACAAAGCCTATATTAGAAGTATCATCAACGTTTAAAACATCGAAAGAGTTAATTTCAGCGTCAGTTAACCACTTGAAACCGTTATAGGGTAGATACTGAGACATGGCCCATCCATATTGATTATTGACGTCAAAATACATAAGATATGTTTCTTTATTAGAGGAATCATACGAAGGAATGTACTTATTGTTGGCTTGAGCATATCTCTTGGAGCACTGACTCAGACCTCCTCGTATACCCTTCTCAATGAACATGACCATATCTAAATCGGTTAAGAGTTCAAGTTTTGGATGATCTGATTTATACAACTGATATAACATACATTGCCAAGAATAACCCGGAAGAGTGAATGAATGAGCAGGATCTAAGCCATATGTTTCATGAGATGTAGATCTAAATTGTTCAAACACGTCTGCCAACAACAAAATATCCGTTTTCATGTACAGCTCAGCAAAATCTTGCATTGTTTCACATTGGAATGTATTCCAAACTTTTTGTGCATGTGCATAATCATTATCTGAGATATATTTATCGGTTAATCTATCATAAAATTCCGGTTTTGGAGGTAATTGACACTCATTGATTTTAGACCACCCATCCATAAAGTCATATGGGAATACACCTTTACGAGTTAACAATCTAAAATGTTCTTCGTTCAACCCCACAAACTCAGATTTTAAAAAAGGAAACTCGGAAAGATAAGATGCGAGTTTATCTAATCCAGAAGCCATGAATCGAAAACTATCCAAAAACCTGAATGCAACATGATTGTCTGGGATATGCTTGGTGAAAGAGATGTATTTTTCCTTGTTCACAGGTAAAACATCAATTGTCCCCTCCACTTCCGCTAGAGCCTTAATCAGCAGATGTCCATCATAGGAACTTAGGCTATGAAATAAAACTGGAACAGTGTGGCAATCGTTAAAATTTAAATTACATGCTCCATGGGCAGGTCCTCTATACAAACCAGTCGAGTGACAATGATCACGAACCTTTTTATCTCCTACAACAAAAGCTTTCCCACAGACATGACAGTTTCTAGCTCTATGAAAACCTTTATTTTGTTCAGGTGTTAGCTTGTCCATAGGAAGAGGACATTGGAAGACGGTCTCCACATTTTCGGCAAAGTCAGAAAGTTCTTTAACAAACCATTGAATGCAGTCTTTTCCAGTATAAGATTTATAAAATGATAATGTATCATCATAAGAACATTTACCATAATAGCCAATGCTAAATGGGATATGGGATTGAAATTTTTGGGTATTTTTAGATATATCATCTTCGAAAGGTAGCAAGAGACATTCTGAATCAGCGTATATAACAAAAGGAACTCGTGTTTTAGAAGAAAAGTTGGTAAAATCAACAAACCTTTTTTCATTTGTCGGAACTTTGGGAATCGAACCATCGTTAAAACTTTCGCAGTCTTCTTTATGATTCTCTAGTTTACCTTCATCATAAAAGTAGTGACGACAGCGATCGCAAATGTGCACTTTCCCACAGTTCTTTGTTACTTGGGGACGAACTAGACGAGACAAATTTTTTATCCACACAAAATGCGTTTTTGGTGGCGACACCATATCCAGTTTTTCACTATAATAATTTTCTTGGACCATAAGAAGATTAATATGGTAATTGAGTTTATTTTTAGTGATGTAGGCTGGTACCACTTCAAAAGACTTTTCAGATTTGTGTAATCTATAAACGTTTATTGAAATACCGTTTTGTTTTTCAAACCGAGCAACTTGTGATGAAGTCATGGGAAACTGAAGGCCCTTCATATTCAAAACATCTCGAGGATTGGGATAAGAAGACGTCCTATTCGCTAACTCTGGATCTACAGGAAATAGTGCAGAGACCACAGCCCAAAGAAAACACAAATCATCTGAATTTTGAATATTAACGCACGCTTGCCTATTTTTAATTTGAGAGGGTAGATCAATATAGGACCCGGCTCTGATGGGATTATACTTATTTATATTGACAGTTAAATTTACTATTTTAGATAAGGCCCAACCACTATCTCTTTCTTGAAACTCTTCTAATTCACCAAGCAATGGTATTTTTACATTATTTTCAAACCACACATCTAAATTACTATTCTGATATATTGGAGCGTTTCGAGTGTTAAGATATTTATTTTCGCTCAAGGTTTTATCTGCTTTATCAACAATGAATTCTCCACATAAAACTGTATTAACTTTAATGGCACTGTTCTGTTTTAAAACATTTTGAATTCTTCTTTTGAATATAGCTTTACAATCCATTAGATATTCAATAATGTCTTTATGGTGAAGATTAATCAATACACCCGTTCGAATCCTATGATCAAAAGCCGTTTTCAAATCTTCCCATTTCACTCGATGATATGCGGTTTCTTTTCTCACGGTGCCCGTTTTATGTTCCAATTTAAACTGATGTCTCAAGCTCTTAACATTCGCTAGAACAGCCTGCAACTGGTGCTTCTCACCAACAGTATGAGCAGTTTTCATAGATTTGTTAATTTTTCTAGCAGCCCTGGTACATTCTTGCAGGCCCTCACGAAGCAGTTCTTCAGTAGACTTCTGTTGATATATACCAAGCAGGGCAGATATGTGTTTGATTAAATTTGCGATAATAGCAAACATAATTCACGTGAACTTAAACTGAAACGGAGAAAAAAAAAATAATCAAACACGTCTGAACACTTTAAGAGACAATCTAAGACTGATGGAAGTAACTCGCTCTCAATAAAAAAAAAAAAGACAATAATTTGAATTGTTGCTAAGAAAAATAGCAGAACACGTCCGAACACTTCAAGAAACAATCTAATAGTAATGATAAAACTCACCCTAATCAAACTTTAAAAGGACTTTGTTGATACTGATGTTCTCTGCTGTTGGGCTACAGGTGTCCCAACAATGTAGGCACCTTATCCCTCGTTCAGATCTATTTCCTCAAATGCAGGAACAATCTGCTGATCTTTTGTTTGTTCTTAGTGATAAAGTGAATCTAGTTACCTTCAACTTACTCACAACAACACAAATCACGTGATTGACAATTTTTACAAAAGCACGTCTTATCTCGATGGATGGCGTTAGCAGACTGATTGAATTTACACAAATATAACTGATTATAACTCAAGAATTTGTTATCACCTCAACCACAGCCGTATCAACAGTTCTAAATTTAGCCCGAATGTGGTTTTCTTATCAACAGTAGACAGGATGTGGTTTTCACGTCACACTTTTATCAACAGTTCTAGATTTAGGTTGAATGTGGTTTTCTTATCAACAGTAAACAAGAAAACAAGAACACAAGAACACAAGAACACAAGAAAACAAGAAAACAAGAAAACAAGAAAACAAGAAAACAAGAACACAAGAACACAAGAACACAAGAAAACAAGAACACAAGAGCACAAGAAAACAAGAAAACAAGAATATTAGAAAACAAGAAAACAAGAAAACAAGAACACAAGAACACAAGAACACAAGAACACAAGAAAACAAGAACACAAGAAAACAAGAAAACAAGAACACAAGAACACAAGAACACAAGAAAACAAGAACACAAGAAAACAAGAAAACAAGAAAACAAGAAAACAAGAAAACAAGAACACAAGAACACAAGAAAACAAGAAAACAAGAACACAAGAACACAAGAACACAAGAAAACAAGAAAACTAGAAAACATTCTGAAACAACATTTATGGAATTGCGATCTGGTTTATGTGCGTGCGCATCAAAAGAAGTTCTTTCTCGAGCTAATGGCTTCGGGTTGGAGTCGTTGCCCAAAAATTTTCAATATAGAGGATATTTCTTACAATCAGGCACCACCGCCACCAATACTCGATCAAGATATACCGAAATGCATGAGCAGGGCATGTTTATAAAATGTAATTTCTGAACGAAAAAACGTGATCATATTTGGGAAATGAAATCTTTGAATCATTTTAACTATTACGACCCCGTCTCTAAAGTTACACTTAGAGAACACAGCATTGAATTATGGCCATGATACTCGACCAGCATGCGCCCATTGCCAATGGGGCCAGAGGTGTCGGAGCTGATAATAACTGCAAGGATGGCAACTGGCTTCACACAATCCATGGTGTTGTCGGGAGGAGGTGAACAGATGTATGGTGCTCATGCTATCCGTGTCGAGGGGGTGCATGGAAATACCATATTTTATATGAATTTTTAATAGAACAAATTAAAACAAACAATGTTCTATTTCACAAGAAGTGCTTCGTCTAGACCGCGTCATTGACTTATTTATGGAGTGTTCGCATGGAAATAGTTCAAACATCTATCGCAAATAAACATTCAATTCTTATGCTTAGTAATTTGTGATCTCACTAACCTGGATAGATCCTTCATCAAACAATAATGATAGGAAATCTCAATCTCATTTTCAATATTTGGCAATGGTTCAAAATCATTAATTTTTGGAAAATATTTGTTTTGAATAATTAGTAAATTGACATGATTTTCCAACTTATTGTTCGTCAATCGACATGGTACAACACTGAAGAATTCGTTCTTTTTATTTTGAACCATTTCCAACATATAAACATTTACACTTATATTATTTAATTTTTCGAATTTATGAATTTTGTTGACTGTCATTGGAAAATCCAAACCCTCTGTATCAAGGATGCGGGTGTAATGTGGATATGGTTCGACTCTATCTGAATTTTTCTGATAGGGTACAAAGCAGCGACTATACACCATACACCAATAAAAGCATGCGTTATCATCATTTTTGATGTTGATACAAAAAATTCTTTGAAATTTGTCTGGGCAGAGGAATGTAGGATGAAGCACCCACCCCAAAGCTATGCTTATTAATGCAAATTTCTAGACTGACAATTTTTTTTTAATGCCCACCCACTGTCACGTTCTTGAAAATCCTCCATTTTTTGTAAAATTGGTTTGCTTTTACAATTTTGAAACCACTCAATCAAATCTGTACCCTTATCCAATACTTCATTTTTGATATGAAAATATCTAAAATCAAGGTTTTCAACATTATTTTTGTTTACAATGAACTCACCACAAAAAGTCGCATTCACCTTTATAGCACTGAACACTTTCAAAATTTCGTTGATTTTTTCCTTGAACAAGACAAAGGAATCATCAAAAAAATCCCCTAGATTCACGTGTGTTTGATTGATAATCACTCCAGTTCTTATGCGAGACTCAAAGGATGTTTTCAAGTCTTCCCACTTGACCCGCCTGGTAAGATTTGGTTCCATTCCTTCACCCACATGCGTCTTGGAGATTCGTGACTTGAGAAGCATCCGGAACCTCTTCAAATGACCCAAATTCGTCACCAATTTTTTTCTGGATCTAATAGATATTGGTGCAGCCATTGCCCTCTGGAACTGCTGGATGCTTCGATTTATTTTCAACAGCCACCGCTTTTGCTCCTCTTTTCTGGCGGCACATAACTTGGGGTATGCCTCTTTGAACTTTGTCACAATGTCACTACTCAAAGAGGTAATTTCTTCAAAAGAACTCATGATTTCATCTATCTAAAATTGATATTTTAAAACACCACTTAAATGGGGCGAGTGGGTTGACTTACCAATGCAGCAGATGATAACAATGAAAGAGAACTAATTTCAACTAGCTTATCAATTTGATGTTGGTTATTTGGAGCGATATGTTGAATAAACCAACTGTCTGATGTCTGATGTCTCGATTACAAATGAATCTTCACGCCACTCACCACAATCTCCTATGTTAATAATCAGAAAATCACATCCTGCACTGGGCATATTGTTTGATATCATACCAACCGCAATAACATGAGTCACCATTTCCTTTTAGCAGGACGTTGTTGATAATTGCATCATTTCCGGTACATATTGAATTCACACACACACACACACACACACACAGCTCACGGGCTGCAGCGTTGACTATCATCATTGACTTTCAACAATTTACTACTACATACATTTGCTATTCAATCCATATTTCTATAAATCTAACTATAAACAGTGACAACAATGCAATTTCATCTTATCAGCTGGAACGTGATAACAATTTCCTGCACAAATATACTCCTAGAATGGGTAGCATGATACAAAAAATGAATGCAAAGATTGATATAATAGCGAATTCTATATGATTTTTACATTCAAACAAATCAATGAGTACATTCCAGTTTGTTGGTTCAAAATTTTCATCTACAAAATAAAGTCTTGACTTGAAAGCTAAATATGACAAAATTTTTAATTGACTTATCAATTTTTAGCCAATCAATCCATTATTAACAATTAATTTTTCTCAGTTTGATGGTCAAGATTCATTATGATTGGTTGATATGCAAATAAACGTTTCTTGTATATTTGAATCCACTTGTATACATACTATACAAGGTATTGTTAAAAAGGCGCTCAGAAACAATACTCCTGCTGGAAGTCCTGTTGTCATTGTTAATTTTTATACTAATGATTATATTGTGACAATATTTATCTACTTCACCCAACAGGTATTATTTTTTTAAAATTCAGCTACTTTTCAATGTGAATCATCTTTATATGATTGAATTAAACAACACCTTGTTGAAAACCACAAAGCAAACCGATCCTGAATTTATACCTGAAATTTTATAATCAGTGAACTAATACTGCTACATTTGTTCATTTTATTTTCATATAACCACAATTGCTTTTGAGATGTTTTTGTTAATGTTTGTGTTGTTTTGTTGTTTTCTTGTTTTCTTGTCTTCTTGTTTTCTTGTTTTCTTGTTGTCTTGTTTTCTTGTTTTCTTGTTTTCATGTTTTCTTGTGTTCTTGTGTTCTTGTTTTCTTGTTTTCTTGTTTTCTTGTTTTCTTGTTTTCTTGTTTTCTTGTTTTCTTGTTTTCTTGTTTTCTTGTGTTCTTGTGTTCTTGTGTTCTTATTTTCTTGTTTTCTTGTGTTCTTGTGTTCTTGTTTTGTTGTTTTCTTGTGTTCTTGTTTTCTTGTGTTCTTGTGTTCTTGTTTTCTTGTGTTCTTGTTTTCTTGTGTTCTTGTGTTCTTGTTTTCTTGTGTTCTTGTGTTCTTGTTTTCTTGTTTTCTTGTGTTCTTGTTTTCTTGTTTTCTTGTTTTCTTGTTTTCTTGTTTTCTTGTTTTCTTGTTTTCTTGTTTTCTTGTTTTCTTGTTTTCTTGTTTTCTTGATTTCTTGTTTTCTTGTTTTCTTGTGTTCTTGTGTTCTTGTTTTCTTGTGTTCTTGTGTTCTTGTTTTCTTGTTTTCTTGTGTTCTTGTCTTCTTGTGTTCTTGTGTTCTTGTTTTCTTGTGTTCTTGTTTTCTTGTTTTCTTGTTGTCTTGTTTTCTTGTTTTCTTGTGTTCTTGTGTTCTTGTTTTCTTGTTTTCTTGTGTTCTTGTGTTCTTGTTTTCTTGTGTTCTTGTTTTCTTGTGTTCTTGTTTTCTTGTTTTCTTGTTTTCTTGTTTTCTTGTTGTCTTGTGTTCTTGTTTTCTTGTTTTCTTGTTTTCTTGTTCTCTTGTTTTCTTGTTTTCTTGTTTTCTTGTTTTGTTGTGTTCTTGTGTTCTTGTGTTCTTGTTTTGTTGTGTTCTTGTTTTCTTGTTTTCTTGTTTTCTTGTTTTCTTGTTTTCTTGTTTTCTTGTTTTCTTGTGTTCTTGTTTTCTTGTTTTCTTGTGTTCTTGTTTTCATGTTTTCTTGTGGTCTTGTTTTCTTGTTTTCTTGTGTTCTTGTGTTCTTGTTTTCTTGTGTTCTTGTTTTCTTGTGTTCTTGTGTTCTTGTTTTCTTGTTTTCTTGTTTTCTTGTTGTCTTGTTTTCTTGTTTTCTTGTGTTCTTGTGTTCTTGTTTTCTTGTGTTCTTGTTTTCTTGTGTTCTTGTGTTCTTGTGTTCTTGTTTTCTTGTGTTCTTGTTTTCTTGTGTTCTTGTGTTCCTGTTTTCTTGTTTTCTTGTGTTCTTGTTTTCTTGTGTTCTTGTGTTCTTGTTTTCTTGTGTTCTTGTGTTCTTGTTTTCTTGTTTTCTTGTTTTCTTGTGTTCTTGTGTTTCGTGTGTTCTTGTTTTCTTGTTTTCTTGTTTTCTTGTTTTCTTGTTTTCTTGTTTTCTTGTTTTCTTGTTTTCTTGTGTTCTTGTGTTCTTGTTTTCTTGTTTTCTGACGTCACCACATCTCGTGACGCCACCTGGCGGCCCCCCCACTCAAGACCCCCACCGAAGACCCCCACTCAAGACCCCTACCAAAGACCCCCACCCCAACCTCCACTCAAGACCCCCACTCAAGACCCCCACTCGAGACCCCACCGAAGACCCCCACCCCCACTCAAGACCCCCACCCAAGACCCCCACTTAAGACCCTCACCCCAACCGATCTACCAACCGCACCGCACTCCACATCCTAATCTCACCTAATCGCACCCCGCTTCCCCGCAACCATAACCCAACACTACGCCTAAAAATCAGCTCACCTACTTCAAACATCCCACACCGTCATTCTAATAGCAAACGATCAAAGAATTGAATCAATAGTACGCGTCATCTATACAAACAACAACCAAGTAGCAACAACAGTACCTTGATTATAGATTTAAATTCATAACATCTCGTTGTCTCAGTGGTTAAGGCAGTCACGTACAAATCCACAGGATGTGGGTTCCAATCTCGCCATCGGAAAATCTTTTTCAGGCTTTGGTGAGAATAAAATCACCTTCCACACACACACACACACACACACACACACACACACACACCCCGATCCTGGGAATCAAGCATCAATAAGATCACAACCGTCAACTGTCAAAATGATATCTGTCAAAGCTGTGAAAATGACATCTGTCAAAGCTGTCAACTGTCAAAATGATATCTGTCAAAGCTGTCAAAATGATATCTGTCAACTGTCAAAATGATATCTGTCACAGCTGTCAAGATCAACCACGCCCACAGCGTCGTCGCTCGATGACCTTGAACGGTACAAAAACTGCAGAATCGACCTACGATTTTCTTATGGGAATTTACATGTAAAAATGACCGAAATTGCTGTCGGACATACATTGCTTATCTACTCAGGGGGATTTTCATATTTTTATCGAACCATATATATAAAACAAAATCCTGATATAAGGGGGCATTTTGGGTATTTAAATATTTATTTTCCGTCAAAATAGAGTGTTAACTTTGACAGCATGACTATTTTTTTAAATATTTTGAACTCTTTTTCTAAATATGACCCTACAATCCAATAAATATCCAATGAAGTCTTCATGGTGAAGATAAATCAAGACACTTGTTCGAACTCTGTACTCAAATCTGCCCATTTTACACGGTGACATGCCGTTTCTTTTTTCTGGACCCCACCACCCTTTTTTTGATGTAGTTTGAACTGTTGTCTTGAACTTTTGATGCTTACCATTGCTGCTTGTGATTGTTGTTTTTCGCCTATTGAACGAGCAGTTTTCAAATATTTATTGATTTTTCTGACTACTCGAGCACACTCAATCAAGCCTTCTCGAAGAAATTCTTCGGAAGACTTGACCCGAAATATTCCAAGTAGTACAGCAATATTTTTGATCGCATTCGCAATAATAGCAAACATGATTCGCGAAAACTGATACAATTAAGAAAAAAATAGGAAAACACGTCCGAACACTTCAAGAGACAATCTAAGACCGATGAAAGTAACTCACCCTGAATATGATTTGTTAAAATAGCTATACTCAAAAATTGTCACTAAAAAGAATAGCAGAACACGTCTGAACACTTCAAGAGACAATCTTAGTCTGATCGAAGTAGCTCAACCTCAATATGATTTTTTTAAATAATGTTACTCTGAAATTGTCACTAAATCGAATAGCAAAACACGTCCGAACACTTCAAGAGACAATCTAAGACTAATCAAAGTAACTCACCCTCATCATGATTTTTTAAAATAACTTTAATCAAAAATTATCACTAAGAAGAATAGCAGAACACGTCTGAACACTTCAAGAGACAAACTAAGACTGATGTAAATAGCTATCCATTAATATAATGAGAAAAAATTCAATAATTTAAATTGCTGCTAAGAAACTGAACACGTCCGAACACTTCAAGAAACAATCCGATACTAATATCCTAACTTACCCGAATCTAAATTTAAAAAGACTTTGCTGATACAGTTGTTCTCTGCTGTTGGACTGCAGCTGTCCTGAAGTCCTCTTTTTTGATAATCCTTTGTGATACAGGTATTCTTCTCTGCTGTAGGACTACAGCAGTGCTGGACACCTCTTGAAGTTCCTCTTTTCAACAATCTTTTTCTTTTCACTATTGCAATATTGCCAATTCCAAATTGAATATTTGGGGATCCTATGAAAAATATATAATTTTATTTTTTGCGATATAATTTTGGCGACTTTACGTACCTTCAATCTCAAGGATTTGCTATTAATTCAACCAGTCTTCAGATGTAGGCATCCAATTTTTGCAATTCAACATCAGTGAAGTGGTCAGGTGATCGTTGATGAGTAACTGAGTAACAGAAAAAATAGCTTTACTTGCACATACAACACAAGCCCAAAACCCTCAATACATACAGTGCGAGTCTCTAACTTGGAATAAATTCAGAAAACAAAAGACCCTTTTTTTTTCGGAAATATGTTCGGACACGTCGATTAGTATTTTGAATTGCGCTCTTTTTGACATTATCATTCCATTTATTCACATATCTATTATGTGTAAAATTATGTAGAAAAATTTTATACAGTGTGTCCCAAATTTGAGATATGACGTCATCGACTATTTTTTTAAATGGTAGCCCTAATTTTTTTATGACCATTCTTAAAGAGTATATCGAGTTACACATGCGTACCAAATTTCAAGTTTTTATTCCTTGTCATTTAAAAGATATTTAACAAAAACATTAACTAATTTGAAAATTGAAGAAACCTGATTCAAGTCAATAAAATTTTTATGCAATTTAAAAATGGCACGTCAAAAGGTATTCGTTTTTTTGTCAAATCGGTTTGACGTCTTATCACAATGTTATAAAAACAAGAAAACAAGTTAATAAAAACAAGTAAGAAGAGCTGCATCGTATTCGAGTTGTTGAGCGAGAACCCTATTAGTTTGTGGTTTTGTGAGAAACACCGTTTTTTGAAAAATTCACGAACATGCCGTTCTTAACTGAAACCCACAAAATTGAAATTTCAATGATGATTGGCTACGGAGATAGGACAAGAACACAAAATGAAGTTATTCATTTATTCAGAGAGAAGTATCCTGATTTACCACCCATATCACAAAGTACCGTAAGCAAGATTGAAAAACAGTTTCGGGAAAACGGACATTTAAGAAAAACAAATAATCATCGTCAAAGTGCGCTCAATGAAGAGGTCAAAATTAATGTACTTTTCTCTGTTCAAGAAAATCCTCATGTCCCCACTAGGCAGATAGCTAGGGAACTCGAAATTAGCCAGTCTTCAGTTATAAGAACTCTTAAAGCGCAAAAATGTCATCCCTATATATTGACAATTCGCCAGGAACTCACCGAAGATGATCCGGATAGAAGACTCCAGTTTTGCGAACAAATGATGGACCTACTAGACAGAAATGTTCTAGACATAGAAAACGTCCTGTTTTCTGACGAATCAACGTTTATGTTAAATGGGGAGGTATATCGACAAAATTATCGTTATTGGGCAGACAACAACCCACACTGGATGAGGGAAGGCCATACTCAACGTCCACAAAAAGTCAATGTTTGGGCAGGGATTATTGGTGATCGAGTAATAGGACCAATTTTCTTCCAAGAAAATCTCAATGGAGCAAGATATTTAGAATTCTTGCAGGAAGAACTACTTCCGAATTTGGCTACTCTATTTCCCGATCCGGTTGAAGCTGATGTCCCGAATAGAAACATCTGGTTTCAACAAGACTCCTCATTTTGCTAGACCTGTCCGTGAGTATCTGGATGATGCATTTCCAGGCAGATGGATTGGTAGAAGAGGACACTTTGAATGGCCACCCAGGTCTCCAGATTTAACACCTCTGGACTATTTCTTATGGGGGTACTTGAAAAACAAAGTTTTTAGGACCAAACCGGAAAATATTGAGGAGTTGAAAGAACGAATAAGACAGGAGTGTAGGCTAATTTCCGCTGAAGTAATTAGAAATGTTCAAAACGAGTTTCAATTCCGTTTAGGGTATTGTCAGTTAGTATATGGACAACATTTTGAGCATAACTCGATATACTCTTTAAGAATAGTCATAAAAAAATTAGGGCTACCATTTAAAAAAATAGTCAATGACGTCATATCTCAAATTTGGGACACACTGTATAAAATTTTTCTACATGAAAAAGAGCGCAATTTAAAATACTAATCGACGTGTCCGAACATATTTCCGAAAAAAAAAAACGGTCTTTTGTGTACTGAATTTATTCCAAGTTAGAGA